>CAUDMG010002954.1:1295000-1300000 GCA_958450375.1 Homarus gammarus | reverse complement strand
TCTTAAATCACAGCCAATGAGCGGCCATATGAGTCACGTCTTGGCAAATCACGGGGGAGGGTTACGCACGCAATGTAAAGGGGACGCACGGTGATTGGTCCAGCTAAGGGGGATAATTACATGAAACAAAGGTCATGATTGGTTAGGTTGTCAGTGATAGAGTGTAAGTTAATGTGATTGGTGAACTGTTAACAAGAGAGACATAAGTGACTGGTAAACGGCTCACACACACACACACGCACTCACACACACACACACATACACACGCACTCACACACACACACACACACACACACGTACACTCTACTTCATATCTTCGTAAACATACCTGACCAAAGGTATTTCACGTGTATATCAATTATTTACTAACCTGCTTTCATTCATTCATTCATTCATTCATTCATACATACATTCATACATCTATATATAAACCATCAATTATTCATGGTATTATTCTCTTGTTCATTTATTCATGCTCTTAGGAGAAAAACAAAGAACGGAAGAGCTATATATTTCACTTAGTGTGTGTGTGTGTGTGTGTGTGTGTGTGTGTGTGGTGTGTGTGTGTGTGTGTGTGTGTGTGTGTGTGTGTGTGTGTGTGTGTGTGTGTGTGTGTGTGTGTGTGTGCGTGTGTGTGTGTGTGTGGCGAAATTTCATGACTTTAGAAATATTACTTGTTGACCTAACCTAACCTAACCTAACCTAACCAAATCTAACGTGACTTAACTTAACCTTACTTAATATAACATAACATCACCTGAAGATTAGCCACCCTAGCTTATAGTACCTCACCTGTTAATTAAATATGCACCCGCTACCTGGGGGGGGGGGTTAGGTTAGGTTAGGTTAGGTTAGGTTAGAGAGAGGGAAAAGTGAAAGAAGCAGAGAGAGAGAGAGAGAGAGAGAGAGACAGGGATAAGAATGAGAAACAGTTAAAAAAAGAGAGAGAGAAAAAGAGAGAGAGATAGAGAGAAATAAAAGAGAGAGAGAAGAGAGAGAGAGAGAGAGAGAGACAGGGATAAGAATGAGAAACAGTTAAAAAAAAGAGAGAGAGAGAAAGAGAGCGAGAGATAGAGAGAGAGAGAGAGACAGGGATAAGAATGAGAAACAGTTAAAAAAAGAGAGAGAGAGAAAGAGAGCGAGAGATAGAGAGAGAGAGAGAGACAGGGATAAGAATGAGAAACAGTTAAAAAAAGAGAGAGAGAGAAAGAGAGCGAGAGATAGAGAGAGAGAGAGAGAAACAGGGATAAGAATGAGAAACAGTTAAAAAAAGAGAGAGAGAGAAAGAGAGCGAGAGATAGAGAGAGAGAGGGGGGTGAAGTAAGAATCCGTTTATTTCACTCAATACTCAGCCCATTGTTGACACGGGAAGGGTTGTTAATACTGCAAGCTTTACCAGTCACGAGAAAAGACTCCTGGCCGACTACTTCTCTCTCTCTCTCTCTCTCTCTCTCTAAAACTGATCTGGTTAGAGTGTTATATTAAAGAAATTACTACTATGAACATACATACATACATATATACTTACATACCATACATACATACATACATACATACATATATACTTACATACCATACATACATACATACATATCATACATACCATACATACATACATACATACCATACATACATACATAGATACACAATATCTAGATTAACATCTGGGCCTCGGGCAAATAAAAGAAATATGGCAGAGCATCAGATGGCAACACCCCCACCCACCCCACCCCACCTCCACCCCACCCCCACCCACCTCCACCCACTTCCACCCCACCCCCACCCACCCCACCCCACCCCACCCCTTCTCCACCCCCACCCACCCCACTCCCACCCCTTCTCCACCCCCACCCACCCCACTCCCACCCCTTCTCCACCCCCACCCTCACTCCCCCACCCCCCCCAGTCTCTGATTAATTCGTATTTTTCAATGGGTTAAACAAACTCAAGTTTCAAACAGCTCAGCAAACACTTTTCCGAGGCACCAAAGAAAAACAGGAGCCGGCAACCCTCCAGTGAAAACCTCTGCCTTTACGGTTATATTTTGACAATTTTATTAACTGGAGGTTCCGTCTGGTAGGGTTGCCGGTGTGGGGGTATTATTATTGTGGTGGTTGTGGTTGTTGTGGTGGTGGTGGTGGTAGTTGTTGTGGTGGTGGTTGTTGTGGTGGTGGTGGTAGTGGTGGTGTGGTTGTGGTGGTGGTGGTTGTGGTTGTTGTGGTGGTGGTTGTGGTGTGTGGTGGTGGTGGTGGTGGTGGTTGTTGTGGTGGTTGTGGTGGTGGTGGTAGTTGTTGTGGTGGTGGTTGTGGTGGTGGTGGTAGTTGTTGTGGTGGTGGTTGTGGTGGTGGTTGTGGTGTGGTGGTTGTGTGGTGGTGGTGTGTGGTGTGGTGATGTGGTGGTTGTTGTGGTGGTGTTGTGGTGTGGTGGTGTGGTGTGGTGGTGGTTGTTGTGGTGGTTGTGGTGGTGGTTGTGGTTGTTGTGGTGGTGGTGGTGGTGGTTGTTGTGGTGGTGGTTGTGGTGGTGGTTGTGGTGGTGGGGTGGTGGTGGTTGTTGTGGTGGTGGTGGTTGTTGTGGTGGTGGTGGTTGTTGTGGTGGTTGTGGTTGTTGTGGTGGTGGTGGTTGTTGTGGTGGTGGTGGTTGTGGTGGTGGTGGTAGTTGTTGTGGTGGTGGTTGTGGTGGTGGTGGTTGTGGTGGTGGTGGTGGTGGTGGTTGTGGTTGTTGTGGTGGTGGTTGTGGTTGTTGTTGTGGTGGTGGTGGTGGTGGTGGTGGTTGTTGTGGTGGTGGTGGTGGTGGTTGTTGTTGTGGTGGTGGTTTTGGTGGTGGTGGTTTTGGTGGTGGTTGTGGTGGTGGGGGTTGTGGTGGTTGTTGTTGTGGTGGTGGTGGTGGTGGTGGTGGTTGTGGTGGTGGGAGTGGTGGTGGTGGTGGTGGTTGTTGTGGTGGTGGTGGTGGTAGTTGTGGTTGTTGTGGTGGTGGTGGTAGTTGTTGTGGTGGTTGTTGTGGTGGTGGTGGTAGTTGTTGTGGTGGTTGTTTGTGGTGGTGGTAGTTGTTGTGGTGATGGTAGATGTGTTGTTGACTGTGGGAGAGATGTTTGTGGTTATTGGTCTCTCTCTCTCTCTCTCTCTCTCTCTCTCTCTCTCTCTCTCTCTCTCTCTCTCTCTCTCTCTCTCGTGATAGGAGATGAGGATTTAGGGAAATTTTACACCTGGGGGAATTTCTTCTTTAAACACATCAAAACGTAGTAAAAAAATAATTCCCTCCTTACAATTTTCACCTTCATGAATTAAAAAAAAATGACCGACTTTAATTTTACACCTAAGACATAATTTATCTTAGTTTTTATTTAATTTTACAGATAGAAAAATAATACCCCCCCCCCCTCCTTCCCCTCCAGACCAAAAAAATTCCTTTACACCAATTTTATTCATAAAACAGAAATAAAAACACAAAACAAAACTTACCTGCCATAATCTTAAGTTACACCTATCCTGATCAAATCACTGGCACTGTGGCACCCTAAAGTAGTGCCACATACCTGAAGGGAAGCGTTAGTGGCACCATAAAACCAAGCTCCCATACCTGGCACCACACGGCAGGCCTACGTATAAGATCGCCGCCGCCATTCTTGACCTCCATAACTTAATGAAATGTTGTGTTTATATACGGGTTGATTAATTGGTGGCGAGTGTAGGAGGCTGGGTTATTATGGTAAGTGGTGGGGGAGAGGGAGTGAGTGGGAGAGGAGGGGGGATGAGAGGGAGGAAGGCTAAAGGAAGGGAGAGTGAGAGGGGAACAGTGGGTAGAAGGAGGACTAAAGGAGGTGAGGGGTGGGGAGAGGTGAGGGATGGGGAGAAGTGAGGGTTAGGGAGAGGTGAGGGGTAGAGAGAGGTGAGGGGTGGGGAGAGGTGAGGGTTAGGGAGAGGTGAGGGGTAGAGAGAGGTGAGGGGTGGGGAGAGGTGAGGGGGGTGGGAAGAGGTGAGGGGTGGGAGAGGTGAGGGGTGGGGAGCGGTGAGGGGTAGGGAGAGGTGAGGGGTGGGGAGAGGTGAGGGGTAGGGAGAGGTGAGGGGTGGGGAGAGGTGAGGGGTGGGGAGCGGTGAGGGGTGGGAGGAGACCTTCTTGAGGACGGCTTGGTCACACAGAGGCTCTAGTACTTGTAGGCTCAACTCCCAGTGGGTTTCAATCCTCTCATGATTAGATTAGCCTGGGGTCTATTCGGATAGCCTGGGATTTATTAGGATAGCCTGGGATCTATTCGGATAGCCTGGGGTCTATTAGGATAGTCTGGGGTCTATTCGGATAGCCTGGGGTCTATTAGGATAGTCTGGGGTCTATTAGGATAGTCTGGGGTCGATTAGGATAGTCTGGGTTCTATTAGGATTGGGCATTAGATTAGGACCTACATCTATTGAGGCCTACAACTATTGAAACCTACAACTATTGAGGCCTACAACTATTGAGACCTACAACTATTGAGACCTACAACTATTGAGACCTACAACTATTGAGACCTACAACTATTGAGACCTACAACTATTGAGGCCTACAACTATTGAGGCCTACAACTATTGAGACCTACAACTATTGAGACCTACAACTATTGAGACCTACAACTATTGAGACCTACAACTATTGAGACCTACAACTATTGAGACCTACAACTATTGAGACCTACAACTATTGAGACCTACAACTATTGAGACCTACAACCATTGAGACCTACAACTATTGAGGCCTACAACTATTGAGACCTACAACTATTGAGACCTACAACTATTGAGGCCTACAACTATTGAGACCTACAACTATTGAGACCTACAACTATTGAGACCTACAACTATTGAGGCCTACAACTATTGAGACCTACAACTATTGAGGCCTACAACTATTGAGACCTACAACTATTGAGGCCTACAACTATTGAGATAGATAGATAGATAGATAGATAAAGACAGACAGACAGACAGACAGACGCAGACAGACAGACAGACAGACGCAGACAGACA
>CAUDMG010002954.1:1282500-1290000 GCA_958450375.1 Homarus gammarus | reverse complement strand
GGTACCTGGGGAAGACCTGGGGGAGGAGGGTACCTGGGGAAGACCTGGGGGAGGGGGGTACCTGGGGAGTATAAATAGGGAGGTAGAACTCAGGTACACAGGTGGGGAAGACTTGTAGGTGATGGAGCCATGTTGAGGAGCCGTGAGGAGGAGCCGTGGGGAGGAGCAGTGAGGAGGAGCAGTGGGGAGGAGCAGTGAGGAGGAGCCGTAAGGAGGAGCCCTGGGGAGGAGCCAACCACGATACCTGTCCGCTAAATACTTGATCACACCTTCCCCAAAACACTACCATTACTCTGTGACTTTGTGGCATTTCAGTAAACTTCCTGAGAGTGATATGTGTGTAATTTACCGCACACACACACACACACACACACACACACACACACACACCTCACCACGGGATAGTATATATATAGGACTTTTGTTAATTTTGTTAGTCTTGTGTATTTTCATTTTCCCTTTTAAAAATAAACAAAATCTCTCTCTCTCTCTCTCTCTCTCTCTCTCTCTCTCTCTCTCTCTCTCTCTCTCTCTCTCTCTCTCTCTCTCTCTCTCTCTCTCTCTCGAATAATAATAATACTCACCATAACAACAAAAGGTTAGTTGCAGAATTACGACACAATGATAATGCTCAGTGACAGATGAACGAGCCCTTGGTGATGAATGATTGTGATGAGTAATGATGAGTCAGCAAAAACGTAATTAGTGAGTGATGGCTTATGGTTATGAGTTAAGTAGATGAGACAGGGTGACGGGGGGGTGGTTGTTAGGGGTGGGAGAGACTAACCTAAGCTAACCTAACCTAACCTGGCCTAACCTAACCTAACCTAACCTAAGCTGGCCTAACCTAACCTAATGTAACCTAAGCTGGCCTAACCTAACCTAATGTAACCTAAGCTGGCCTAACCTAACCTAACGTAACCTAAGCTGGCCTAACCTAACCTAACGTAACCTAAGCTGGCCTAACCTAACCTAACCTAACCTAAGCTGGCCTAACCTAACCTAATGTAACCTAAGCTGGCCTAACCTAACCTAACCTAACCTAAGCTGGCCTAACCTAACCTAACCTAACCTAAGCTGGCCTAACCTAACCTAATGTAACCTAAGCTGGCCTAACCTAACCTAACCTAAGCTGGCCTAACCTAACCTAACCTAACCTAAGCTAACCTAACCTAACCTAACGTAACCTAAGCTGGCCTAACCTAACCTAACGTAACCTAAGCTGGCCTAACCTAGCCTAACGTAACTTAAGCTGGCCTAACCTAGCCTAACCTAACCTAACCTAACCTAATCTTTTATCTACTAAATGTGAGTGAGTGAATGCGAGTGAATGTGTCAGTGTGAGCAAGAGAGAGAGTGAGTGAGTGAGAGGACAGGTGAAGAGGCAGGTAATAAGGACCTACCTTGAGAGCAGGTGTGTGGTCCAAGCGTCAACACCCACTAACACCCACGTCCTCCTGCCACGCCCACGACCCACTCTACCACTTCCACGTCTTCATACCACGCCCACAACCCACTCTACCACGCCCATGACCTACCACGCCCACGACCCACCCTACCACGCCCACGACCCACCCTACCACGCCCACGTCCTCATACCACACCCACGACCCACCCTACTACGCCCATGACCTCCTACCACGCCCACGTCCTCCCTACCACGCCCACGTCTCATACCACACCCACGACCCACCCTACCACGCCCACGACCCACCCTACCACACCCACGACCCACCCTACCACGCCCACGACCCACCCTACCACACCCACGACCCACCCCCTACACCAGCCTTCTCTAACCAACACATCTCTCCTCCAACACACCCCTCCTCCAACACACCTCTCTTCCAACACACCCCTCCTCCAAAACACCTCTCCTCCAACACTCTCCTCTCCAACACCAACTCTCCAACACTCGCGCCAACAGTTACCTCCCCTTCACTCCCATATACGCCACCACAGTTCTTTCTTCACTCAACTTAGTAACGGGTCAAACTAATTCCCAGATTCGTTCCCGACCTGAGCCTCCCATTCCCGAAAAAGCGGCTTGGAATATGTTAAGAAAAAAGGTTGTCTCTGGTAGGTTAGGTTTGGTTAGGTTAGGTTAGGTTAGGTTAGGTTAGGTTTGGTTTGGTTAGGTTAGGTTAGGTTTGGTTTGGTTTGGTGGTTAGGTTAGGTTAGGTTAGGTTTGGTTTGGTTAGTTCAGATCAAGTTCCGGTGACTTCCCTTTTAAAGCAAGTAAGTTAATAATGCTCTAGTTTTGTGGTTACCTTCATAATATTTTCTTCAATAAGACTCCCAGATGAAGAAATAAGACTCCCAGGTAAAATAAGACCCCTAGGTAAAATATGACTCCCAGATGAAGTAATAAGACTCCCAGGTAAAATATGACTCCCAGATGAAGTAATAAGACTCAGGTAAAATATGACTCCCAGATGAAGTAATAAGACTCAGGTAAAATAAGACTCCCAGGTGAAGTAATAAGACTCCCAGATGAAGAAATAAGACTCCCAGGTAAAATATGACTCCCAGATGAAGTAATAAGACTCCCAGATGAAGAAATAAGACTCCCAGGTAAAATATGACTCCCAGATGAAGTAATAAGACTCCCAGATGAAGAAATAAGACTCCCAGGTAAAATATGACTCCCAGATGAAGTAATAAGACTCCCAGGTAAAATATGACTCCCAGATGAAGAAATAAGACTCCCAGGTAAAATATGACTCCCAGATGAAGAAATAAGACTCAGGTGAAATAAGACTCCCAGGTGAAGTAAATGTTTATCTTCTCTAAACCCAGTCAGTCAGTCAGTCACCCACAGTCACCTTAACTAATTATCTAATGTTTATAGAGCCAGGTCCTTCACGCGAGTCCCTTTCAGCGGTGTACAAATGAGAGGAAGATTAATACCTTTGTGTCTAGTGGGCGTCAAAGGTAAGACCAAGCCCTCTTCCCCTCCACTTAATTATGGTGTTGAGACGACCAGCAGGAAGCGATGGTGTGAGAAGACGGTGGGTGGTGTTGGGACCTCCGCCGTTTTATTAAGTGGGATTTTTATGTTTAGTTGAAGTTGTAGTTTTTTGTGGGTGATTTTTGTCTTGTTTTGTGATTTTTTAGGGTTTTTTCTTTTTTATTCTTGATTCTTCTTCTTCTCTCTTCTTCTCTTTCTTTGTAAATTTTTAATGTTCGTCATTTTCTGGGTTATTTCATTATTCATTATGTCTCGGTCTTTCTCTCTCATTCTCCCTCTACTTTTTGTTTCGTCTTCCTCAATACTTTCTTCCTTCTTTTTCCTCCTTCTTCTTCTTCTTGCCTTCTCCCCTCCCTCACCCACCCTCTCCTGTCTGTTATTTACCGCGGTTTTATCTATTTCAAAACACGGCTGGTAAATTTGTTCAAGCTGCGACAACTTAGCACGGTCGACGAGTTTTTTTTTAGTTACCCCTCAGGCGGAAATCCAGACGACGCCTTGTGTTAAGTGACGACCTGTGTGTAATAATAATAATAATAATAATAATAATAATAATAATTAACGGTTTATTGAAAGAGCTTGGCAGCCAGAAGGCTGAAAATATACAGTTACATATTTGGGGAATGGGTTTCGAATTACAAATAATATACAAGTAACATAAGTGATACAAATAAGATATATAATAACCAGATGGGGAAAAGCTCAAACTACAGTTCATTTCAACATAGTGACAGTGCAAGGAGTAGTGTTTACTGGGAGTGGATACACTGGTTTATTACAAGTTATTGATAATTTTTACAATGGTTGGGACTGGGCTGTTCTTATAGCGATCAGTTCGTGCACGTATGGGCTGGATGCGGTTGTGGTGTCGAACAGCACTTCTCGGGCTAGGGACCTCAGGTGGTAGTAGGAGCCGGTGTCGAGGATGGTGTAGAAGCTTCTTACCAAATTTGCAGATGAGGTCGTGGTGATGGTCAGTGAGAGTCGAAAGGGTCAGTGTGTTGAGCGCTTCTTGATATGTGGAGTAGGAAGGGGAGAGAATAATCTTGCATGCCCTCTTTTGCACTTTTTCTAGGTGTTTACGTTGTGTGTGTGTGTGTGTGTGTGTGTAGCTGCCTCGACACTCTACCAAAACACACACACACACACGCACATTCTACCTTTATCGACACTAGGAAACTAATGCCTGTAGCTGACGATGAAGATATCAACTACAGTTAGCGAAGTAATGGCGGAAATTTTCAAGAATGACTGAGTTTTGTAGTTTGTAGAGGAGCCAAGATTTTAGACCATTTTATAAACTGTAGCAAGAATACAATATAGTCTAGCCATACACCCTGACTCCTCCGTGTTGACTAAATTCACTCAGATATTTTCACCCGAGTTGCAGTCACAGCTCTCGTTTGGCCAGTGATGGTGACGCCACAAACAGAAGGTGAGCCATTATCATTGTTCCACTAAAGCTGTATCGTGTTTATAACTTTATTGATGTTGATAACCGACACTTTATATCAAGGTTCGTTAATGGCATAGGTAGGGAAATGTTGTCTGAGCTGACTGATAGTTGGAACCACAGTGAGGTAGTGTTAGTAATCGTGCCAAGGAGAGGAGAGGACGGGCGTTCACTTTGTCCCTGTAATTACTGGTATGTTTTCAGACAGACAGACAGACAGACAGACATGATAGCGTCTCTTAGCCAAGGTCTCCAAAAATACTGAACATACAGATTCCCCAAAATGATTTCTGATCAGGACTGCATTCCCGCTCTCGCCAGTAAGACAGCTAACCAGTCAGCTATCCAGTCAGTCAGCCGGCCAGTCAACCAGTCAACCCAAAACACACTTAACAGCTACAAACTCGAGTCAGGTTGATATTATTTTCGCGTCTTAATTAATTACTGCGTGGATTTTAGTGAAATAATGACGTCATAATCGTTTCTTTTAGGTTGTGTGCTTGTGAGGCTCCCAGACTAGGGAGAGGGAGGGAGGGGGAGGGAAAGAAGAAGGGAGAGGGAGGGAAGAGGAAGAAGGAAAGGGAAAGAGAGAGAGAAAGGGAGAGAGGAAGAAAGAGAGGGAGAGAGCGAGTGTGGAGCCGTGATTATAATTCCCGACGTTGAAACTCTTTGCCAAAAGTTGTGTTTGTGTTATTGAGCGGAGTTTTAGATTAGAAACGGCGGGGTTAGTAAGAGGAGGAGGAGGAGGAGGTAGGTAGGTAGGTAGGTAGGCCGAGAGAGAGAGAGAGAGAGAGGTTAAAACTCCAAACAGCAGCTGAAGATCTAACTAAAACCACCTTAAACCAACACCTACAGAGACTAAACCACCTTCAGGATGACACAGGGGCCGCCAGAGAACCACCTCCTGCCCGTCGCTGACACAACCACGAAGAAAACGGTTCTCGAAGTAGGGCCAAAAAACGAGTAAAAATAGTAGTCGACGAGGGTGGGTTGGGTGACGCTGGCAACACGACTCTCGCTATTCACGGTGGAGGTGAATAGCGCGTCGTGTAGGTTGTATTATGCTCGCGAGGCCCAGCTAGTTATCCCTAATTCCTCTCTTCAGTGTGATATATTATGCGGCAGAAAGACCCGTGTTTACTCTCTCTCTGGTCGCCCTCCCGTCTCTGTCCCAACCTGGCGTTCTTGTTTACTTGTGTTTGCTTTTGATTGAGTGAATAGGAGTGTGTGTGTGCGAGGGCGTGGAGGGGGGGGGGGTGTTGGAGGGTGAGGGGGGGTGTTGGAGGGTGAGGGGGGGTGTTGGAGGGTGGAGGGGAAAGGGTGAGCAAGGGGGCGTGTGGGGGTAGAAGGAGGGGGGGAGTGTTGTTGGAGGGGGTGTGTGCTAGGGGGAATGTGGGAGGGGTATGGGAGGGTGGTGGAGGGTGGAGGGGGTGTGGTAGGGTGGAGGGAGAGAGGGAGGGAGGGTGAAGGGGAAGTGGATGGAGGAAAGAATAAACGAGAGTAAGAGGGAGAATGAAGGGAGAAATGTTTCAAGTTGGAAAGAAGGGTGAAGGGTGTAAGAGGCTGGAGGGGAGGGAGGGAGAGAGGGTGGAGAGAAGAGGGAGAAGAAAGGGAGGAAGTAGGGGGGGGGGGAAGAGGGAAACACCGAGAGAAGGAATAAGGTAGGGGGAAGGAGGTAAGTATAGGCAGGGGTAGGGCAAGGGGGGATAAGGTATGGGGAGGGAAGAGAGGAGTTAGGGGAGTGAGAGGAAGAGGAGGAAGGAGAAGAAAGAAGGAGACAGGAGAGAGAAAGGAGGAGAGAGAAAGAGTCCACAATTAATATAATAAGTCATTATTCATTACCATATAATAACTTACCTGATAAACTCACCTGCCAGTCAACAAAGATTTTACCATAATAATTCCAATTCGTATCAAAACACCAAACCAACCACAATCACCACACCCCACCACACCCCACCCCACCACACCCCATCCCACCCCACCCCCACCCCACCACACCCCCACCCCACCACACCCCACCCCACCACACCCCACCCCACCACACCTCCACCCCACCCCACCCCACCACACCACCCCACCCCACCACACCCCACCCCACCCCACCACACCCCACCCCACCCCACCACACCTCCACCCCACCCCACCCCACCACACCTCCACCCCACCCCACCACACCCCCACCCCACCCCACCACACCCCCACCCCACCACACCCCACCACACCCCACCCCACCCCACCCCACCCCCACCACCCCACCCCACCCCACCCACCCCACCCCACCCCACCCCACCCCACCCCCACCCCACCCCAACCCCACCCCTCCACACCCCACCTCCCAAAACACCCAAAGAAAAAACAAAACTAACTCATAAAACAAAATCGAGAAAAACAAAAACCAAATAAAACACGGGACAAAGAAAATACGAAATGCAAGAGAAAAAAAAGAAGGAAGAAAAAAAAAGCGTGAGTGTGAGACGTACGAGGAAGGGGTGTGTTATATAATGGATGTATGACCGACACTATTGGCAGATGAGGCGCTGATATTACCGATACAGCATCATGCATTCATACACCCCTTCAATTTGTCATATATCCCCGACGTGTTAAAATTGATGCTGGTATATCTTATTAAAATGACCTATCTACCTCTCTCTCTCTCTCTCTCTCTCTCTCTCTCTCTCTCTCTCTCTCTCTCTCCTGCCCCCTTCTCCCTGCCCCTTCTCCCTGCCCCTCCCCCCCCCATCGCCCCCCTCACCTCTACATCATACCTAAAGCTAAGGTCATCACTCATTGACGTCACACTCCCATGACCTTCTGTCCGGCGAAGAGGTCAGTCCTGGGTCATTCTAAGGTCATGATGATGTGTTGGGTCATTCTAAGGTCATGATAGTGTGTTGGAGGTCATCTTAAGGTCATGTAGAGGGCATAAGGATCGAACTACTGTGTGTGTGTTAGGTAGTTCCCGCCTCCCAGCACGCGCGGGTTGTCAGGTGTTGTGGTGAGGTACACTGACTTGGCAGACAGCTGTGTACACCTCGCCACGTACAGACAGCTGTGTACACCTCGCCACGTA
>CAUDMG010002954.1:787500-1277500 GCA_958450375.1 Homarus gammarus | reverse complement strand
ACGCCGCCACACTCACTCTTAGCGCGGCCTGGCCAGTTCTGTGTCTTATACACTACACTACACTACACTACACTACACGACATGAAAAGAAAGACCGTAGTTTATGTCAGGTAAGGATAACTTTTTGTTGTCATTGCTACAGGCTTATAGAAAGTAATTCGTATAGTAAAATTTGCTCTGTTGCCTTTAAGACGACCAAGTTATACCTATAGTATATATATATATATATACTGTATATATATATTTACTGTATAATCTTAGAGGCTTTGGTCTATGACTTAAATTTTTGACTGGTAAAGTCGTGACCTGAGGACAAAGTGAGAGGGGAGTGGAAGGGCTACCAGGTGGGAGGCTACCAGGGGGAGGCTGCCAGGGGGAGGCTGCCAGGGGGAAGCTACCAGGTGGGAGGCTGCCAGGGGGAGGCTGCCAGGGGAGGCTGCCAGGAGGGAGGCTGCCTGGGGGAAGCTACCAGGTGGGAGGCTACCAGGGGGAGGCTGCCAGGGGGAGGCTACCAGGGGGAGGCTACCAGGTGGGAGGCTACCAGGTGGGAGGCTACCAGGGGGAGGCTGCCAGGGGGAGGCTGCCAGGTGGGAGGCTACCGGGGGGAAGCTGCCAGGGGGAGGCTGCCAGGGGGAGGCTACCAGGGGGAGGCTGCCAGGTGGAGGCTACCAGGTGGGAGGCTGCCAGGGGGAGGCTACCAGGTGGGAGGCTGCCAGGGGGAGGCTACCAGGGGGAGGCTGCCAGGGGGAGGCTACCAGGTGGGAGGCTACCAGGTGGGAGGCTACCAGGGGGAAGCTACCAGGTGGGAGGCTACCAGGGGGAGGCTGCCAGGGGGAGGCTACCAGGGGGAGGCTACCAGGTGGGAGGCTACCAGGTGGGAGGCTGCCAGGGGGAGGCTGCCAGGTGGGAGGCTACCGGGGGGAAGCTGCCAGGGGGAGGCTGCCAGGGGGAGGCTACCAGGGGGAGGCTGCCAGGTGGAGGCTACCAGGTGGGAGGCTGCCAGGGGGAGGCTACCAGGTGGGAGGCTGCCAGGGGGAGGCTACCAGGGGGAGGCTGCCAGGTGGGAGGCTACCGGGGGGAAGCTGCCAGGGGGAGGCTGCCAGGTGGAGGCTACCAGGTGGGAGGCTGCCAGGTGGGAGGCTACCAGGGGGAGGCTGCCAGGTGGGAGGCTACCAGGTGGAGGCTACCAGGTGGAGGCTGCCAGGAGGGAGGCTACCAGGGGGTGGCTACCAGGTGGGAGGCTACCAGGTGGAGGCTACCAGGTGGGAGGCTACCAGGGGGAGGCTACCAGGGGGAGGCTACCAGGTGGGAGGCTACCAGGGGGAGGCTGCCAGGCGGGAGGCTACCAGGGGGAGGCTATCAGGAGGGAGGCTACCAGGTGGAGACTACCAAGAGGAGGCTACCAGGGGGAGGCTATCAGGAGGAGGCTACGAAGAGGAGGCTACCAGGAGGGAGGCTACAAGGGGTTAACATTAGGGTGTTTAATCGTCAGATCTAATAGATTGAGGTGACTATTGTTAATATAATGCCAAGATTTACTCCCCATAACACGTGTTTCCTCGGCAGCGTCCTGACAGGTACTGCGGCAGAGAAGACGGTGTGATGTTGTGTAGTTCCTTCCCCCCCCACACACAG
The DNA here is from genome assembly GCA_958450375.1 of Homarus gammarus. NCBI lineage: Eukaryota > Metazoa > Arthropoda > Malacostraca > Decapoda > Nephropidae > Homarus > Homarus gammarus. The sequence continues at coordinate 1,275,865 of CAUDMG010002954.1, read as the reverse complement.
GTAGCCAGAGGTCTGTTTCTATAGAACTTATAACTAACATAAGAGTTACTTTAGTTATAGCACCAGAGTTGTACTTTCATAATACAGTTTATTTACTTTTATCTTAATTATAACACCTGATTATAACAACCTCCTCTAACACCTCCAAGACGCTGGGTTGTGGGTTTTGGTAATGTTTTGTTTCTGTCAACAAACACATAGGAAGTTTTGGGTGTTGAAAATAACAGGTAATGACAAAAACCACAACAGGTGTATAAAACAGGTGTATAAACCACAACAGGTGCATAAAACAGGTGTATAAATCACAGCAGGTGTACAACAAGCAGGTGTGTCAATCTACATCTGCCCAGCCACCGACACTAACGAGATTAAACACAACAACAACGTAAATGAATTTTTCACACAGGTAACTGACCAATGCTCTATGTACACACTGTGTACGTACACAGAAACTTACACACAGGTATTTGAATAGTTCCCTATGTGCACACTGTGTACGTACACAGAAACTTACACACAGGTATTTGAACAGTGTTCCCTATGTACACACTGTGTACGTACACAGAAACTTACACACAGGTATTTGAACAGTGTTCCCTATGTACACACTGTGTATGTGTATATACACACACAGGTATTTGACCGGTATTCTTTATGTACACACTGTATACGTACACAGATACTTACACACAGGTATTTGAACAGTGTTCCCTATGTACACACTGTGTATGTACATATATACACACACAGGTATTTGACCGGTGTTCTTCATGTACACACTGCATACGTACACAGATACTTACACACAGGTATTTGAACAGTGTTCCCTAGGTACACACTGTGTATGTACATATATACACACACAGGTATTTGATCTCTGTTCTTTATGTACACAATGTATACGTACACAGATACTTACATACAGGTATTTGAAGTGTTCCCTATGTACACACTGTGTACACACACACACACACACAGGTATTTGACCGGTGTTCTTTATGTACATACTGCATACGGACACAGATACTTCCACACAGATGTTTGACCAGTGTTCCCAATGTACACACTGTGTACACACACACACACAGGTATCAGTATGTGCATCCACTATCAGTATCTATTTTTATACCTGTCTACCTATATTTATTTATCTATCTCTCTACCAACCAAAATTTATTGAGTGCCCCCATGACTAACACAACAGGGCCCGGTCTCTCCCCCTCCCCCCCCCCTCACCCTCTCCCTCAACCAACAGGCCATCATCTGCCCATCACTTTATAATAATAATAATAATAATAATATAATGTTTGCGCCTCATTGGGTTGTGTGTGTTCCAATAATGTGGTCATAAATGAGTATATATTTTCATGATAATTTCCGTCTGTTGTTATATTCAGTAATGAGAGTTAAGACACAGCAACCACTATTGATAGTTCCAACACCTCGTTTACGGCCCCGCCCACTGATGATGTCCTGACCGCGTGAACCAAACCCCCGAACAATGATTCAAATACCTGAGTGATTTTAAGTAAAGTAACAAGAACTAAAGTTTTATGACGTAATGTAGTTAGTAATTATTATTTTAATGTTATTTTCTTGTTTGTGGTTCAGTTATAGTGTCTGTAAATTCGTTAGTAAACTGGGATTCAGATGGTTGGTGGTTCAGTGAGGATGACTGAAGGCCTCTATTATAGAATGAATATAAATTCACTAGAGTCGGTGCAGCGAAGAATGACAAAATTGATTCCGGGACTTAGAAACCTTCCATATCAGGATAGATTAAAGACACTTAACTTGCATTCCCTAGAAAGACGAAGAGTGCGGGGAGATATGATAGAAGTATTTAAGTGGGTGAAAGGAATCAATAAAGGGGATATAGATAAAGTTCTTATAATATCTGAGCAGGACAGGACTCGAAGCAACGGATTTAAGTTGGATAAGTTTAGGTTTAGGAGGGAGATAGGAAGAAACTGGTTCACAAATAGGGTGGTGGACGAGTGGAACAAGCTTAGCAACTTTGTAGTAAGTGCGGGAACGCTGGAAAGTTTCAAAAGGAGGCTAGATAGATTCATGGATGATAGAGAGTGGTAGGAACTCTCGACAGGAGCTGCCATGCACAGGCCAACCGGCCTATTGCAGACTCCTTATTTTCTTATGTGCTTATGTTTTCATACACCCTCTGGTAGCCCCGCACTGACGTGACGCTGGAGCCGCCACAAGCCTCGCTCTCAGTCTATTCTACTGCCCGGCTGCTGCTGACTGACGGCTGCTGACGCTTCTTTCTGGGTGCTGACGGCTCCTGACTCGACTAGGTATTTCTGGCTAACGGCAGCAGACACTACTGGATATTTCTGGCTGACGACTGCTAATACTACTGGGTACTGCTGGCTGACGACTGCCGATACTACTGGGTACTGCTGGCTGACGACTGCCGATACTGCTGGCCGACGACTGCCGATACTACTGGGTACTGCTGGCTGACGACTGCTGATAATACTGGTTACTGACGGCTGCTGTCGCTATGAATACTGCTGGCTGACGACTGCTGACGGTATCGAGTCCGCTGGGTAACAAAATTGCGGCTGTCAGGTAAAGTTCCATTCAATACAAGTTTTCCTCTATTACTGGTGTGCTTTGTGTACGTTCTGTTGTTCAGGTATCCAGGGCAGAGATTAAGTTTAGTCGAGGTTCATCATTAACTTGCTAAAAAAAATCATTAAGTTTACTTCCCCCTTGCAATAGTAAACTAGTCTCGACACGGTTTAGATCTTTGGTAAATTTAACTTAGACAATAAGAGACGGACAGTGGCTTCCGCGGCGTAAACGGTGCCCCTGTAATAACAAAACTTGATAGAACTTGATGGGAAAGCGGAGGACTAATGAAGGGCTTATTCCTGGTGAGTGCTGAACCCACTACTTGCTTGTAGTTTTGGGCACTTTATAGCATCACACCGGTCAATATTTCGATATTAAGGTTTTTCCTATGTATTTTGATGAATTTCAAACGAATTTGATATTCATTAACACCGGATATCACGTGTGTTTAGATGCCCCCCCCCCCACCCCCTAAACAATTTATTTTTTGTAATAAATAAATATACCAATCCATCAAGAAAAGCTAACCTAACCTAACCCGTTGTTCATGTCCGACGCTTAAAGAGGGAAGACGGAGGCCTGGAGCAGGGGGTCAGACCACCTCCGCCAACAGTAAACAAATCCTGGCGACTCTTGTGACCGAGCAGAAGTATCCTTAATTTCCGGTGGAAACATCATAGAAGAAAAATGTCCTAGAATTGTGTTAACATTACGATACATATTTTTAATACGGAAATTAGGACCGTGTGATACTTGTGATAATTGGAAAAAATTAATATTTTATCCATAATTTCCGCTGAAAATATCATAGAAGAAAAAAGTCTTTAAATTGTGTAAACATTACGAGGTACATATGTTTAATACGGAAATAAAGACCGGTATAATACTTTAAATTCACCGTAGTTTTCTTGGCAAATTTACAGTAATATTTTCCATGCGTCCCAGCCTTAACCTTCGCCTCTGCCCTGCCGCGAACATAAGAATGGAGGAAACTGCAGCGGGCCTTTTGGCCCATACTGGGCAGTCCCATTTACACCCAACCCGTATCGCTCATATATCCGTCCAACCTGTGTTTGAAGCTATCCAGCGTATTAGTTAATGATGATATTTGGCAACTTGTTCCACTCGTCCACTGCTCTATTTCCAAACCAATGTTTACCTGTATCGCCTAAATCTAAATGTCGAATTTAAAACCATTGTTACGAGTTCGCTCCTGGTTGGATAGTTTGAGTACCTTTGTTATATCATCTTTGTTCAACCCTGACTTCCATTTATACACCTCTATCTTATCGACCCTCACTCTCCGTCTCTCGAGGTGAGTGTAAATTAAGATGCTTTAACCTGTGCTCGGTTCCTTATTCCCGGAATTAGTCTTGTCATTCTCCTCTGATTTCCTTCTAGGGATTCTATATCCATTTGTAATACGGTGACCAGAACTGAATCGCGTAATCCAAGTGAGGTCTCGTGAGATAGAGTTTTAGGATAAAATCGCTTGTTATGTAACTAACACTCCTTTGTATGAACCCAAGTGCAGTACTTTGTCAGCCGTTTTGAGCAAATACACATTGTTGACTTCGTTTAAGATTCCTACTTATCATTACTCCTAAATGCCGGACTTCTGTAACAACGTTGTTCCTCTGATAACTGGTTTCTGTTTACATCTAGACTAAGTACTTGCCGTTAACGCCCGAGCCTTGCCGTTAACGGGGCTGTGAAAGTTATATTTATTTTGTTTCTTTTAATTTGTTAAAACCATGTTTCAAAGCTTGTAACAATTTTTTCTTTACAGGTAAGTAAACAAGTGTGACCTTCCGACCCCTCCAGACATCTTGAGACCTTCAACAAGCCGTGACCTTCTGACCCCTCCAGACATATTGAGGCCTTCAACAAGCCGTGACCTTCCGACCCCTCCAGACATCTTGAGGCCTTCAACAAGCCGTGACCTTCTGACCCCTCCAGACATCTTGAGGCCTTCAACAAGCCGTGACCTTCCGACCCCTCCAGACATCTTGAGACCTTCAACAAGCCGTGACCTTCCGACCCCTCCAGACATCTTGAGGCCTTCAACAAGCCGTGACCTTCTGACCCCTCCAGACATCTTGAGGCCTTCAACAAGCCGTGACCTTCTGACCCCTCCAGACATCTTGAGGCCTTCAACAAGCCGTGACCTTCCGACCCCTCCAGACATCTTGAGACCTTCAACAAGCCGTGACCTTCTGACCCCTCCAGACATCTTGAGGCCTTCAACAAGCCGTGACCTTCTGACCCCTCCAGACATCTTGAGGCCTTCAACAAGCCGTGACCTTCTGACCCCTCCAGACATCTTGAGGCCTTCAACAAGCCGTGACCTTCTGACCCCTCCAGACATCTTGAGGCCTTCAACAAGCCGTGACCTTCTGACCCCTCCAGACATCTTGAGGCCTTCAACAAGCCGTGACCTTCTGACCCCTCCAGACATCTTGAGACCTTCAACAAGCCGTGACCTTCTAACCCCTCCAGACATCTTGAGGCCTTCAACAAGCCGTGACCTTCCGACCCCTCCAGACATCTTGAGACCTTCAACAAGCCGTGACCTTCTGACCCCTCCAGACATCTTGAGGCCTTCAACAAGCCGTGACCTTCTGACCCCTCCAGACATCTTGAGGCCTTCAACAAGCCGTGACCTTCTGACCCCTCCAGACATCTTGAGGCCTTCAACAAGCCGTGACCTTCTGACCCCTCCAGACATCTTGAGGCCTTCAACAAGCCGTGACCTTCTGACCCCTCCAGACATCTTGAGGCCTTCAACAAGCCGTGACCTTCTGACCCCTCCAGACATCTTGAGGCCTTCAACAAGCCGTGACCTTCCGACCCCTCCAGACATCTTGAAACCTTTAAGGCGTGACCTTCTGACCCCTCCAGACATCTTGAGGCCTTCAACAAGCCGTGACCTTCCGACCCCTCCAGACATCTTGAAACCTTTAAGGCGTGACCTTCTGACCCCTCCAGACATCTTGAGGCCTTCAACAAGCCGTGATCTTGTCTTACACCTGTATTTAATGTACATATCCTTTGATATAAATAATAAATGTTAACATATCACCCAGTTTTCATGCCTGTCGTAACTCTTGGTCTCGTCTGATAGGAACTGCCAGGTTACTCCTGGTTTGTTGGATCAGCTCAATAGACATAGACCACACCAAAAACAGCTTTTGTGCCTTTAAATAAAATCAAGAACAGCCTAGAGCAAAATGAATTTGACAACAATTGAGATTTTTAAACCATTATGTATGAATATAAAAAGTTTTCAAACCATTACTTAGAAAAAATAAATAAAATAAAAAATTATTTAAAATAAATAATTAATATAAAAATAACTTAAATAAAATCGAAATAAATTTAAAACTAAATCATTAATATTAAAAACTTAAATATCTGGAAAATGTTCTTCTCATTTGTCAACATTTCAAAAAAAAAAAAAAGGCCAAACTTTACTTGCTCGTGTGTAGCCTCTCTCGATTGCCTTGTTTCAAGTGACCAGTTTACACGTCCAACATTGTTCATAAAATCTAAGTAAAAGACTTTACATACCAAAGAATATTTTTATTCATAAGAAAATACATATATATTTTTTGTAAAGTCCATAGTTTAAAAAATTTCATAATATACATAAATTTTCGCCATTCAAGAAAACGAAGTGATAAGTACTCGAGTACAATACAGTCTGAACATTGTACTTTAATACCAGAGAGTAAACTATTTCAAGTATACAAATGAACTAATATAGACATGGTTGAACTGATGGATGGTCTATAAGGAAGGAAGTCTTACCTCGACCTGGTGTTTTGTCTTGTACTGATGAGACCTTCATTATAAACCATCAGTTCAACCATGTTATCTATAATATTTTCATCATTTGCATACTTGAAATATTTTACTCTTCCTGGCATTAAAATACAAAATGTTAAGAATTTGTTGTAGTTATAAGTACGTACAACTTTAACATGTTCTCTGTAGTCAGAAGTGTGACTAATGATCACAAGCTGAACAAAACATTATTCCTGATGAGGTCCACGCAATAAACAGTTATAACCGTGTAGTAACTCAACTTCCTACACGCCACAGCGAGTCCTTCCCTCACTCCAACACAACACACCGAGTCCTTCCCTCACTCCAACACAACACACCGAGTCCTTCCCTCACTCCTACACGCCACAGCAAGTCCTTCCCTCACTCCAACACAACACACCGAGTCCTTCCCTCACTCCAACACAACACACCGAGTCCTTCCCTCACTCCTACACGCCACAGCAAGTCCTTCCCTCACTCCAACACAACACACCGAGTCCTTCCCTCACTCCTACAAACCATCCTAAGTCCTTCCCTCAGTAGATACACTGTTATAAACTGCTTTAGTAAATAATGTGGACGTATCTAAGCAACACTTACTTAGACAGCAATACAATTTATCATGTTCAGCAAACCAAACTTTTCACCAATATTCTTGGTTGTCTGTTGTCCAGCTTGGTGATGCTTCGTCACTCTGGTCACCTAGTTGTGGTTGTCAGCCTCTCTGGTCTTGCTACCTGTAAAATGAAGGTTTAATTAGCCAAAAATAATCTTTGGTTTTTCTCGGGTACATTAGAGGGTGACAAGAGTTATAAAGCCCACATCGTTAATTCGCCATCATTCAGTCTTCACACTGCTAGACTTGATGTGTTCTGCTACAGTAATGTCTTCCACAACAACACTACAGGTACATCTCTTCTGGATTATCCACCGTTGCTTCACTAACCAACCTCACCCTTCACAAGTCCCCCCCCCCCCACCCATACAGATCCTTCACTCCCTCCCCCCTCACTCTTCACCCCATCCTTCTCTCCTCCCCCCTCACTCTTCACCCCATCCTTCTCTCCTCCCCCCTCACTCTTCACCCCATCCTTCTCTCCTCCCCCCTCACTCTTCACCCCATCCTTCTCCCTCGCCACTCACTCTTCACCCCATCCTTCTCTCCTCCCCCCTCACTCTTCACCCCATCCTTCTCCCTCGCCACTCACTCTTCACCCCATCCTTCTCTCCTCCCCCCTCACTCTTCACCCCATCCTTCTCTCCTCCCCCCTCACTCTTCACCCCATCCTTCTCCCTCGCCACTCACTTCTAGTACATCCTTCACTCCTCCCCCCTCACTCTTCACCCCATCCTTCTCTCCTCCCCCCTCACTCTTCACCCCATCCTTCTCCCTCGCCACTCACTCTTCACCCCATCCTTCTCTCCTCCCCCCTCACTCTTCACCCCATCCTTCTCCCTCGCCACTCACTTCTAGTACATCCTTCACTCCTCCCCCCTCACTCTTCACCCCATCCTTCTCTCCTCCCCCCTCACTCTTCACCCCATCCTTCTCCCTCGCCACTCACTCTTCACCCCATCCTTCTCTCCTCCCCCCTCACTCTTCACCCCATCCTTCTCTCCTCCCCCCTCACTCTTCACCCCATCCTTCTCCCTCGCCACTCCCCTTTCCCATCCTAGCACAATTTGTATTCATCATTCACTCTCCATCCCGTCTACTCCACCTCACCAGTCATCAAGTACTTCAATACCTTAGTTTATTCAGTTCATATAATATACTGATGCCTTGGTCACTGTCATCATCTCCTTCTCTCCTGTTCACTGTTCTTTATAGGAGCTACACATCTCTACACAGTCCCTCACACCACTCTAAGCAGATCCCACTCTTCTGCACACTCCCCCACACCACTCTAAGCAGATCCCACTCTTCTCCACACTCCCTCACACCACTCTAAGCAGATCCCACTCTCTACACAGTCCCTCACACCACTCTAAGCAGATCCCACTCTTCTGCACACTCCCTCACACCACTCTAAGCAGATCCCACTCTTCTCCACACTCCCTCACACCACTCTAAGCAGATCCCACTCTTCTCCACACTCCCTCACACCACTCTAAGCAGATCCCACTCTTCTGCACACTCCCTCACACCACTCTAAGCAGATCCCACTCTTCTCCACACTCCCTCACACCACTCTAAGCAGATCCCACTCTTCTCCACACTCCCTCACACCACTTCCTCTACTGTAATAATCATCTAATCAATTTTAAATCTCTGATCTTTCCATCCACTCATATTCTCACTTATACCTGATACCTATTTCGTCCATCTTAGTATTTTACCCACCAGTACAATAACACTTATACAGCCCCCTCTCCTCCCTCTCCCTCCTACCTTACCTCTCTCCCCCCCCCTCCTACCTTTCCTCCCCCCTCCTACCTTTCCTCCCCCCCCCCTCTTACCTTTCCTCTCTCTGTACCTGTTGTCAGTTCACCTGTTCTTACACCTCAAGTTCCTATTACATCTAATTACTTTTCACATCGTTGTTATGTTTACTCGACCAAATATCAAGTCCATGTTACCTTTCTTTGGGTCACTAAGATAACTCCATCATATTTACGAGTCAATTGAGCCGTTTAAAGAATTTTTCGACGACACTAAACACACACTCCTCCCGCACACCACCAAACACACTCCTCCCGCACGTCACCAAACACACTCCTCCCGCACACCACCAAACACACTCCTCCCGCACGCCACCAAACACACTCCTCCCGCACGCCACCAAACACACTCCTCCCGCACGCAACCAAACACACTCCTCCCGCACGCCACCAAACACACTCCTCCCGCACGCCACCAAACACATTCCTCCCGCACACCACCAAACACACTCCTCCCGCACACCACCAAACACACTCCTCCCGCACACCTTTAACAGTGACAACCTCAGGATAAACAAACACACGGGCTAGGTCAGTATCGTTCTTAGCGGTTCACATCAGCTATACCAAATACCTTACACACCTGACCTTAAACTTCTTGTTAATTAGTGCTAGACATACACAGGTGACAACACTCTTATTCTATTATATTAACCAACTATGAAATTATTTAACTAAATTATTAACCATCAGACAGACATCGTTAACACACACACACCTAGATGGACAAACACACACACGGGTTTTTAATCGTTGTACTCCCATTAGATCTGAGGGTTGGTGACCTCGGCCCTTTAAACATATTTAGGCTGTGTTGAATAATCTTGCCCGTCTCAGTCTGTCCTCCCTACCTTCACTTTTACCCAATTATCTACCATTATCTCCCAATTATATAGCACCTATTCCAGTCTGTCCTCCCCTGGCGCTCACTTTTACCCATTTATATCAGTAATTAGCTACAACTCTCAATATATAATGTACATCTGCCTTCAGCAATAATTTCTTTAACTATTTCCATCAGGCTCATTCAGGTAATTTCCCTAACCTGCAACAATGGCGAGGAAATATTTAAGATAAAAAAAGAAATTTCACTTACGAAGCTTTGAGAATCGTCCTCTTGTGCCTCACCAGTTAAATACATCTTCAATCAGTTCTGGAATCGAACCTGAGGCCTCCGTCAACCACAGAGGGTACCTTGCCACTCAGCCACCACACCACTGAGCTGAAATGTATATACGCCAGTGTCATCACATACATAAACTGTCTATATTATATAACTGTACTGATTTGGAGCATCCTGTTTAGAAGCTATACAAGTTGCTACTATCTTAGCCTTGAATATATTAAAACTGTGTAAATTATCTAGGATCACCACAATCACTTGGTAAGATTACAATTTCACTACCAATTGGTTTCTGACCAGATATTTAGGTTTTTCCCTCATGGTATTTGTTGCGATTCATTATGATTTGACCTTCATTTACGTCGGAAATTAGTCGTTTTTTAGTTATCACATACAACCTGATCTAACCAACCAAACCTACCTCACCTTACCCAACTTCCTAGCCGTCCCCGCTATATTAAACAGAAAGTACTTATTTTGATATCTGGTAACAATGAAAGTAACTTTGTTGAAACGTAATGGTGTAACTTTACTTTTTTTGTGGACAAGAAGAAACTGTAAACTCATACCGAGTGAGTCAGGTGTAAGAGAGAGGACGCTCGGTGACTGCAGATTTATGTGAAATTCCTTCGTGAACTTACTATCTCGATTATTATCCATTTGCGATGGAAGTGGTATTAGAAAAAGGGTGTTGCAATTGACGAGATACAACTTCAGGTGAACCCAAAGTTGCTCTAACCCAATTGGGAGTGAAACTGCAATAATACCAGCCACTTCTTCAGTACTAAAAAAATCACTTCCTCAGCATCGTCACCTTCCCAGCACAGTCACTTCCCCAGCATTACACCATCACTTATCCGGCGCAGTCACTCCCCCAGCATTACACACACTTTTCCAGCGCAGTCACTTCCCAAGCACTACACCATCACTTATCCGGTACAGTCACTTCCCCAGCACTACACCATCACTTATCCGGTACAGTCACTTTCCAAACACTACACAATTACTTTCCCAGCACTATATAATCCCTCCACCATTAGCACTATCACAGTTAGTAGATCCTGTAGGACCTGTAGACGAGGTGGTCCAACACGGCAGGAGGCAGATCAGTTTGTGAGCCGGCGTGACCACTTCTGTTACACTGCCCCCATTCTCAAGTTTACACCCTCAACACTTACACCACTACACCCTCAACACTTACACCACTACACCCTCAACACTTACACCACTACACCCTCAACACTTACATCACTACACCCTCAACACTTACACCACTACACCCTCAACACTTACACCACTACACCCTCAACACTTAAACCACTACACCCTCAACACTTACACCACTACGCCCTCAACACTTACACCACTACACCCTCAACACTTACACCACTACACCCTCAACACTTACATCACTACACCCTCAACACTTACACCACTACACCCTCAACACTTACACCACTACACCCTCAACACTTACACCACTACACCCTCAACACTTACACCACTACACCCTCAACACTTACACCACTACACCCTCAACACTTACACCACTACACCCTCAACACTTACACCACTACACCCTCTACACTTACACCACTACACCCTCTACACTTACACCACTACACCCTCTACACTTACACCACTACACCCTCAACACTTACACCACTACACCCTCAACGCTTACACCACTACACCCCAACTAGCGCTACACCCTGCTTCCATTTCTACCAATTTGACTCAACTATTAACAAAAGTGGAAAGTAATTAAAGTAATCAGGTGGCCGAGGTGACAATAATGATTCTGTGTGTGTGTGTGAGAAGGTTTACATGGCTTTATGGAGTGTGTATATGTGTGTGTATTAACCCCACCCTCCCTCACCCTCTCTCCCTCACCCTCACTCCCTCACGGCCACCCTCACCCTCCCTCACCATAACCACCAGAGGACCTCAGTTTTACACAGGTCAGGGGAATGTTTTGATGACTACAGGTGGCGCTTCTTTCTCAATGTTTACCTGTTGACTGTTCACGTAAAAACAAACAGGTGTAAAAATGATGTGCTACAGGTGTGCTACAGGTGTGCTACAGGTGTTTACTTTGTTTGGCTGGTGTAAAACTAAGGCAACAGGTGAGAGAAAATGTTGATACAGATGTTGCCTCTCTGATAATTAATGACACCTGTTGGGAAAGATGTTCGTTACCTGTTGATGACACCTGTTACAGATATTCCTACCTGAACCAACAGGTGAGAGATTGTGTTGCAGGTGTTAGTTGTGTCTTCACCTCACTACACCACCTGTCTTCCCCTTACCTATACTAGCCACCCTTAGGATTGGGTCATTAGGATTAGAACTCATTAGTATCGATTAGGATTAGGATTAGGGGCTCTACTGGTATTGGATTCCATTACTCCTGAGGTCTAATAGGATTGGACTCCATTAGGGATTAAGATCTATTAAGACAAATCCCCATTATGATTACAACTCTCACTCAGGTCATTATAACGAGTAATTAGCTATGCAATTACCTTAGTTTGGATAAGGTCTTCTAAAACAACGACATAAGGAAAGCAATTAAACTCTTCTTCTACTAATGTTGCTTTTGTAAATTTTTATTTCCTTCAAACAAAATAACAAAAGTACTTCTAAAACACAAAAGACAATAGTAATTATAACCGTAAAATAATTTGACTTCAGAATACGGTCAAAAAATAACGTTTACTCCCGTCCGTTATTTTTCCCAGACCTCCAAAACACGATTTAATTATTCATTTTTGTAAAGCCGACTTACTTAACTTTTACGCGGCGAAATCTTTCTTTTGTCATCTCGGTAATTAGTTGGGTTAATTAGCCCACCTTGACTCATCACGCCACCTGATTGGCTGGCGTCAGAGTCAAGACGAGATATGAATGGTTGACCGCCAAGGGGAGGTAAAAATGTCATTGGGTGTTGGTGGAGGAGGGAAGCCCCGTGATTGGCCAGGTGGAGGGAGAAAGGTGTGCCAAGGCGGCCACTGTGACGGTGAGAGAAATCCATCTTCGAATCCACAATCACAGCCAGCCAACCAAGCGATCATTCTATTTGATTTTCACCTAAACGTTTATTTCCCTCACACAAAACGTCAACAATACATATCGAATTAAAGCGAAAAAATACCGCATTCACACCTGAAAGAAATACCTGAGGCAACAAACTCCCTGGCGGACTAATAACTAACTTAGGCCAACCTGATTTTTTCATCACATCCGAACTCGAATCTCACCCAGCGTTTTTTTTTTTTTTTTTTTTTTTTTCCTCTCTTCGTCGTCTCTCTCACTTTCCTCCACCTCAGAAGAAATTTGTAATTAGAGGAAAACTTTGTGTGGAGGGGGAGGGAGGGAGGGAGGGGGGGGGGGGTGTGTGAGACGCCTCGAATTTTTTGTGCCACCTTTATGAATTAATTAGCGGGAAGTATACTAGCATTAAAAAGCTTTTAGCGGTAATTAAGGCAGGAGGCCCCCCAACCAAATGCATCAATTAAGATTTCTTCAACACATCTCTCTACTTTGGCGCCCAACTTCTTTTTTTTCTTCTCGCGACAAAAAAGTTTAAAAAAAGTATTTAGACATTTTTGACATTATTTTTCCTGCGCTTTCTTCAGCAACGTTATGGGTGAGTTATTGTTGCTGTGTTGTCTTGTGTTGCTGTGGTGTCATGTTGCTGTGTTGTCTTGTGTTGCTGTGTTGTCTTGTGTTGCTGTGGTGTCTTGTGTTGCTGTGTTGTCTTGTGTTGCTGTGGTGTCATGTTGCTGTGTTGCTGTGTTGTCTTGTGTTGCTGTGGTGTCATGTTGCTGTGTTGTCTTGTGTTGCTGTGGTGTCATGTTGCTGTGGTGTCTTGTGTTGCTGTGGTGTCATGTTGCTGTGTTGTCTTGTGTTGCTGTGGTGTCATGTTGCTGTGGTGTCATGTGGCTGTGTTGTCTTGTGTTGCTGTGGTGTCTTGTGTTGCTGTGTTGTCTTGTGTTGCTGTGGTGTCTTGTGTTGCTGTGTTGTCTTGTGTTGCTGTGGTGTCATGTTGCTGTGTTGTCTTGTGTTGCTGTGGTGTCATGTTGCTGTGTTGTCTTGTGTTGCTGTGGTGTCATGTTGCTGTGTTGTCTTGTGTTGCTGTGGTGTCTTGTGTTGCTGTGGTGTCTTGTGTTGCTGTGTTGTCTTGTGTTGCTGTGGTGTCATGTTGCTGTGTGGCTGTGTTGTCTTGTGTTGCTGTGGTGTCTTGTGTTGCTGTGTTGTCTTGTGTTGCTGTGGTGTCTTGTGTTGCTGTGTTGTCTTGTGTTGCTGTGGTGTCATGTTGCTGTGTTGTCTTGTGTTGCTGTGGTGTCATGTTGCTGTGTTGTCTTGTGTTGCTGTGGTGTCATGTTGCTGTGCTGTCTTGTGTTGCTGTGGTGTCATGTTGCTGTGGTGTCATGTTGCTGTGTTGTCTTGTGTTGCTGTGGTGTCATGTTGCTGTGTTGTCTTGTGTTGCTGTGGTGTCATGTTGCTGTGTTACTGTGTTGTCTTGTGTTGCTGTGGTGTCATGTTGCTGTGGTGTCGTGTTGCTGTGGTGTCGTGTTGCTGTGTTGCTGTGGTGTCGTGTTGCTGTGTTGCTGTGGTGTCATGTGTTGCTGTGGTGTCATGTTGCTGTGTTGTCTTGTGTGCTGTGTTGCTGTGTTGTCTTGTGTGCTGTGTTGCTTTGGTGTCGTGTTGCTGTGTTGCTGTGGTGTCGTGTTGCTGTATTGCTGTGTTGTTGTTGTGGTGTTGCTGTGTTGTCTTGTGCTGCTGTGTTGTGATGTTGTTGTGTTGCTGTGGTGTCATGTTCCTGTGTTATCTTGTGGTGCTGTGATGTCATGTTGCTGTAGTGTTGCTGTGTTGTCTTGTGGTGCTGTGTTGCTGTGGTGTCATGTTGTGTTGCTGTCGTGTTGCTGTGGTGTTGTATTGCTGTGGTGTCATGTTGCTGTGTTGCTGTATTGTTGTGTTGTTGCTGTATTGTTGTGTTGTTGCTGCGTTGGTGTTGCTGTATTGCTGTGGTGTTGCTGTGTTGCTGTGGTGTTGTATTGCTGTGGTGTTGCTGTATTGCTGTGTTGTTGCTGTGGTGTCGTGTTGCTGTGGTGTTGTGTTGCAGTGTTCTTGTGTTGCTGTGTTGTTGTTGTGTTGCAGTGTTGTGTTGTGTTGTGTTGCGGTCATGACATATTGTAAGCACCATCTGTTATGACACATATTCTCAAGAAACCTTCAGTTAAAACATGAGCTCCATAAATGATTACACTACTGACATATGTTAATAGGCTTATCTCAGATGTTAATGTCAATACATGAACTTTAACATCTGGTGTTACGTGTTAATCAGCTGTTATATTTTATAAGTTAACATATATCTTACATGTATTGCTACAACTATTGCATGGTAAAATTTTAATATCTTAAATTTAACATCTGCTTAGTCTGTTAGGTGTTAAATGTGGTCTTAAATTCAACATATAGTCTAACAACTCTAGTTAAAATTATCAAAATTATCATAGGTTATAAATGGTGTTGGTGAAATAATTTGATGACATATTTAGTGTTAATATTATCGATAATTACTGTGTGTATATTTTGATCAAGAATTATTAAATGCAGTTAAATGCGAGATGATAAGAAATTAATTAATTTTAAGGTTATGTAAATAATAATAATAATTACTTAAGGTCTGGTAAACAATAATAATTAATTTACAAATCAATATAAAAGTAACGTTGTTATTATTATTTACAACTTAATTTACACATCAATTTACAAGTTCTTCTGTAAACCTTAGTAACTCATCTAGTTAAAATAAATTAGCTGTAAACTAAATGGACCTTGAATTATATACTGTTATAGAAATTATTTAGGACAGGTGTAACACATAATGTTATTCGTGATTAAGTAGCCAATTATATACAGGTGTAATTATTATTGTTATTATTATTATTATTATTATTATTATTATTATTATTATTATTATTATTATTAGCGTTAGTGTCGTTGTTGTTACTGTTGTTGTTGTTATCACACACACACACACACACACACACACACACACACACACACTCACACACAAACACACACACACACACACTCACACACACACACACACACACACACACACACACACACACACACTGCTGTCAAAACAAACAATTCAGTCCCGTTTTATTTTCTTTGTTTAAAGAAAAGTCGGACACGAGGTTAGAAAAATGACTCTGTTGAAATACTCAGGTGTTTGGCGATGAAAAATACCCACAGGTGTTTGGCGATGAAAAATACCCACAGGTGTTTGGCGATGAAAAATACCCACAGGTGTTTGGCGACGAAAAATACCCACAGGTGTTTGGCGATGAAAAATACCCACAGGTGTTTGGCGATGAAAAATACCCACAGGTGTTTGGCGACGAAAAATACCCACAGGTGTTTGGCGATGAAAAATACCCACAGGTGTGTGGCGATGAAAAATACCCACAGGTGTTTGGCGACGAAAAATACCCACAGGTGTTTGGCGATGAAAAATACCCACAGGTGTTTGGCGATGAAAAATACCCACAGGTGTTTGGCGACGAAAAATACCCACAGGTGTTTGGCGATGAAAAATACCCACAGGTGTTTGGCGACGAAAAATACCCACAGGTGTTTGGCATTCTCAGGTGTTATCATGCAATTAATACCTTTCATTCCACCACTGACTTACGGTAAAGTCTCCGAGATGTTCTGTCGACATATTCACCACTGTCTGTCTGTCTGTCTGTCTGTCTTTGTTTACGTTGTCAATAAGATTTTTTTGTTTTCCCTTATGCATCTTGTTATTCTATCTGCCCAGTTTTCGCTCAGTGTGGTCTTAGGTAATATTGCGCCGTCGATAAACGTTACTACTTCGGCCCAGAAGAGAATTGCTTGCGCGAACCAGTGAAATAACATAGTCATAGTTACAATAAAATAATAATGATAATAATAATAATAAAATAATAACAATAATATTAATAATAACCCAATAATAATAATAATATTAATTACTAGTACGGAGGGGGATCATAATTAATAATTCATATACCATTGTGCTAAAAACGTAATCCATAATATAAACCGCATTTATTTTTACAACCTATACCTATACATTATTTTCAACATCATCAATAATTCCAACTCGCAATAAATAGATATTTACGCAAATTAACTGCGACCTAGGTAAGATAATCGACCCCCGACCCCCCAACCAACACACTGTTTCTTGATACCACGAATCACCGAATCACACCCCACATGAAAATAAAACATATTATTTGTGAATGTAAGAAATACTGATAATTCCCGTCTGTGAATTTCCAGGAATCAAGCGCGGGAAGTCTAGAAGCTGTCCGCCGTATTAAAACCCGCGCCATTTAAAAGATTTTTCCGTATTATTTACATCGATAATTATAAAATATTTCGGGATATTCGTTTAATTTTTTTATAGAAGATTACTTGAGATATTTGTTTGGTTTATTTATATCGATATTCATGTCACTCTCCCATACATATATATTCCTAGAACACAAAATTTACTGTCTAAATTCCCTGTTAACATTTGGCTTTTATTTCTGTCTATTTCATGATTATTTGTACCGATGAATTTGATAATACAATACACCTGAAGAACACTATATAAAATACTAACCTATATTATATGAAGAAAAAAAATACTCTATATATGAAGAAAAAAAAACAAGAAAAAATCTGAGGAAATAGTTGTTAAAAATCTGAATCCTTTACCAATCTGACCCTTAAGGAGATTACGTCAGATTTTACCCCAAAGTGTCCAGGGAATTTTGTACACTGTTGGACATAGACTCGATCTCCTGGTGTACTCTACGATGGGTAAATGGCTCTGTTAATTTACTATACAGTGTTATGGTGTAAACTCTTGTGTTAGATATTATTATTATTATTATTATTATTATTATTATTATTGTTATTATTGATAGTAGTAGTAGTATTTTCGTCATTATTACCAACACACACACACACACACACACACACACACACACACACACACACACACACACACACACACGCCACCTCTTCCCTCACCCTGCTTCCCTCATTCATTCTTCCTTCAAGTCAGAAAGAAATCAGACATTCATAAATCCCGAATAATCCTCAAGTAATTCAAGGGTCGAGGAGGAACTCTGAGGACGACCTTCATTATGGACACCGTAAAGGAGAAACGCGGTGTTATCTCCTCAAGCAATAGAGTTAAATTATACTGTGTTCTTGTCCGGATTCTTGTGTTAAAATTATATTAATTCTTATAAACTAGTCTTAGATTATGTTGAAGTGTGCATATTTCTCCCCCCCTCCCCCCCAAATTTGTGTTAGATTATAGTAATTCCCCTAAAACTCGTGTTAGATTATAGTAATTCCCCTAAAACTGGTGTTAGATTATAGTAATTCCCCTAAAACTCGTGTTAGATTATAGTAATTCTCCTAAAACTGGTGTTAGATTATAGTAATTCCCCTAAAACTGGTGTTAGATTATAGTAATTCCCCTAAAACTGGTGTTAGATTATAGTAATTCCCCTAAAACTTGTGTTAGATTATAGTAATTCCCCTAAAACTGGTGTTAGATTATACCAAATTATGTATATCCTTCAGTCTTAGTCCATATATCGCGCGGACTTGAACCTATAATCAACAACCTCACCAGCCAGGTATAACAGGACAAAATTATCGACATCATTACCAAATACGGTTTAGGTTAGGTTAGATTAGATACAATTAACTCAGGTATACGTTTAGGTTAAGTACAATTAGCTAAGGTACAATTAAGTTACATCTGGTTAGATAAGGAGAAGATTAGATAAGGATTAATTCACATGAGATTAAAATTAGATTCCTAACACTTTTATAAACAGAGCAATCATAAATTAACCTAACCTAATCTAACCTAACCTAACCTAACCTAACCTAAGCTAACCTAACACCTTCATAAACAGAGCAATCATAAATTAACCTAACCTAATCTAACCTAATCTAACCTAACCTAACCTAACCTAAGCTAACCTAACACCTTCATAAACAGAGCAATCATAAATTAACCTAACCTAACCTAATCTAACCTAACCTAACCCACAAATCTTGTTCCTTGTCTTCGTAAACAACATTCAATGGTGTTATTTACGTTGTGTCTATAACTCTGTATAATTTTCCAGGTTAATAACTACTATAATGGGTCAGGTATATAATTTGTGTACATGTATATATTCACACTAAATACGGATAATGGTGTCATTAAACCTTTTAGCGCTACGGAATACTTTTTTTAGGGGGGTGAAATGAATGATAATATTTTTGTTTTTATTGTTGTAAGTTGATGATTATTGGTTAGGTTATGGTTGGGTTAGGTTAGGATAGGCATGGTTAGGATAGGTTATGGTTTGGTTAGAGTTAGGATAGGTTTGGTTAGATTAGGGTAGGTTAGGATTGGTTGGGATAGGTTAGGTTAGGTTTGGTTAGACTAAGGATAGGTTTGGTTAGATTAGGGTAGGTTAGGATTGGTTGGGATAGGTTAGGTTAGGTTAGCTTGGGATAGATTTGGTTAGGTTAGGTTAGTAATGTTGCTATTCACTTATAAAATGCATTGATAAAACCTATTTTATCTTCCTAATTTACTCACAGCATTTACCTCACCTGGCATTAATTAACCTCACCTGTTATTAATTAACCTCACCTGGCATTAATTAACCTCACCTGTTATTAACGCTGAACACCTGTCGGCCCTCACCTGTAGATAACAACTAACAGGTGATAAAAACATAATCGTTATCTCTCATATCACCAAAAAACAATATAATCCTTACAACAACAATTTATTCCCTAACACCATAATATTTCCCCACCACATATTAGGGGAATATATTATTTCCCCTCCCCCCCCCCCTCCTCCTTCCCCTTCCCCCCTCCTCCCCTTCATAATAACAAAATAAATGTCTCTTAACCTTCAAAAATATATTAATCCTTACGATAATTTATTCCCTAGTGTATAAAATATCCCCCCCCCCCCCACACCACCAAAATATAGGGAAATAAATTCTTTTCTTCCCTGGGAAATTTTATCGGGGAATGAAACACAAGGAAAAAATCGGGGAAAAATCGGAAGCGAATTTGCGTGGAATTTTTTATCGGCATGAAAAATTGGGTCAGGTGGGAAGAGGTGGGTGAAAGATTGAACAGGTGAGATTTCTACCTTGAATTTAATTGTATTTTGTCCGTGTGTACCGTTGTGTGGAAGGAAGGAGTGTACCGTTGTGTGGAGGGGGAGTGTACCGTTGTGTGGAGGGAGAGTGTACCGTTGTGTGGAGGGAGAGTGTACCGTTGTGTGGAGGGAGAGTGTACCGTTGTGTGGAGGGAGAGTGTACCGCTGTGGGAGGGTGACTGTACCATTCTGTTTATTTTTTTTGGACATCGTGCCTCTAAAATCTTTAAAAATTATTTAGAATCGAATTTTTTTTTAAATAGAAATAAAAAATATCCCAAATTAACTCAATAATGTGAGTAATATTTTAAAAATCGAAATATTTAAGTTAGAAAATAATTGAACTTCTAAATTGATCCTAAAATCTGAAGAATTACTTAAAATTAAAGTTATCTAAATCCCTAAATCGAAAAATGATTCACCTTAATCCTAAAATCTGGATAATTAATTAAAACTTCGATAATTAAATTTTTGGTATACAGAAAAATTTATCCACCCAAATTAATTATAAAATACGAGACATTACTTAAAACTTAAAACAGTAACACATATATATGACCCTTTCTAATTAACCCTTAAATCCAAAGACTTACTTAAAATAAAAAAAAGGTAAGTAAAAAAAATACTCACCCTAAAATCTGCAAATTAAACCTAAAATCTGATGAAAATAAACAAATTAAACCTTCCCCTAAAAAAAATTAAACCTTAAAATCCTACAAAAATACAGAAAAAAATAACTCCAAAAAGCAGATATTAAAACCAACTAATAAGAAATCACATTAAAAATCAAAGCCTCGTCTCCCAGCCATCCCATTTCTCTCCTCGCGTGAACTCATTAGAACATTTTCTCTCTCAGAATATGTGAAGAATTGACGGGGACAGAATTTGGCAAGACTCTACCTCGTGGAATTCGAAGGAGAATATCCGTGAGGCGATTGAATCAGGTCGTCGCTGCTCACATCAGAGGAGGGGCGATGGGCAGGAGTTAAGTCAATCTGCATGTATATCGTAACCAATGAAAAATAGGTATCTGATCCCCTCACTAGTGCTACAGTCACCGTGTGTGTGTGTGTGTGTGTGTGTGTGTACATATTCCAACATCTTCAGCTCTGAGAACTAACACTCTGCACCTCTTCACCTCAACCACCCACACACATACACCTAACAAGGCCATTAACGACGGTAATTATCCCTTACTATAGACCCCAACTTGATAAAAACAGCGGCCACCACCCACCCCCCCCCCCCCCCCTGGCATGAGGCGTGGTATACAGTAGATATATCGAATGAACCACTGTGAAAATCTTAGAGAGTCGGCTACAGTAACTGACCAGCGGGGAAGAGGGGGAGGGAGAAGGGTGATGGTGGGCAGGGAGGAGGAAGGGAGAGGGGGAGGGAGAAGGGTGATGGTGGGCAGGGAGCAGGAAGGGAGAGAGGGAGGGAGAAGGGTGATGGTGGGCAGGGAGGAGGAAGGGAGAGAGGGAGGAAGGGAGAGAGAGAGAGAGGGAGGGAGGGAGGGAGAGAGAGAGAGGGAGGGAGCGAATCGCTAGATGCCTCTATAACTTATTCAAGCAGTAGCCATAACGCCTATGAGATCCTTATTGACAGCTGCTGCAGTGCTGCCACACACACCAACGCTCTCCTCCCTCCCTCCCTCACCCCAAGTCTCTCCCTCCCAACAGTTATCGCAGCTCCAGTAGTGATCCACACATGGAATAATTCGCAGGAAAATTCGTTATATTCTCACTTTCTTGGGTGAGGACAGGAGGGCCGGGTGTAGCGAGGCCGGATCTGAAGCTTAATTAGAGGGGTCGGGGTGGGCGGGGGCCGGTCGCTGGCAACACTGCGGGCCAGCTCTCGGGTTGCAAAGCTCAAGTGTCACAGACGCGAAATTGATCATGATTTATTAGCGAGGTTGACCCTTAGTCGCCGTCCAGGGCGCCACCGGCCACGTTTATTGAATCAGACATGTGATAGTGGCCGAGGTAAGTGGCCCACTTAAAACTTACAAAAGTGGCCCACCACCCCTCCATGTGTCCGGCCAGAGCCCTCATCATTGTTGCGATATGTTAATGAGGAGGTGAGGAGGAGAGGAGGTGAGGAGGAGAGGTGAAGGTGAGGAGGAGAGGAGGTGAAGGAGAGGTGAGGGTCGAGCCAGTGACCACGAGACGACCATTGTGTCCAAGAGGCGGAGTTTATTATAATATACTTATAGTGTGTGTGTGTGTGTGTGTGTGTGTGTGTGTGTGTGTGTGTTGGAGATGAGAGCAAGTACCGTTGGAGATATAAAGAAACAAAGATATGTGAATAAATGATGAAGAATTGATGTAGTGTTGTAGACCTGAGAGGTGTAGTAGGTATGAGACAGTGTTGGAGATACGTCATAATGCTGGAGATGTGACGTAGTGCCGGAGCAGATATAACTTATTCTTATCATTGTTATAACTATATGAGAATTAATGCATATATGGTTCACTTGACTTTTTCTAAGGTGATCGTCTCTACTTTAATGTAACCAAACTTCGTCTACACGGAGCGGGGAAATGGAAAAAGTGTTAACATTGCACATACTGGAATTTCTAAAAAAAAAAAAAAAACGCTTGACCTCTTGCGGATTTTGTTTTTAGAAATTTCATTTTTTGTGGTGTCAGCAGTTATTTTTCATTTTTTCCTCCATCCCGGCCAGTGAGCTCGGTGTATGAAGAGAATTATGCTCTTAACCTTCAAACACATCACGTGTTTATTTGCCAATTAGGGATAACTTGTTGCTTTAATTACTTTAACTGTATTAATTTTTGTTTCAATTAAGACATCGTTAATCATAACCTAACCACACTTTCCCTACAGTAGGTTAGGTCCTCACCGCCTCATCACTGTGCCCGGCCAACACAGTGCACTACACGCGGTCTTCAGCAGCAGGTGAGTGTGCACCCCGGGACCTCTGCTGGCAGAATAAAAACGTGCACACAGCGAGGAGGGTGCACGCCGGATGCACCAACAAGGAAACAACACCAAAACCTGTCTGGCTGACACAAGTCACCATCCGTCTCCCTCACCCAGGTGCAGCCCTGGACGGTCTCCCTCACCCACAAGGGCAGAACAAGGCGCTTTATACAGGTACAGGCAGGAGGGAGAGGTCGTCCTCCGTTAGCGGGCCGGGCCGGGCCGGGCAGCGGGAGCAGAGCGACTCAGAACTGATATGAAGACTTACCTGCCAATATTTGTAGAGTAAACACCTTCAATCAACAAGTCATTAATTCACTGGCCGTGTTGACTCACCTGTTTTACGTAAATCAATATACTTGACGGTCAATCATAAATTATACTTGTGTCGCCGACGTCAGCACACACACACACACACACACACACACACAGCTGTACAGATTGTTCAGCTTGTACACTCTCAAGTTAAGCAGTGGAGCAAGAAGTACGTGGTAAAGGCCTTGTCACTGTTTACTCTGGCTGAGGATAAATGTTCGCTTCGCCCCGGGGGAAAAAGTGTGTTGCTGTGCTTAACGTGTGTGTGTGTGTGTGTGTAAATAGAGCGATAACGGGATAGGTCTTTAGCGTCATTGCTTTACAGTCTCATTCCGACTTGACGGTGTATCTGAAAGCCTTTTTATGCTCCTATAGCGGTTCTATATAACTCAGACGACACAGTGAAAGTACCTCCAGGGAAATATTAACTAGGGAAATATTACCTAGGGAAATATTAACTAGGGAAATATTACCTAGGGAAATATTAACTAGGGAAATATTAACTAGGGAAATATTAACCAGGGGAGACGGAGGAAGAGGAGAAAGAGAGGAAAGATATGGAGAAGATGGAAAAGAAGATGTAGGAGGAGGAGGAGGAGTTTGAGAAGAGAATCAGAGGAGGAACATGAGGAGATAGAGAGAGGGGGGAGGGGGGTCCTTCAGAGCGCCAGGACTTGCAGCAGGAGAGGGGGGAGGGGGCAGCAGGACGTCATCTCATCCTACATTCTCTCTAGGTCACCCTACCGACCAAAGTGGATCCTGTGTTCGTCATCTCGTGTATATATATACTGGACCTCACTGCCCTCTTCTCTCACACCTTCCTTCCTTCCTTCCTTCCTTCCTTCCTTCCTTCCTTCATTAGAGCAGGTCAGATTACGTTAGCCTAGATTACGCTAGATTAACTTCTGTTATAGGTAGATTAAGATAGATTACGTTAAGTTAGGTTCTTACGTTAGGTTATGTATTAGATTAGGTTAATCCTAGGGTGAACTGAACCAGGTAGGGGCTTAATCATCAACAGGTGGACAGGTAACACCATCAATAATAGGTACTTAATATTAACTGATTATAAACAAGAACGTTACCTTGAGCATCGACAGAGAGAGAGAGAGAGAGAGAGAGAGAGAGATTTATAAGTCATTTTCTCAATAATATGTGATGGAATCTTAGCGACTGGGTTCACCATACTGAATCTTGTGTGGTGATGATGGTGTAGTGGTGATGTAAAGAGGATGGTGATGATGGTGTAAGGATGGTGATGTGATGTTTTCTTAATTACTTATTTCTATAATTCCTTCCCCCTTCATAACCTACCCTCATCCTCCTACTCCTCTTTCTCCCTCCTCCCCCTCTTCCTCTTTCTCCCTCCTCCCCCTCTTCCTCTTTCTCCCTTCTCTCCCTCTTCCTCCCTCCTCCCCCTCTTCCTCTTTCTCCCTCCTCCCCCTCTTCCTCTTTCTCCCTTCTCCCCCTCTTCCTCTTTCTCCCTCCTCCCCCTCTTCCTCTTTCTCCCTCCTCCTCCTGGCCTCCCCAAAGTCCAGCGTGGGTTACATGAATAATGTACTCACATATCAGGCTCACAGACGGGTGACCTGTTGCCTTTCAAAACTGCGATGGTCATTTGACAGCGGATCTCACTACAGCTGGGATTTGCTCCGTCCGTCGTGTCGGGGCAGAAATAGATCATTATCTATCTACCGTGCAGGGTGGTCTAACATGGGTACTAGCTAGATGGGGTGGTGGCACGGCTAGTAGTGGTGGTGGTGGTGGTGGTGGTGGCAAGGCTAGTAGTGGTGGTGGTGGTGGTGGTGGTGGTGGCAAGGCTAGTAGTGGTGGTGGTGGTGGTGGTGGTGGTGGTGGCGGCAAGGCTAGTAGTGGTGGTGGTGGTGGCGGCAAGGCTAGTAGTGGTGGTGGTGGTGGTGGTGGCGGCAAGGCTAGTGGTGGTGGTGGTGGTGGTGGTGGTGGTGGTGGTGGCGGCACGGCTAGTAGTGGTGGTGGTGGTGGTAGTGGCGGCAAGGCTAGTAGTGGTGGTGGTGGTGGTGGTGGTGGTTAGAGGATAGTTATATGGGTGGGTGAGGAGGCTAGTAGTAGTGTTGGGCAGAGGCTACTGAAGGAGGACAGTGTTGGTATACATTTCGGCGTCTAAAATCAGCGTTATTCACTCATTTGCCTTCCCTTTCCCTTCCTTGCCCTTCCACCCTTCTTTCTCAATTCCCCCACCCCTCTATTGCCCTTGCCTTGCCCCTTCCCTTCCCCTCCTCACCCCCCTTGCCCCCTCCCTTGCCCTCCTCACCCCCCTTGCCCTCTCCCTTGCCCTCCTCACCCCCCTTGCCCTCTCCCTTGCCCTCCTCACCCCCCTTGCCCGCTCCCTTCCCCTCCTCACCCCCCTTGCCCCCTCCCTTGCCCTCCTCACCCCCCTTGCCCTCTCCCTTGCCCTCCTCACCCCCCTTGCCCGCTCCCTTGCCCTCCTCACCCCCCTTGCCCCTTCCCTTGCCCTCCTCACCCCCCTTGCCCTCCTCACCCCTCCCTTGCCCTCCCATCACCAGCTCTCAGTACTCACTTTAATAAACATGATCTTCTTGCCCCGCCGACCCCAGCACCCCGTCCTGGGAGAGTCCGAGTGAGGGAGAGTACGGGGGAGGGAGAGTACGGGGAGGGAGAGTACGGGGAGGGAGAGTACGGGGAGGTAGAGTCCGAGGGAGGGAGAGTACGGGAGAGGGAGAGTCCGGGGGAGGGAGAGTCCGGGGGAGGGAGAGTACGGGGAGGGAGAGTACGGGGGAGGGAGAGTCCGGGGAGGGAGAGTCCGAGGAAGGGAGAGTCCGAGTGAGGGAGAGTCCGGGGAGGGAGAGTCCGAGTGAGGGAGAGTCCGGGGAGGGAGAGTCCGAGTGAGGGAGAGTCCGGGGAGGGAGAGTCCGAGGAAGGGAGAGTCCGGGGAGGGAGAGTACGGGGGAGGGAGAGTCCGGGGAGGGAGAGTACGGGGGAGGGAGAGTCCGAGGAAGGGAGAGTCCGGGGAGGGAGAGTACGAGGGAGGGAGAGTCCGGGGAGGGAGAGTACGGGGGAGGGAGAGTACGGGGGAGGGAGAGTCCGAGTGAGGGAGAGTACGGGGAGGGAGAGTACGGGGGAGGGAGAGTCCGGGGGAGGGAGAGTCCGAGTGAGGGAGAGTACGGGGGAGGGAGAGTCCGAGTGAGGGAGAGTACGGGGGAGGGAGAGTCCGGGGAGGGAGAGTACGAGGAAGGGAGAGTACGGGGGAGGGAGAGTACGGGGAGGGAGAGTACGAGGAAGGGAGAGTACGGGGGAAGGAGAGTACGGGGAGGGAGAGTACGGGGAGGGAGAGTCCGGGGAGGGAGAGTACGGGGAGGGAGAGTCCGAGGGAGGTAGAGTCCGAGGGAGGGAGAGTCCGAGTGAGGGAGAGTCCGGGGGAGGGAGAGTACGGGGAGGGAGAGTACGAGGAAGGGAGAGTACGGGGGAGGGAGAGTACGGGGAGGGAGAGTACGAGGAAGGGAGAGTACGGGGGAGGGAGAGTCCGAGGAAGGGAGAGTACGGGGGAGGGAGAGTACGGGGAGGGAGAGTACGAGGAAGGGAGAGTACGGGGGAGGGAGAGTCCGGGGAGGGAGAGTACGGGGAGGGAGAGTCCGGGGAGGGAGAGTACGGGGGAGGGAGAGTCCGAGGAAGGGAGAGTCCGGGGAGGGAGAGTACGAGGGAGGGAGAGTCCGGGGAGGGAGAGTCCGGGGAGGGAGAGTACGGGGGAGGGAGAGTCCGAGTGAGGGAGAGTACGGGGAGGGAGAGTACGGGGGAGGGAGAGTCCGGGGGAGGGAGAGTCCGAGTGAGGGAGAGTACGGGGGAGGGAGAGTCCGAGTGAGGGAGAGTACGGGGGAGGGAGAGTCCGGGGAGGGAGAGTACGAGGAAGGGAGAGTACGGGGGAGGGAGAGTACGGGGAGGGAGAGTACGAGGAAGGGAGAGTACGGGGGAGGGAGAGTACGGGGGAGGGAGAGTACGGGGAGGGAGAGTCCGGGGAGGGAGAGTACGGGGAGGGAGAGTCCGAGGGAGGTAGAGTCCGAGGGAGGGAGAGTCCGAGTGAGGGAGAGTCCGGGGGAGGGAGAGTACGGGGAGGGAGAGTACGAGGAAGGGAGAGTACGGGGGAGGGAGAGTACGGGGAGGGAGAGTACGAGGAAGGGAGAGTACGGGGGAGGGAGAGTCCGAGGAAGGGAGAGTACGGGGGAGGGAGAGTACGGGGAGGGAGAGTACGAGGAAGGGAGAGTACGGGGGAGGGAGAGTCCGGGGAGGGAGAGTCCGGGGAGGGAGAGTACGGGGAGGGAGAGTACGGGAGAGGGAGAGTCCGAGGGAGGGAGAGTCCGGGGAGGGAGAGTACGGGGAGGGAGAGTACGGGAGAGGGAGAGTCCGAGGAAGGGAGAGTACGGGGGAGGGAGAGTACGGGGGAGGGAGAGTCCGAGTGAGGGAGAGTACGGGGGAGGGAGAGTACGGGGGAGGGAGAGTACGGGGAGGGAGAGTACGGGAGAGGGAGAGTCCGAGGAAGGGAGAGTACGGGGAAAGGAGAGTACGTGGGAGGGAGAGTCCGAGGAAAGGAGAGTACGGGGGAGGGAGAGTCCGGGGAGGGAGAGTACGGGGGAGGGAGAGTCCGGGGAGGGAGAGTCCGGGGGAGGGAGAGTACGGGGGAGGGAGAGTACGGGGAGGGAGAGTCCGGGGAGGGAGAGTACGGGGGAGGGAGAGTACGAGGGAGGGAGAGTCCGGGGGAGGGAGAGTCCGAGGAAAGGAGAGTACGGGGGAGGGAGAGTCCGGGGAGGGAGAGTACGTGGGAGGGAGAGTCCGAGGAAGGGAGAGTACGGGGGAGGGAGAGTCCGGGGAGGGAGAGTACGGGGAGGGAGAGTCCGAGGGAGGGAGAGTCCGAGGAAGGGAGAGTACGAGGAAGGAGAGTACGGGGGAGGGAGAGTCCGAGGGAGGGAGAGTACGGGGGAGGGAGAGTCAGAGGAAGGGAGAGTACGAGGAAGGAGAGTACGGGGGAGGGAGAGTCCGGGGAGGGAGAGTCCGAGGAAAGGAGAGTACGGGGGAGGGAGAGTACGTGGGAGAGAGAGAGAGAGAGAGAGAGAGAGAGAGAGAGAGAGAGAGAGAGAGAGAGAGAGAGAGAGAGAGAGAGAGAGAGAGACTATTAAAACATTCATATATCAATAAACCATTGGTCAAGAACACTGCATTCTGAAAATATAGAGAATTTGGGAAGAAATAAACGGATTAGCGGTATGAGGGAGAGGGAGGTGTGGTGGAGGTGTGGGTGAGGGAGAGGGAGGTGTGAGTCAGGGAGAGGGAGGTGTGGTGGAGGTGTGGGTGAGGGAGAGGGAGGTGTGGTGGAGGTGTGGGTGAGGGAGAGGGAGGTGTGGTGGAGGTGTGGGTGAGGGAGAGGGAGGTGTGAGTGAGGGAGAGGGAGATGTGGTGGTGGTGAGAGTGGGGGAGAGGGAGGTGAGAGTGAGGGAGAGGGAGGTGTGGTGGTGGTGAGAGGGAGGTGTGAGTGAGGGAGAGGGAAGTGTGGTGGTGGTGAGAGTGAGGGAGAGGGAGGTGTGAGTGAGGGAGAGGGAGGTGTGAGTGAGGGAGAGGGAGGTGTGGTGGTGGTGAGAGTGAGGGAGAGGGAGGTGAGAGTGAGGGAGAGGGAGATGTGAGAGGAGAAGAGAAGAGAGAGGGACAATGGTCAGGGGTGAGTAACACAAGACACAGACAGAAACAGCGAAGGAGGGAGGGAGAGAGGGAGGGAGGGAGAGAGATGGGAGGGGGAGAGGGAGGGAGGGAGGGAGGGAGGGAGAGAGATGGGAGGGGGCGAGGGAGCGAGGGAGGGAGAGAGAGGGAGGGAGAATGCATGTGGATATTCTCCCTCCCTCCCTTCCTCCCTCCCTCCCTCTTTCTCTCCCTCCCTCCCTCCCTCCGTCCCTCCCTCTCTCCCTCGGCGATAAAGAAAAAGTAAACTGGGACAAGAGAGAACAAGGAGAACAACAGAGGGAGACTAGAAGGAGGGGGGAGAACACAGCAAAGAACACCGACCCAAGGAGGAACAAAAGAGAATAACTAAGGAAGAACGAAAATGAACACCGAACCCCGACAAGAACAAACCCGAGGGAGCACATGTCCGTCGGTGGGGAAATCAGGGTTGAATATTCGTTCCCGAGGTGTTGGAGTGGACGAAGAAGGCGGTGAGGGTGGGAGATAGGACGTACGAGGCTCCAGAAGGGGTGGCAGAGGGTGTGAGAAAAAGGGTGTTGGGAAGTGAGGAAAAGTTGGGCCGTGAGAGGTGGGGTGGTGTGGGTCGCGCGCCGCCATGAATAATCCAAGTGTATGTCAGAGGACGCTGAAGCAACAAGCTGTGAGTCTATCAACAATTCTGACTCCCCTCCGCCGCCACTACCACCACCACTATCCCTCCCTCCCTGACGCCCTCCCTCACTCCTTTACTCCATCTCTCACTCCCTGATTTCTTCCCCTCACTCATCTCATGCTAAATGCCCCCTTCCTGTCACCCCTCCCGTATTATACCCTCTCCTCCACCCCTTCTTTTTCACTTCTCCCCCTACTCCCATCCCCGCCTCCCTCCCTTTATCTACTCGTCTCTCTCCCCCTTCCCTTCCCCTCTCTCCCCCCTCCCCTCTCTCCCCCTCCCCACCCCTCTCTCCCCCCTCCCCTGCTCCTCTTGCACTCCGCTGAACGACTTCCAATGTCTGGTCTTGCTTGGGGACAGTCACATCACCCCCCCCTCCCCCCCTCTTCTCTCTCCCGTCTCTCCCCAACACATGACAATCCCTCTCCCTTACCCATTTACCTCATCTCCCCAACACTTTCTCTCCCCCCTTAGACCTTTTCTTCCCCTACACCTCATCACCCCCAAGCTCCCCTCCCCCCTCCCCAACGTACTGAACCCCTCCCCCACTACCTTCTCTCCCCATCACACACTCAACAGACAAATGGTTCAGGCGGCGGATTATGTTATTAAGAGTGACACTGTTTGTTTATGTTGTGGTGTGACGTCATAATCTACCCCCACCACCACCACCACCACCTCTTACACCTACTACTCCTGGTAACCGAGGCGTGTATAGAGCTACAGACGCATTAAAAAAAACAAAAACACGTACTATATCCAGAGAATGTAAACAATGGATCAAACTCGTTGAGAATCTATCTACGTCACTGAAACCAAAATGGCGACGACTTTACATTAACACACACACACACACACACACGACGTACACACACACACACACGACGTACTGTGAGACGGACTGTGAGGTGTGGTGGTTATGGTGTGGTTATGAGGCGAGATTTTAAGATAGGGTTATAAGGTATGGTTGTGGTGTGGTTGTGGTGTGGCTATGACGCCTTACACACCCCCCCTCCCCTCCCTTCACATTACGAGCACAAGACAGGAATACACTCTCTTCTCTCACACACAACACAACTCTTTAACACAAATTCAACATCAATTTGAACTGTCACGTGTTGCAGACAATGTTATCGATGTTGTCATATGCGGATGTTGTGTTTAAAGGTGATTAATGGTCAAGGAGTATAACATCCACGGGAATATATTAGTAAACATTCAACATTGAGCCAAGTGTTTCCATAATCCACACTTCCTAAAATTCAAAGGCAAAGAAAGATTAAATTCCTTTTTATTGTGGGTATGTGTGTATACTTTGAGTCACCACACACACACACACACTCAAACAGGAGGGTCAAGACCTATTCAGGCGCTGCTCCTGCTGAGCAGCGGCCCCCCTTGGCCATGTTCGTCCCCATTCCCCAAGTCCCTCTCCCCGACCCATCCTCACCACCGGGATATCAACATAATCAAAAGTGACAATTTCGTTTCGGAAAGAAGTGGGATCAGTGTTGAACAGTGTTTAAGCCAGTGAATTCAGCACTAGACAGTGCCAGTGAGAGCAGTGACCCACCAGTGAGATAAGCACCCCTGGGAACCATCCTCTGACCAGACGGTGTTAATCCGTCCTCCCTGGGAACAACAGAGGGCCGGCTATGCACCTGACTACGTGATAACACAACACCACCCAGTGGAGAGTGAGGTACTGTGACACCACCCCACACCACCCGGTGTCCCCATGACCACGTGAGGTCCTTCATGTCAACACCCGAGGACGAGTTTCTATACCACGTGAACACCACACCACACGGTGTCTCCATGACCACGTGAGGTCTCTCATATCAACACCCGAGGACGAGTTACTACACCAAGTGAACACCACACCACCTGGTGTCTCCATGACCAGCCCAGGCCCCGGCCATCAACTGCAAACTATAATAATTTGTGTGTTCAATTCATGTTCTTTCTTTCAGTATGGAAGCTTTTGTTAAACGACCCATGATTTTGTATGTAATAAGTCATTTTTGTCTAATGTACAGTATATTTTCAGCCTTCAGGCTGCAGAACGTTTTCAATAAGCTGTTAATTATTATTATTACACACACACACACACACACACACACACACACACACACACACACACACACATAAAATTGAATTATTATTTTAGTTATGATTAAGGAATTATTTTACCTTTCATTTATATTTTATTTATCTTTTATTATTTGCTATTAATATTTTTTTGTTTACCTTTCATTATTTTTTATTATGTTACTCTGGCTGACACGAACTGCTGTTGTGTTATTCCGGGAGACACGAAACAGCCACACACACACACACACACACACACACACACACACACAACGCCCCCACCCAAACACACACACACACACACACTTAACGACATAACACATTCATAAGGTTATCCATGATAGAGACAGCAGGTAGTGAGGATGACCCTAATAGCGCTAACTACCTCCCTGGCCACACAATCTCTAACGACCTGAATAATTAAACCACAAACCACCACACCATTTACCTGACCCCAAATTTCTCATCTATTTTCTTTCTTCTTTATTATTTAAGTTAATTATTCTTTTAGTCTTTAGTTGTCAGGTGTGAAGAGTTGAAAATAGGAAAGGTAGGTTGGAACAGGTTAATGATCTGTGACAGGTGAGCTGGGCAGGTGTGGTTGTGTATTAATGAGGGGGGAAATGTTAAGAGGTGAATGGTTTGTTTTTAGTCGTGATGATTATGATGATGATGATGATGATGTGATGTGATGATAATGATGTGACCAGATTACCAAAAAAAAAAGTTTAGCCTATCACCTCACGTCTTAATTAAAAGGCCTAGCCAATTACCTCACGTCTACCTTAACTAAAAGATTGAGTTAGATTACATTAGACTACCATACGGGAGAGCAGTCTTACAACACAATAAATGGGGGAAGGGTGGTGGTGGGGGGGGGGGGGGCTCAATCTTCAGGTGATCTCAATAATTAAAGGAATGAAAACTTGAACACAAACAAATAAACAAACCCGTATGTGTGTTAGTCCTATATACTTTACCTTTGTTTATGATCATCTGTTTATTTACTTGGCTACACATTTCATTTCACCTGTTAATTTATTCATGGTGAGCGGTGAGTATAAATTCTATACGTCATTTGATTTGATGGTGTTTTAATTAGCTTTATTTTGAGGTATTGTTAAGACAGGTAAAAGGTACAGGACACAAATTGGGATTAACCTGAAGATTAGGCAACCTAGTTTGTTACATGTGATGGTTGAATACTCTAAAGCTAACCTAACCAAACCTAACCTAACCTAACCAAACACTAACCTAACCAAACCTAACCTAACCTAACCAAACACTAACCTAACCAAACCTAACCTAACCTAACCAAACACTAACCTAATCCAAACACTCCCCAGGTATAACAATACGGTATTTAATCATCACCAGGTGTAATAATAATCTAACGCACCTAATCACCAGGTAACCCACGTGTACTGTAATCAGAAGGAACACGTCACCTGTATAAGCTCACCTGTCGCACTACACGCCAGTAAAAATAACACTTTGGTGGAGGTAAACATTAGTATTGGCCCAGCAAACACAACTGGAATGTATATAACTGTTGCTATCTTTTATGTTATTCATTCTCAGGTGTAGAGAGAGAGAGAGAGAGAGAGAGAGAGAGAGATAACGATATAATACTGAAGAAATAACGATATAATGCTGATAATCTTCGTTCGTTATCCCGTCTTTCTTCCAGATACTGCAAGAGTTGAATCCTAGCGAACCCCCAGGAATTTCAGTGAGCTTCAATGAACTCTGTCAGATATCGATGATACTCCACTGAACCCCAATGTTAACTCGGTGAAGCTTAATGATACTTCATTGATATCAAAGTGAACCCCAATGAACCCAGTGATACCCCTAATGAACCCCAGTGACTAAATGGGTTTTATTAATACTTTTGAAGTATTTTGGTGTTTCACTGTTTATCGCTAAGGTAAGAGAAACCCTATACTTGATATAGGTTCAAGTCTCGTGAGTGTGAGCCATCAGTGACGCGGGGTTCAGGCCACTACGCCAGCCTTTGTGGACACCACTCAGCGGCCTCGTTACCCAACACTCACAGACGCTGTTCTCCATTACCACCTGTGGGTCCCTGACGCTATGCTACAATGGTCTGGCTGATGCGAGTGTAACAAAGTGTAACATACGATGGCTGCCAATGTTGATATACACTTTTCTACTCCAGAATTGATGGTATTTGGTGGGAAATGGTTCTTCAACACTTGGTAATACCTTTTCCGTGAATAGATTTTCTGTGTACTGTACGTGTGAGTGTGTGTATATGATGGGTGTGTGTGTGTGTGTATACCTGCCTTCACCAACTAAAGGTGCAGTTATTACAGACAAACAGGTTTTATTAAAAGTTTCTTCACCCCCACCAACCCTCCAACACCCCCACCAACCCTCCAATCGTATTAGGACTAAGGGAGGGATCCCTATCATATGCTGTGTCCTGCCTAGAAGGAGAGTTGGCAGTGAATGGTTGTCAAGGGCAGTTGGTGTTAACGACCGTCTTGACAGATATTGCAAGTCAATATCAGTCCCATTCATTGACAACTGGGACAACTTCTGTGGCAGAAGGGACCTTTATGCTAGGGATGGGGTGCACCTGTCTAGGGATGGAGTAGCAACCCTGGCTGGGGCTCTAGAGGGGGCAGTTCAAAAGATATCGAAGTCTTTAAACTGCTAAGAGAACATAGGGGCACGGGGGTGGAGGAGACTGCAGTGGGAGCGGGTAAACAAGGCGAAAGATTACAGGGAAATAGTGTTAGGAATGATGACATAACTAAATTAGACAGGGAATTTAAAACTAAACGCGGTAAGGGAAGGACTCAGAACACGACTAACTTAAATGTATATTACGCGAACAGTAGAAGTATGAGAAACAAAATGGATGATATTAGGGCCTTGGTATGTACCGAAGAAATCGATATAATTGCATTCACTGAAACATGGATCAACCTAGACACACGTGAATTACCAGTCGAATACCAAATTGCGGGTTACAAACTGTTCCATACCGATAGGCAGACCAGGAAAGGAGGCGGAGTAGCAATCTATGTTAGGGATAACCTGAAGTGTGAAATAAATAAGGAAATAAAAACTGAGAGGAATACAGAAACAATTTGGATAGAATTAAGCGACGGTCGGGAAAAATTAATCACAGGAGTAATATATAGACCCCCCAATCTTGACAGAGTCAATGAGCGACTTATCTGGGATGAAATGCGCAGGGCTTCCATACACAACAAAGTCTGTATAGTAGGCGACTTTAACCTTGGCCAAATAGATTGGACCGACCTTACGGGAAACTCAGAATCAGAGGATTTTCTCGAGACGATCCAGGACTGTTTCCTAAGTCAACATATAACCGAACCCACACGGGGTAATAATATATTGGATTTAGTTTTGTCAAACAGAGAAAACCTCATTAGCAATGTCGAGGTAGGGAACGAACTTGCAAACAGCGATCACAAAGAAATTCGATTCCAGTTAGATTTTCAGGGCAGACGTAAGGAAAATTCCACTAAAGTACCAGATTTCAGAAGGGCAAACTTTGACAGTTTAAAGAGGCAGCTGAGAGAGGGGGTGTCGCGCTTGGCCGTGAACCTGACAGATGACACCGACCTGATAACGAGATCTGAGATTGCCGAGTTCCACGACAATTTAAATAGTGAGTTACTTAATGCACAAAGGCAGAACATACCATACAAAAAACTCAGATCAAACAACAATGACCTTAAATGGATAAATAATTATTTAAAGAACATCATTGGCCAAAGGAAGGCTATAGGTAGAAGGATAAATCGTGGCGAAATTCACCTCCGGGACTATTATAGGGTATTGGCGAGTAGGGTTAAAACCGAGATAAGGAAAGCAAAGAGGAATAATGAGGTAAGGATAGCAAGGGAGGCAAAGACAAACCCCAAAGGATTCTACCAAATGTACCAAACTAAAACACGAGAAAAGATTGGACCAATACGGTCAGACTCCGGCGAGCTCACTGATAACGACGGAGAAATGAGCAATAATTTGAATAAATATTTTTCAACAGTTTTCACCAGCGAAAATTTAAACATGATACCCGAGGCACCGACTCTATTCAGAGATAGTGAAGAAAACAAATTAAGTGAGATAGTAGTGACTAGTAACGATGTTAGTAAGCAAATAGACAAACTAAAGCCTAATAAGTCACCTGGTCCCGATGAGGTATTTGCCAGAGTATTAAAGGAATGTAAGGAAGAGCTTAGTATGCCCTTAGCAAAGTTGTTTAACATGTCCTTAAAAACAGGTGTAGTACCAGAATCCTGGAGGACAGCGAATGTAATACCGATCTTCAAGAAGGGGGATAGATCACTATCCTCTAACTACCGCCCAATCAGTCTAACATCAATAGTAGGCAAATTACTGGAAGCAATCATTTCAAACTCTATTCGAAATCACCTGGAGAAGCACAGATTGATCAATGATTCCCAGCATGGCTTCACAAGCGGACGTTCTTGCCTAACTAATCTATTAACATTCTTTTCATCAGTTTTCGAATCAGTGGACGAGGGGCACAATTATGATGTGGTATATCTCGACTTTAGCAAAGCCTTCGACAGAGTACCCCACGAAAGACTAATTAGAAAGGTAGAAGCTCATGGCATCAAAGGTGACATCCTTAAATGGATTAGGGCGTGGTTACAGGACAGGAAACAGCGAGTGAGCATTAACGGCACTAAGTCCCATTGGAGCAACGTCACAAGTGGAGTTCCCCAAGGCTCAGTACTTGGACCATTATTGTTTATTATATACATAAACGACATAGATATTGGCATAGACAGCAACATAAGTAAATTTGCTGATGATACTAAAATAGGACGTGTTATCAAATCTGACGAGGACTCGGCAAAACTACAGGAGGATCTAAACAAATTTTTCGAATGGTCTGAAAAATGGCAGATGAAATTCAACATTGACAAATGTAAAGTACTCAGTATAGGAAATGTAAACAGGGAAACCAGATACCAGATGAACAACGATGCCATAGAGAAATCCGACTGCGAGAGAGATTTAGGAGTAATGATAAGTAGGAACCTTAAGCCAAGTAAACAATGTGTTTTTGCTCGAAACAAGGCTAATAAAGTACTTGGGTTCATACAAAGGAGTGTTAGTTACAAGACTAGCGAGGTCATCCTAAAACTGTATCTTGCTCTTGTGAGACCACACCTGGATTACGCAGTCCAGTTCTGGTCACCGTATTACAGAATGGATATAGAATCCTTGGAAAGAATTCAGAGGAGAATGACAAGACTAATCCCGGGTATCAGGAACCTTGAGTATAGAGACAGGTTAAAGCATCTTAATTTGCACTCCCTTGAGAGACGTAGAGCGAGGGGCGACCTGATAGAGGTGTATAAATGGAAGGCAGGGCTAAACAAAGGGGACATTACAAAGGTACTCAAATTATCCAACCAGGAGCGAACTCGTAACAATGGTTTTAAATTGGACAAATTTAGATTTAGGCGTGAAATAGGTAAACACTGGTTTGGAAACAGAGTAGTGGATGAATGGAACAAGTTACCAAATATCATCATTAACTCGAATACGCTGAATTGCTTCAAACATAGGTTGGATGCTCATATGAGCAATAGGGGTTGGGTGTAAACGGGACTGCCCAGTATGGGCCAATAGGCCCGCTGCAGTTTCCTCCATTCTTATGTTCTTATGTTCTTAACACTCCCACCAACCCCCAACACGCCCACCAACCCCCCAACACCCCCACCAACCCTCCAACAGCCCCACCACCCCTCCAACACCCTCACCAACCCTCCAACACCCCCACCAACCCTCCAACACCCCCACCAACCCTCCAACACCCCCACCAACAACCCAACACCCCCTCCAACACCCCTCCAACACCCCCACCAACCCCCCAACACCCCCACCAACCCCCCAACACGCCCACCAACCCCCCAACACCCCCACCAACCCCCAGCACCCCCACCACCCCTCCAACACCCCCACCAACCCCCCAACACCCCCACCACCCCTCCAACAGCCCCCACCAGGTAAATCTGTCACCTGGTCTGAGGAAACACTTTCTTCAGATTAAATCACATTTATCTTGACTATTACCCAACTCACCTGACACGTCTTGTCGACATTAGTGAGAACAATACTTTTTAAGAGATCTTGTTACACACACACACACACACACACACACACACACACACACACACACAGGTAAGAAAAAAGACCTTAATATATAACCAAATTAATATAAATCCAACAGTTGATATAAAATACCAAACACTGAAGCCAAGGTGTTCAGCACAGGTGAGGTCTTCGTATTAAGCTCCAGCAGGTAGGTAACCACACTAATGTACCGTCGACCAGGGAAGTGTTCGCCCCCACCACGAATTACCCATCACCAGCGAACCACCATAACCCAGGAGGAAGCTGCGTCTCGCCCTGTGGTACCTCTCTGTTTACACTCACACACGCCTGGTACCTCTACTGCCCGCCCCGGGGAACACGACGCTCCTGGGGCCACAGAGACGAGGTGTGGTGGGTGGTGTGGTAAGTGGAGTTGAGGAGGATGTTTTAGAGAGAGAGAGAGAGAGAGAGAGAGAGAGAGAGAGAGAGAGAGGGGGCAATTTTACCCACTTATAGAAACAACATTCAATCGTAAATCACCTTCGATATACTTCATTTATTGATATCGTCATTAACTTATTTACCAGAGAAATAATTCATTCATTCATTCAATCACCGGTATACTTAGTTATTTATTCACGTTTAAGGATGATAACTTTACATCAGGGTCAACAGGAAGTAAATAATACCAATAAACAGATGAATAATAATACCCAACGTAAGATAAACAAACAAACACATAATGAATAAACACAAACACCTACACTCACCACACACACACACACACACACACACACACACACACACACACACTCATAAATATACCCCCAAAAAATCCACGTATAAAAAAAATCCACATATGAAATAAAAACAGATAAAAACAAAAGCAAAAACAACAATACGAAACAAAACAAAAACAAAAACACCAACATTTAAAAGTACAATTACAGTGACATCATTTGAGAGAGAGAGAGAGAGAGAGAGAGAGAGAGAGAGAATGGTTTGGAAAAAGAGAGGGGAATTTACCTGTGAAAATAGGCAAGGAGCTAATTATTGAGAGCGAGGCACAGGTGGTGAGGCTACCTGCGTCTGTCCCCTGAATAATTCCCTCCCCAGGATCCTCCCACCCCCCCCCCTACCCTTAACCAACCCTCCCTCTCTCACCTGTGACAGAAATGTGTCTCTCGGATATCCCCTTCCCTAGCCCCCCCCCACCACAAGCTCCCCTTCCTTTCCCCTCTTTTACCTTCCCCTCCCATGCCCCACTATACCAGCTTTCTCTCTCTCTCTCTCTTTCTATCTCTCGAGTCAAATTCTTTCTCTCTCTCTCTTTCTCTATATATATATTTGTGTCTTGGCTCCTCCTTTCCTCTCCCCCAACCCACCATAACTCTCTCTCTCTCTCTCTCTCTCTCTCTCTCTCTCTCTCTCTCTCTCTTTAATTGTCCATCCTTTCCGTTTTTATTTTCTGAATTGCTTGGATTAATTATTTTATTTTTATTTCATTTTCATCATTCCTGTTTCATTGTCGTCATAGTTAAAAGTATTTGTTTTATTTTGGTTGCGTCTTCGTGTTCCAGGGAGTCAGGTCATCGTTACATTATCTCCACCGTTTTCTTCAGGACACACTTAGCTAAAGACAGTATCAGTCAACCTTGGCGAATAAACGAAAGAACGAACAAGAGAGACAGAATATATATATGATAATTAATGAGTAGAACGAAAAGATAATTAAAAAAATTGTTGTTTAATATTAATAATTTTATAAACATTTGACACTTGATAAACAAATACAATCATAAAGTATATAAACGCATTTCGAACCTTTGTTGATGGGTTTGGAATCTATAATTATGTCATGGTGACGTAATGTGGCACATGGGTTACGAGCGTCTATATTTTTTAAGCCCAGTAGGATCTACGAGTGTTAAGTTAGGAACATTTTTAATCCCAGGGGAATGTTGAGTTAGAAACATTATTAACCCCAGGAGAATCTACATAAAAAAAATCTTCGCTAAATAAGACATTTAACACATAACTCCGTCTTAGATAGTCCTGGGAATAATAATCTTGCTGGAATACTTTGTTGAGTGTGTGTATGTCTGGATATGAGGGTTCAGTTATAAATTAAGGTGTGTGGTGGTCATTTCTCATAATTTCACCTGTGTGTATAATCTTACCTGGATTACTGTCTCCATCACCTGAAGACTCGACACACCTGGTTATTTTATTTAATGATTAACCACTCCAATGATAACCTAACCTAACCTACCCTACCCTTCATCACTTAAGATAAAATCTGAGTATAGTACTAGTACATTAAGGTAGATACAGGTCACAGGTCAAAGGTCACGGTCACAGGTCAAAATAGTGTAGGGGGGAAGAGGAAGACTGGTGTGAATTATTACTTATTGTGTACATTACCTGTGCCGTCACTTACCTTCATTCCTTCCTTCATATTACACAGTGTCTCTACTCACAACACACACGTAACCACAACAAGAGCTTTCAATACAACATAGACTCTCAATTGACCCCAAGATACATTATAAGACTCTCAATTGACCACAAAATGCATTAAAAGACTCTCAATTGACCACAAAATACACCGTAAGACTCTCAATTGACCACAAAATACACCATAAGACTCACAACTGACCACAAAATACACCATAAGACTCACAACTGACCACAAAATACACCATAAGACTCACAACTGACCACAAAATACACCATAAGACTCACAACTGACCACAAAATACACCATAAGACTCACAACTGACCACAAAATACACCATAAGACTCTCAATTGACCACCATAACTGTTCATAATACACACAGGTAAGCCTCCACTATTTACACACCATCAAAGTCTCTCCCCCCCTCCAGAAAAAAAAAGATGAAGAATAAAATGAAAAAATAATGATAAAACATAAATATTCACCACACAGTTGGAAGATGTACTTAGGTGACCCCAAGATGGTGTGTTGAGATGCCTATGAGATGTTGTTGGTGGAGAAGAAGTTGGTGTTGTTGTTGGTGGAGGACAAGTTGGTGTTGACAAGTTGGTGTTGACAAGTTGGTGTTGTTTTGGTGTTGACAAGTTGGGGGGGGGGGGGGGCGGAAGGAAGGGAGGGTTCATTTGTATTGTACTAACACAGATGAACAGCTACAAACCCATATGTACCCTTTGTGTACCTTGAGTGTACTTAAGAATGCCATCGTGTGTACATAATGCCATCGTGTGTACATAATGCCATCGTGTGTACATAATGCCATCGTGTTTACATAATGCCATCGTGTGTACATAATGCCATCGTGTGTTCATAATGCCATCGTGTGTACATAATGCCATCGTGTGTACATAATGCCATCGTGTTTACATAAAAGTACGTTTTTTAAATTTTCACCCAAAAAATCGCTTACCATCAAACAGTCGATAAAAAATAGGTTTAAAATCCACTAAAATGGCCTTGTGTTTACATCCTTAGTTTCTCAAAAGTAAAAACACCTAAAGCAGATTTTTTCATCACATTTAATTTTTTCTCACAAGGCCTTAAGTAACTCACAGAAACGAACTCATCGAGAAACACGACTGAGAGAACAGTTTTCCTGTCAAGTATCTGTACAGTTTTGTGTGAGACTATATGACACAATGGACGAAGGATTTTGACAACCCTACCGAGACAACAGGAGTCACAGTGTTCATTGTGGTATTCATCGATCACCCCTCCGTGGAGATACATTTTTGGTGAGACTAAATATTCGCTTTGATGTAATTTATTCATTTTGTAAATTTGCAGAAAAATAAAGGAACAAAGTTATGGTCATTATACAGAGAAGATGAAGGAGTGCTAAGGGCTAAATATATTAAGAAAACTCAACCTGTAATTTGCAATATTTTAGGTTTGCAGAAACGTTGTAGAAATTTACCAATACTGATACGGAATCTTGAAATTTGCAAGAGAGAAGGAAAAAGAAGGGAATGAATTTACATATGCTCTTAATTCCGTTAGGCATGACGAGGTAAGGGATCTCACAGCAAATATGTTGAAGGAAATCTGCCGGGACGTCATGGTAGAACCGACCCTCCTTCCACTGGATGGTGAGATCTTCCAACACATGACTTCAAACACATCTAACGAAGCCCGTGTGGACGTCAGTGCTCGAGGATTCTGGACGCGGGGACAGCGAGCTTTCTTCGACATCAGGATTTTTGATCCCATGGCCGTATGTCACCGTAACCAAGCACTCGATGCTGCACATAGGAGGAACGAGAACGACAAGAGAAGGGCATATGGGGAGAGAATTCAAAACGTCGATCAAGGCAGCTTCACTCCTCTAGTGTTCACAACCTCTGGTGGGATGGGCCCAAGTGCAAGATGTTTCTACGCCAGACTCGCGGAGCTGATCTCCGAACAGAAGCAGCAGCCCAGAAGTTATGTCACAGCCTGGATGAGATGTCGACTGTCCTTCTCTCTCCTTCGGTCGGCTTTGCTCTGCCTCAGGGGAACGAGAGCTTCTGCCCCTACTCCGACAACTGCTGCAGACATTGACTATGAGGCTACAGTCACTGAATGCCGCATAGATCTGCGGCTCAACTAATTTTACACAGATAGGATAGCTTCTTATGTATTAGGATATTTAATATTAAGGTAAATAAATGGTGGCGAAGGTGTGGCTATTGGGGGAGGCTGGAGGCCACGTTTAAAAAAAAAAAAAAAAAAAAAAAAAAAAAAAAAAAAAAAAAAAAAGTAGTAGTAGTAGATCACCTCCCATCAGCCAGCCACACAGTAATATATCTCCCGGTAATAAGGATCTTTGTGCCAGACTTCCCGATGATTGATCACGACTCACGGCTCCTCCTCCTCCTCCTCCTCCTCGACAGGCGCGGCCTTAGCCAATATACAAAGACGTTGGTATTGTTGTGGTTAAACTGAAGTGATTTGTTAGTTACAAAAGCTAGTCTGGTGATGGAGTACTGAAGGTGGCTGCTTGCTGTCTGTCTGTCTGTCTGCCTGGTACTGACAAACAAAGGCTCACAAAGGCCCCATGGAATACACAAACAAAAATCACAGCCCTTAATCTGCCAAGACTCAAAACAAAGAAGTCATCCGTCTGGCAGCGACCGTCACCAGCAAATGTAAACACACAGGTATCTCGTTAAACGTCTCGTACAGGTGAGGGACAGTGATTAACGCCGGATCATTACAGCAGGTATTCACTCATTAATCACTCGTTCAAACTAGCTTAAACGTGAGAGTGAAATATTGAACAGGTGATCATGGCGAGACAGGTAAGGTGGGGACGAGTATGGTGAGAGTGATCACACACACACACACACACACGCACACACACACACACACACACACACACACACACACACACACACACACACACACACACACACACACACACACACACACACTTGCTAGTAACAATAATATAAACTCAGGTAAACATGGGATGCCTTTCACTGTAAACATCGTCTCCCTTCCTCTCCCCCACCTCTCTCTCACTCTCCCTCCCCAACCTCTCTCTCACTCTCCCTCCCCCACCTCTCCCTCACTCTCCCTCCCCCACCTCTCCCTCACTCTCCCTCCCCCACCTCTCCCTCACTCTCCCTCCCCAACCTCTCTCTCACTCTCCCTCCCCCACCTCTCCCTCACTCTCCCTCCCCAACCTCTCCCTCACTCTCCCTCCCCCCACCTCTACCTCATTCTCCCTCCCCACCTCTCCTTCACTCACCCTCCCTCACCTCTCCTTCACTCTCCCTCCCCCCACCTCTCCCTCACTCTCCCTCCCCCACCTCTCCCTCACTCTCCCTCCCCAACCTCTCCCTCACTCTCCCTCCCCCCACCTCTCCTTCACTCTCCCTCCCCCCACCTCTCCTTCACTCTCCCTCCCCCACCTCTCCCTCACTCACCCTCCCTCACCTCTCCCTCACTCTCCCTCCCCCACCTCTCCCTCACTCTCCCTCCCCCACCTCTCCCTCACTCTCCCTCCCCTCACCTCTCACTCACTTTCCTTCTTATTTTTACCCCCTTCTTTCTCTACGTCTTTCCCACTCACTTCCCCTCTCCCTTCTTCTAAAGCACCCTCCTTCCCTCCCTCCCTCCCCCCCTCCCTCTCGTCTAACCCACTCACCCTCCTACTAATTAGCTCTCCTTCCCTCTAACCCACTCTCAGCCATCACCCACCCCCTACCCCCCCCCCCAGCCATCACCCACCCCCTACACCCCCCCCCCAGCCATCACCCACCCCCTACCCCCTCAGACAAAATTCAACAACTAATAAACAGAAAAACACACACACACACACACACACACACACACACACACACACACACACACACCCCAATTAAATCATCAAACAACATAAAAGCGACCCCCCCCACTCAAAAATTCCATAAACAAATATATTAAAACCAGATTATATAAACCACCTACCCTCCCCCTCCCTCCCCCTCCCCCTACCTCCCT
Source organism: Homarus gammarus (assembly GCA_958450375.1). Classification (NCBI taxonomy): domain Eukaryota; kingdom Metazoa; phylum Arthropoda; class Malacostraca; order Decapoda; family Nephropidae; genus Homarus; species Homarus gammarus. The sequence continues at coordinate 1,231,283 of CAUDMG010002954.1, read as the reverse complement.
CCCCCCTCCCCCTCCTTCCCTCCCTCCCTCTTCAAAAAAAAACAACCCCCCCCCGCCCCCAAAAAAAAACAATACTACAACAACAATAACAAGAAAATACGAGTAAATTCCCCAAATTAACCGAACATCCGCAGCTCTTGTCGTTTTGATGCACATGAATAATTGAGAGCGAGTATGGGGGATAAAAGCATTAGTACAGTCATTGCCAGCAAAACAACGCAGGCCAGGTAAGAGGCTTTCTCCCTCCCGAAAAATATATTGGTTGACTACTGTTACAAAATGGAATAATTGCCCTGACTCTCATAAGCGTTTCAAGGCTTCCTGCAAAATCAAAAGCGAATACAAACGTGATTTTGTTGTTTTTTGTTTTTTGCAGGAGGGGGGGGGGGGTGGGTGGGGGTGTTTGTTGTTGTTTGTGTTTGTGGAAGAGGAAGAGAGGGAAGAAGGAGAAGAGGAGGAGGGAGGAAGGAAAGGGAGGAAGTGTTTATAGTCTTCTTTAATATCTGTAAACACCTGTCATATTTCACATACCTGTCATACCTCATATATCTGTCATGCTTCACACACCTGTCATGCCTCACACACCTGTCATACCTCATATATCTGTCATACCTCACACACCAGTCATACCTCACATCTGTCATTCCTCACACACCTGTCATACCTCACGCACCTGTCATGCCTCACACACCTGTAATACTTCACACACCTGTCATACTTCACACAACTGTCATGCCTCGCACACCTGTCATACCTCACACACCTGTCATACTTCACACACCTGTCATACTTCACACACCTGTCATACTTCACACACCTGTCATACTTCACACAACTGTCATGTCTCGCACACCTGTCATACCTCACACACCTGTCATTCACTCAGTTATCTAATAAGTCACCCACTCACTCAATCACTCACTCACTCACTCACTCACTCACTCAATCAGTAAGTCACTCATTCACTCAATCAATAAGTCACTCACTCACTCACTCACTCACTCACTCAATCAGTAAGTCACTCATTCACTCAATCAGTAAGTCACTCACTCACTCAACCAGTAAGTCACTCACTCACTCAACCAGTAAGTCACTCACTCACTCACTCACTCACTCAACTAGTAAGTCACTCACTCACTCACTCACTCAACTAGTAAAGTCACTCACTCACTCACTCACTCAACTAGTAAGTCACTCACTCACTCACTCACTCAACGTAAGTCACTCACTCACCCACTCACTCAACTAGTAAGTCACTCACTCACTCACTCACTCAACTAGTAAGTCACTCACTCACTCACTTACTCGCTCAACCAGTAAGTCACTCACTCACTCACTCAACCAGTAAGTCACTCACTCACTCACTCACTCAACTAGTAAGTCACTCACTCACTCACTCACTCACTCAACCAGTAAGTCACTCACTCACTCACTCAACCAGTAAGTCACTCACTCACTCAACCAGTAAGTCACTCACTCACTCACTCACTCACTCAACCAGTAAGTCACTCACTCACTCACTCACTCACTCAAATAGTAAGTCACTCACTCACTCAATCACTCACTCAACCAGTAAGTCACTCACTCACTTACTCACTCACTCACACAGTTCCTCAAAAAGGACACAATATTGACTGTCTCTCTTGACGGGGCAAAAATCGAAGCATCAGTCACGAGCGTAAAATCGAATCGAAGTGTACAACCTGTTCTCGCCGCGATCAAATACCCCGCTAGCAGGATTATCAACTTACTAAGCATTATGTAATAATCTTTTACAAACATTAGCTTTCATGGGAGGGTCGCGGTTCCCAAATTCTTCGTCCGTGTGTGTGTGTGTACCAGCCACATCCCCTAGACCCGCCGAACGATAGGGTGTGGGACGCGTAGCTAAATAATACCCTCCATATGTCATTTGATGCTGTAATACACAGTTAATCCACTCTCTCCCTCTCTCTCTCCCTCCCTCCCTTCCATCCCTTCCTTCCCTCCCCGTCCTTCCCCCCCCCCCCCCCTCCCTCAGCCCAGGAGCCTTTTGTCACCACAATCGTGATTCACCGCTTAACTGGATTACCTAAACTAACATTCTCCTCACTTAAAAAATATCATTCCCAGCTCAAAATATCCTTCACTGTTACTCTCGTTCGGGTTAAAATACCAAAACGCGGCCCAGTAAAACGACACACACACACACACACACACACAAACACACACGAGAGAGAGAGAGAGAGAGAGTGAGGTAAAGGAGTCGTCCCACAGGCCAGCATCCACTCTACGTCACGACGGGATCCTCTTGCCATCCCTCGCCTGATCCCAAACAAATCGTCGCCAACTCTCCAGGAAGGGAATTTGATCCGACAACCCGCCATCTGTTCCGATTGCCTTTTGTCCGCCCATTATGACCCATTACAGGGGGGCGCGGCAGCTCTAGGGAGGGAGGGGAGGGAGAGGAGGGAGACGACGAATCTGGTGAGGGTGGGGAGGGAGGGAGGGAGAGACTGACGAATATTTTTGATACTTTCACCCTATTGCAAGTTCCCGCCTTTATTCATACGGGTTTATATTACTCTCATTTACATATTCATTCCTTGGTACTTATATTTTTTCTCTCCTCCTTCGCGATTCGATTCTAATACGTGAAAAGGCTTAAGGATTGTATTTGACTGTCTTTTGTTTCATTCTGGTGTACCCGCGTTACCTGCTGTCATTTCGTCTAGAGTTCTTTACAGTATACATTTAAGTGGAAATATAATCAGGATTTATTTCAGCTGTTGGAAGAAATAGAGATAGAATGATTGCAAATAAGAAGAATGTGTCAATAAAAAAAGAATGTAAATAAACAGATTGCATAAATGAAACGAATATATAAATGAAATGAATATATAAATGAAATGAATAAGACGAAAGTGTAAATAAATATAGCACCAGCCAAACAAATGAAATAAGGTAAACAAAAATAATTAATAACAAGAAAGAAGGAATAGTTAGTATTAATGATAAATAAAAGCAATAATAACCAACGCAGTAATAAGTAGCAGTAATGATGAAGAAAATAAAGCCTTGTGTTAAACTCGGTATAATAAAATTGGTAAAAAATTATCAGTTAAGCATCTTATTGTTGTTTTTTAAGCCGGCCTCTCTAAGCTTTAGCGGTCGTGAGAGTATACTAAGCTTCCGGTATTCAGAGACGTAATGTAGCCAGCAGTGTATGATGACCCAACGTTTTTTACTTACCCATTCACAATAAGGTCGACTTGCGGTGCCTCAGCTGTGAACGAGACACTACCCCCCATAAATGTACAACACACAACACTACCACAACACAACACTACCACAACACACAACACCGTACTCCACCACACTATCACACCAGTACCTAAAACATAAAGTACTCTGTATTTACTGAGTACAATCGGCTTAATGTGTACACTAAACCGAGTCCATTATACAACAGTACAATAACAACAATGATTACGTAATTAAGAACAGGTAGGAGATAGTCAGTGTAGCGGACAGGTAAGGTGGAGAAGGTGTACACAATTACGTTAATGAACCAGGTAATTACTCCCTCAGGTAAATAAATACTGAATAGGAAAAAATAAACAAAGAAGAGAGTGAATATTTAAATGAGGGAATTAATGCACGAATGTAAAGGTTAATGAAAGAATGTGTATGTGTGTGGGGGGGGGGGGGGCGAGGATAGAGGGTTTCCTTCTCGCTATCCTCCCTCTTCACCCTCTCTCCCTCTCCATATTCCCCTATTTCCCCTCCTCCGTCATCCTTTAATCCCCCGAGAGGAAGAGGAGGAAGAAGAGGTGAGGAGAGGAAGGAATTGGCAGTATGAGACACCTGGACAATAACACCTGCCTGTATATTGTGCAGGTAAATTTAGGTTAGGTTAGGTTAGGTTAGGTTGATAATAATAAGAAGAACAAGAACAAAGGGAAGAACAAGAAGAAGAAAAGAAGAACAAGAAGACCAAAAAGAAGAAGAGCAACAAGAACAAGAACAAGAGGAACAACAACAACAACAAGGACACAATACTCAATTATAGAATGTTAATGTATCTACCTCACACCTACCTACCTCTCTACCTCACACCTGCCTACCTCTCTACCTCTCACCTACCTACCTCTCTACCTCTCACCTACCTACCTCTCTACCTCACACCTACCTACCTCTCTACCTCTCACCTACCTACCTCTCTACCTCACACCTACCTACCTCTCTACCTCACACCTACCTACCTCTCTACCTCACACCTGCCTACCTCTCTACCTCACACCTCTCTACCTCACACCTGCCTACCTCTCTACCTCACACCTCTCTACCTCTCACCTGCCTCACCTCCTGGCCATTACCTCAGCAAGTGGCCTTAAGATTTCTGATAAATAATTCTTGCCTCTAAAACCCTGCTCATCCCCCTGCTAGGCACGACCTGTGAGGCACGACCTGTGAAGCACGACCTGTGAGGCACGACCTGTGGGGGTACGACCAGTGGGGTACGACCTGTGGGGTACGACCTGTGAAGCACGACCTGTGAAGCACGACCTGTGAGACACGACCTGTGGGGTACGACCAGTGGGGTACGACCTGTGGGGTACGACCTGTGAGGCACGACCTGTGAGGCACGACCTGTGGGGTACGACCTGTGGGGTACGACCTGTGAGGCACGACCTGTAAGGCACGACCTGTGAGGCACGGCCTGTGGGGTACGACCTGTGAGGCACGACCTGTGAGGCACGACCTGTGAGGCACGACCTGTGAGGCACAACCTGTGGGGTACGACCTATGAGGCACGACCTGTGAGGCACGACCTGTTGGGTACGACCTGTGAGGCACGACCTGTGGGGTACGACCTGTGGGGCACGACCTGTGAAGCACGACCTGTGAGGCACGACCTGTGGGGTACGACCTGTGAAGCACGACCTGTGAAGCACGACCTGTGAGACACGACCTGTGGGGTACGACCAGTGGGGTACGACCTGTGGGGTACGACCTGTGAGGCACGACCTGTGAGGCACGACCTGTGGGGTACGACCTGTGGGGTACGACCTGTGAGGCACGACCTGTAAGGCACGACCTGTGAGGCACGGCCTGTGGGGTACGACCTGTGAGGCACGACCTGTGAGGCACGACCTGTGAGGCACGACCTGTGAGGCACAACCTGTGGGGTACGACCTATGAGGCACGACCTGTGAGGCACGACCTGTTGGGTACGACCTGTGAGGCACGACCTGTGGGGTACGACCTGTGAGGCACGACCTGTGAAGCACGACCTGTGAGGCACGACCTGTGGGGCACGACCTATGAGGCACGACCTGTGAGTCACTACCTATGAGGCACGAACTGTGAGGCACGACCTGTGGGGTACGACCTGTGATTCATAGACCCTGCCTCTTTTCCTTCACCACCACCACCTTTACCACCAACACCCTTTTCATCACCACCACCACCCCCTTCACCACCACCACCCCCTTCACCACCACCTTCACCACCACCACCACCACCCTCTTGACCACCACCACCACCCCCTTCACCACCACCACCACCACCACCACCACCTCACCACCACCACCACCACCACCTTCACCACCACCACCACCACCCTCTTCACCACCACCTTCACCACCACCACCACCTTCACCACCACCACCACCAACACCACCACCCTTCACCATCACCTTCACCACCACCCCCTTCACCACCACCACCCCTTCACCATCACCACCACCACCCCTTTCACCACCATCACCCCTTCACCACCACCACCACGGACAGGTAAGAAGTAATAGGGAAACATCTTGTAATAGGATTAAATCTCAGGGCTCCACCACACACCTCCATCACCACACAATTTTGACACCTTATTCAGGCTCTAAGATAGTGTTTTATAGACGGGAGAAATACAACATACTGTCTTGTCTATACTGTACGTAGTGTGGTGTGATGTATGTGGTGTAGTGTGATGTATGTGGTGTAGTATAATGTATGTGGTGTAGTGTGATGTATGTGGTGTAGTGTGATGTATGTGGTGTAGTGTGATGTATGTGGTGTAGTGTGATGTATGTGGTGTAGTATAATGTATGTGGTGTAGTGTGATGTATGTGGTGTAGTGTGATGTATGTGGTGTAGTATAATGTATGTGGTGTAGTGTGATGTATGTGGTGTAGTATAATGTATGTGGTGTAGTATGCTGTATTATATGTGGTGTAGTACGATGTATTATAATGTATGATGTATTGTATGTGGTGTAGTATGCTGTGTTATGCAGTATGATGTATTTAAAGTCTAATAAGCCTAATAATGCTGATGTAAGTATAATGATACCAAGCCACTTAGTCACTTGTGCCGTTCTTGCCCGGAGCTGCCTCATTATACAGTGTAATAAGTGGTGTATATTGAGACTTATATCAGGTACAGTTTGCTCATTAAGGACAGGTGTTTTGGTCTCAGGTGTGTTAAGTATGGTTGATCCTCCTCCTAACCTAACCTAACCTGACCTCACCTGACCTAATCTAACCTGTTGAGAGTTAAGGTATAATGATGATAAGTCGTATTCTCACCTGGGCGAGTATTTGATGTAAGAGGAGAGGTGTGTGTGTGCCTGTGTGTGTGTGTGTGTGTGTGTGTGTGTGTGTGTTGATGGTTAAATTCTGATGCATCTCCCTCGTGTCAAGGTGTGACCATCACCACCATTACCACCACCATCACTATCACCACCATTCACCACCACCACTACCACCATTCACCATAAAGCGAGGTATAGTAGCGGACACCATCATCACCACCACCACCACTCACCACCACCACTACCACCACTACCACCATTCACCATAAAGCGAGGTATAGTAGCGGACATCAATAGGCAACGCTAACTGGCTGAAGCTGAACAAAAATTCATGTCGGTGAGAAACACGTTGCCTTTATGGGTTAGTCTCCCCTGCGTGCTACCAACTCGTTCCTGTCCTGTGCCTCGCCCTCAGCGCCTCCTTCTGCCCTCGACCCTCTCACGCCCCACGCACCTCACCCTCACCAGGACACGAGCGGGCATCACCTGTGCAGGGAGACGGGTGAAGTACGTGGCTGCTTGAGATCGCAATCACAGTTTCGGACGAGAGGATATGTCGAGGCAGGGATCCGAACGATTGAAAGCTTCGTCTCAAGGGAGTTTCTCAACCTGGGGGACAGAACGCGGCCGAGGGGAGGGTTGGGAGAGAGGGAGGGAGAGTGGGAGGGTTGGGAGGGAGAGTGGGAGAGTTTGGAGGAAAAGTGGGAGGGTTGGGAGAGAGGGAGGGAGAGTGGGAGGGTTGCGAGGGAGAGTGGGAGAGTTAGGAGGAAGAGTGGGAGGGTTGGGAGAGAGAGAGGGAGAGTGGGAGGGTTGGGAAGGAGAGTGGGAGAGTTAGGAGGGAGAGTGGGAGGGTTGGGAGGGAGAGTGAGAGGGTTGGGAGGGTTAGGAGGGAGGGAGTTAGGGAGGCAGAGAGAGTGGGAGGGAGAGAGGGTGGAAAGAGAGGGATAGAGGAGGGAGAAGAAAGAGGAAGAGAGGGGGGGGTAGGGAAGGTGGGAAGGAGGGATGGAAAGAGGGAGAAACAGAAGGGAAGGAAGAGAGAGGAGTGATGAGAAGAGGAGGGAAGTAGGTAAGGGGGAGAAGAGGGAAGGAAGGAGTGAAAAGAAGGAAGGGATTGTAAGGAGAAAAGGGGAGGAGAGAGAAAAGAGAAAGATAATGCGGAGAAGAGAAGAAGGGAGAGTAAAGGGACAACAGGAAAGGAGGGAGAGGAAAGAAAGGGAGAGAGGGAGGGAGAGAGATGAAAGGGGACACACAAAGGAAACAAAACACGAAGCAGGTCACAGAGGGAAAAAAGATAAGAGGGAAAGTGAAGTAAAGATGTTAGAGATGAGGGGGAGGAGAAGGAAAGTGAGGGGAGAAGGAGGGAAGGAGAGTAAACAAGATGAGAGGAGACAGAGTAAAGGTAATTAAAAACATCATCTAAGTGGGGGATAAACACTGCCCCCTCGAGCCGTTACCAAGGCAGAGTGAGGCTGTTACCGTAAATTAGTGTAGTCACCGCTGGACTCTCTCACTTCATCGTTTTCTTTATACGTCCAGAGTTAACATGGCGTGAGAACAGTTACCGTGGCAATACTTGGGCAATTTTGGCTCCATTTGCCCCTTCCCCCCCTCACACACACAGGATAAAAAGCAAGGCAATTGTACATAAGTAAGATAAAAACATTGTTATCAACTGTAAACTGATCTAGTATGGATTTTGAGGGTTAAACCGACGGACGGACGGAGACAAATGAACCCTTAGTATATAAACCATAATAATCATCCACAAGGAAGGAAGGAAGGAAGGAAGGGAGGGAGAGAGGGAGGAAGGAAGGGAGGGGGGTAAGGAGGGAAGAGGGATGAAGAAAGGGAGGGAATAAGGAAGGGAAGAGGGAGGAAGGGAAGGAATAAGGAAGGGAAGAGGGAGGAAGGGAAGGAATAAGGAAGGAAGGAAGGGGGGACGAAGGAAGGGAAGGAGGGAAAGAGGGGGGAGGAAGGAAGGGGGAGGGTGGGAGGGAATAATGAAGGAAGGGAGGAAGGAAGGAAGGAAGGAAGGACGGGTGGGAGGGAGGGAGGGAATAATGAAGGAAGGGAGGAAGGAAGGAAGGAAGGGTGGGAGGGAGGGAGGGAGGGAGGGAGTGAGGGAGGGAGGGAGGGTAGGTGTGTCATGATAACAACCTCGACACTACCCAGAGGAAAAAAAAATATAACAGCCGGATTTTGGGTCTGGCCGGTGCCGGACACGACAACCGGACACCGAGGCAGCATCCGGCGCTCTGGCCAGCGTCCGCCTCGCCACTGTACGATGCGGCCTCTCCATTTACTGCCAGCGAGAATGAATACTTGCAGGCGGCCGCGTTGAAACATGCATGTGCAATAATGACAGCGGACGATGCCACCTTCAACTGTAATGCTGTGTGTGTGTGTGTGTGTGTGTGTGTGTGTGTGTGTGTGTGTGTGTGTGTCATTTTTTAGTTACAGTATTTACTTCAGTTTGTCGACCATTTTGGGTAATTACTACGAACGCTGGACCTTACCTGTTGTCAGTGGAGCCCTGGACTTATTAGCTGTTGTTGGAGGTGGGTAGTGGTCCCCCTATGCTCAGGTGAACTCATCCACTGTAACCTGCGGGGAATAGTGAATGTAGTGGATATATCCATCCATCCATCCATCCATCCATCCATCCATCCATCCATACGTTTTACAATTGATTCATCATGTATGTAGACAATGCAAGTATACTGGTCAACATGTATATCCGCAACAGTAGGGAGGACATAACTCACTCTCAACTCTGACAAATAAGACGGGACAGAGCTATTACCCAGAGGTACACCGCCACGGGAACGATATAAAGAAACAGCTTCATTAAATCCCGCGTAGTCTTCAAGGTAAGCAGTGTGAGACTTAAAATAGGGCCTTATAAAGAAGTCATATTGATGGGTGTGTGGGTGTGTGGGTGTGATGGGGGTGTGGGTGTGATGGTGTGTGGTGGGTGTGATGGTGTGTGGGTGTGATGGGGGTGTGGTGGGTGTGTGGGTGTGATGGTGTGTGGGTGTGTGGCGTGATGAGGATGGGTACAATGGTTGGCATGGTAAGGTTTTGGGCATCTGAGTGTGTCGAAGAGACGTGAATGGTACAAGTATGTTTCGAGGGACTAAACACACACACACACACACACACACACACACACACACACACAGTTCCAGGATGCCCTTAGTGTGAGTCCCTTCATGAATATCGTCTTCTGGACTACATGAGACGACACAGGTGGATCAATACCTTCTTCACCACCTCCTTCATCTCACCTGTCCACCCCCGCCCCACCCCCCTACCCCCCACCAAGCAGCTCCTTATTACGGGGTCATAGTGAGTATTATTTTCCTTATGAAGATCACCTTGTTTACATCAGGTAGTCTTTAGCCTGGGCTACTGCAACACACACACACACACACACACAGACACACACACACATATATATATATATATATACTCTGTGCATCCATCAACATATTCTTATCTCACTCACTCACTCACTCACTCACTCACTCACATCCTCACTCTTCTCATAATTACGTATAATGATAATCCTTCCATCTCGTTGTGTGTATAATCATCTTAGTGGATTATATCATCAGTGTCCCTGGTATTTGAATATCTGGCGATCATTAGCATGTTTAGGTGTGTGTGTGTGTGTGTGTGTATGTGGGCGTGAGGGCGTGTGGGCGTGAACCAAACACAACAGCTGAACCTCTCCCCTGAGAAAGATATTTTAGTGTTCCGATACTTTACGCCGCACCCGTAAACACGCACACTAACACACACACACACACACACACACAGTGAAGCGTGATGTCAACCGTTTCCACCAACACGATTTATATCTTCAGAAAAATACCCCTAAAATTAGAGTTGTTAATTATTACCTCTCTACTACCTCCTCTTTTTCCTCCACTTCCTCTTTCTCCTCTTCCTACTACTTTCCATTCTCCTACTCCTCCTTACTCCTCCTTACCAAAGACCTCTCTCTTCCTCCGCCTCCTTCTCCACCAACTCTCCCTCCTTCCTTCGCCACCAGCTCTTCCTCTTCTTCCTCTTTCTCCGACACCTACTCTTCCTCCTCTTCCCCTTCCTCTTCCATCTCCTCTTGTCAGTTTATTGTCGCACTTCAACGCTTGATGGGGAGACAGATTATCAGACCAGCGTGTGTACCAGTAATACACCTTTTCTTATCTACTGACAGCTGTTATTCTTCCCCTACACACACACACACACACACACACACACACACACACACACACACACACACACACACACACTACTTCCTGGACTGAGAAAATACAACCTTTTAGCGACAGATCCAAACAGACTGTGTAAAATGGGACAACACCTTATGTCTGACGGGATGATAGCTGATGTACTAAGACTGTATCCACTTTTTTACACCATCTAAAGTCAATTTACGTCTACAACCAAACACACTAAACTTGAATGTCTTTGATACAGATGTGGGGTATAATAAAATGTAAAGTGTACTGCCCAACACACAGCCTGGCGCGGGTGTGAATAAGCCAACCTATGTACAGAACTAAATAAACAATGTACTGGAAATATTCTGTAACATCCACTGCTACAAAATCCTGACCACTGGTTCTGTTATATGTACACCTTCTGTGAGCTTTACAGTACTGTACTCTACCGCTCACAGGATGAGTATGGGGTGCACAATGAAGTAGCTGCTGTACATGGCAATATTCAATTTTCACACACACACACACACACACACACACACACACACACACACACACTGGTGACGATGACGCGTAGGTAACATGATAATGATGACGTGTCAGTAACATAACGTGACGAAGGTGACGCCGCGGGAGAGTGACACGGAGGAAGGGCTCGTGGGAGGTGCTGCCACGTGTTACAAGAGTGACGCCACGTGCTGCCACTTCTCCCAGGAGGGTGGGTGAGAGGGAGAGAGGAGGGGACGGGGATATAGCGAAGGTGGGAGGGAGGTAGTGAGGGAAGGGTTAGAGGGAAGGAGGGAACGACGGTGGGAGGGAGGGAGGGAGGGAGGGAGTGGGGGTGGGAGGGAGGGAGGGAGGGAGTGGAGATGGGACGGAGGCGGGGAAGGAAGAGGGATGGAAACAAGGATATAATTAAACTTTGAATAAACCAACAAAATTTACCATATATGTGGGTGGATGTTCGCCATTTACCTCTGTCTACCCAACAGTAATTGGGGACCCGGATGTTAATCAATTTGCAGATCGTGTTCCTGGGTAATGATTAGCCAGTGCAGTTGGCGAGTTGTCCGGTCTTCTTGGACTATTCCTTAACACCGGGTCATGCAACTCGTTAACTCAGGGTGTGGTTGTTGTGTTGGCGACAGCTTCTACACCTTAAACCAATTCACGCCTAGGTGGCCATTGTTACACGAGGGGTAACCATTATTTATATACATGGATATACATAACGGTTGTATTCCTTGAGTATACACGGATATAGACACATAGTGTATTCCCTGTACACACACACACACACACACACACTGTACACACATACACACACACACACACTGTACACACACACACACACACACACTGTACACACACACACACACACACACACTGTACACACATACACACACACACACACTGTACACACACACACACACACACACACACACTGTACACACACACACACACACACACTGTACACACACACACACACACACACATCAACAAAAGGACAAAGGTCACTCAAAACCCCAACACCAAGACGGGATCAACAGCAACAGAACTCAACCCTCAAATAAGACACAATGCAACCCTGAATTACGACCCAGAGAGTAATTCATCCCTCTTCTTAACTTATAAATTCCTTAAATACGTACTTCAAAGGGTCTAAAAATGGCCCTCGAGTCGATGCCATTAAATATATCAGTAATCTTTAAAAATGGCCGCGTATATCTAATGGAGGCGGGGGGGGGGGTAGGGGGTGTAGGGAGGTGGGGTGATATTACGGCTGTGTGTGAAGAGCCATTAAAGTCAAACTAGTGTGCAAAGTTGTAAAGGTGTTCAGGTGTTGTTTATTTATATTTATATTTTTATTTTATTTTTATTTATTTATTTTTTTTTTTTTTTTTTTTTTTTTTTTTTTTTTTTTTTACTTTCGGGTTATTGAGGAAGGAGGAAGGAGAGAAGGAGGAAGGAGGGAAGGAGGAAGGAGAGAAGGAGGAAGGAGAGAAGGAGAAAGGAGAGAAGGAGGAAGAATAGAGAGGAGATGGCGAAGGAGGGTGGGAGGAAGAATAGAGAGGAGATGGCGAAGGAGGGTGGGAGGAAGGGGAAGAGGGGAGGGGAGAAGGGAGAGATGGATAGAAGAAGGGATAAAGAGAGCGGGTAGAAGGAGGGAGAGAAAGGAAGTAAAAGGGGGAGAAAGGGGGAAAGAGGAAGGAAAGAGGACGAAAGAAAGGGGGAAGGAGACGGAAAGTGAGAGAAGAAGGACAAGGAGGAGGTATCGAGAGTGGGAAGAACAGAGGGAAGAGGAAGGAAGGAAGGAACAGAGAGAGAGAGAGCAGGTATACAAACAATGGTCCCACACTCCCCCAACTAACACAGCCGATACACTGGGTCATCACACGTGTTTTATGTCACAAAACCTACTAGGCATAGTCAGGATCACCTGTACCCTACCAGGTTAAATGATCCACACACACAATAACCTGTACAGTAAATCACTTATATATCGTTAAGTGGGATATTAACTTCGCCAACGAGGTAGTCAGCTGGGTACCGTAACTACCGGGTGTGTGTTTCTTTGGCCATGTTTTGAGGTGTGTATGTCAGTCCGTCACTCTCCTCCAGAGCCTGACGCTATACCATCCACCAATCAGAATTCACTATCAGGAGGTTAAATGGGTAGAGATTGGTGGCCCAGGTGTGACGTGTCGCTGTGTGAATAAAGATTAAGGAAGCAAAATGGTCCAAGATAGTGCTATAGTCATGGGTCATTATCCAGCTAAAGGGACATTAACATCGACCTACTGGCCATCACCAACGAGTAACATTAGTTCTTGAGTGGATAATGTGAAGCACCTGAATATTAACCACCCTAATGCTGCCTGAGTTAAGTTAAGTTAGGTTAGGTTAGGTTAGGTTATGCTGTGTTAGCCTGTGTTAGCGTTAGGTTAGGTTAGGTTAGGTTAGGTTATGCTGTGTTAGCCTGTGTTAGCGTTAGGTTAGATCCGGTTAGGTTAGGTTAGGTTAGGTTATGCTGTGTTAGCGTTAGGTTAGATCCGGTTAGGTTAGGTTAGGTTAGGTTATGCTGTGTTAGCGTTAGGTTAGATCCGGTTAGGTTAGGTTAGGCGTCGTGCCGTACAAAAATACAACAACAACAACAACAACTGTAACACGAGGGTTGCAGCGTCGTGTCTGTATGAAGGAAAGAATTACTGAACCCAACATTTGAGTCAATATAATGGAGGAGAGAGTGAGCTCGCGCGGACACACCTTCAACTCCCTCCTAATTAGAGACCCAAAGAGCCAGCAGAAAAAGTTATGTCGTGTCAGTCTGCAATACACCAAGGAACTCTACCAGACTACTATCACGATAAAGAAAAAAAAATACATACACTGAAAACATATACATATACTGAGACCTAATTGCGCCATTGTAGGTATACGAATGACGTTTATCTGATAATTTATGTTGATGGAGAACGCGGCCATCTTTAATCGCATTGTTGGAACGTTGTATACACACCCTATGACTCCTGAGGGTAAATTTAAGTCTTTAGTGAGGGTTTTTTTTTATGGGGGTGAGGGATTGGGGTGGGGGAGGGGGGTGGGGGGTGGGGGTGGGGGAGGGGGTGGGGGAGGGGGTGGGGGGGTGGGGGAGGGGGTTGGGGGGTGGGGGTGGGGGAGGGGGTTGCTCGTTCCCCTCAATCAATCAATCATGATCCCACAGCCGAGTAAAAAGGTTTTGTTTTGTTGTTTTTTAGTGGTGATCATAATTGGAAAACTATAGTGAGGTAAAAACGATTACCTAGACACGGGTTAAAAATTTATTGAAAATGTTTGTGACGAAGTAGACACACACACACACACTCATAGAAAAAACATGATATAGTACACCCAAAATCAGGGAAAATCAAAGGAAAAAATCATATAGTGAAAAAAAAATAAAAAAATCATGGGGAAAAAAGTCATGTCAGTTTGTGTGAGGCAGATTCTTGTTGCTAGAGGAGGGAGGTAATGGCAGGTGTCTCCCAGGGCAGATGTTGATGAGGCAGGTGTCTTGACCAGGTAAGGTATCGGTGAGACCAAGTTGGTTAATTAACAGATGTAAACAAAAATGAAACTTCCTCACTTATAAAATGTAAACAACAGTCGGGAATATCATCATCATCATCATCATCATCATCATCATCATCACATTACTCACCCGACACACTGCTGGTCACGCGAGCATTGTACCTCCTCCCTTCACCCTTACCTACCTACCTATCCGACCCCAATTTCACCCATGTCAAGAAGACCCTCGAATTGCACACACACACACACACACACACACACACACACACACACACACACCTCCTCACCTTAATCATTTTCAAGAGCAATTTGTGTAATGAGTCGATGAACTTTAATTGTTGGTGACTCACAGGTAAGGTACTTGGACAGGGCCTTTTGTGGTAAAAACATAAATAGGATGAGGGTGTGTTTGCCAGGAGCTGGGGTGGGGGATATAATTGACAGGATGGACAATATCTTGTCTGGTAATGGGAACAAACCCATTATCAGCCTCAGTGCAGGAGGCAATGATATTGGCCGGTGTAGGAGCGAGGAGCTTCTTGATAAGTTCAAGGCAGCTATAGATCGTATTAGGACTAAGGGAGGGATCCCTATCATATGCGGTGTCCTGCCTAGAAGGAGAGTTGGCAGTGAATGGTTGTCAAGGGCAGTTGGTGTCAACGGCCGTCTTGACAGATATTGCAAGTCAATATCAGTCCCATTCATTGACAACTGGGACAACTTCTACGGCAGAAGGAACCTCTATGCTAGGGATGGGGTGCACCTGTCTCGGGATGGAGTAGCAACCCTGGCTGGGTCTCTAGAGGGGGCAGTTCAAAAGATATCGAAGTCTTTAAACTGCTAGGAGAACATATGAGCACGAGGGTGGAGGAGAATGCAGTGGGAGCGGGTAAACAAAGTGAAAGATTACAGGGAATAGTGTTAGGAATGATGACAAAACTAAATTAGACAGGGAGTTTAAAACTAAACGCGGTAAGGGGAGGACTCAGAACACGACTAACTTAAATATATACTACGCGAACAGTAGAAGTATGAGAAACAAAATGGATGATATTAGGGCCTTGGTATGTACCGAAAAAATCGATATAATAGCATTCACTGAACATGGATCATCCTAGACTCTCGTGAGTTACCGGTCGAATACCAAATTGCGGGTTACAAACTATTCCATACCGATAGGCACACCAGGAAAGGAGGCGGAGTAGCAATCTATATTGGGGATAATCTGAAGTGTGAAATAAATAAGGAAATAAAAACTGAGCGGAATACAGAAACAATTTGGATAGAATTAATCGACGGTAGGGAAAAATTAATCACAGGAGTAATATATAGACCTCCCAATCTTGATAGAGTCAATGAGCGACTTATCTGGGATGAAATGTGCAGGGCTTCCATACACAACAAAGTCTGTATAGTAGGCAACTTTAACCTTGGCCAAATAGATTGGACTGATCTTACAGGTAACTCAGTATCAGAGGATTTTCTCGAGACGATCCAGGACTGTTTCCTAAGTCAACATATCACCGAACCCACCCGGGGTAATAATATACTCGATTTAGTTCTGTCAAACAGAGAAAACCTCATTAGCAATGTCGAGGTAGGGAACGAACTTGCAAACAGCGATCACAAAGAAATTAGATTCCAGTTAGATTTTCAGGGCAGACGTAAGGAAAATTCCACTAAAGTACCAGATTTCAGAAGGGCAAATTTTGTCAGTTTAAAGAGGCAGCTGAGAGAGGGGGTGTCGCGCTTGGCCGTGAACCTGACAGATGACACCGACTTGATAACGAGATTTGAGATTGCCGAGTTCCACGACAATTTAAATAATGAGCTACTTAATGCACAAAGGCAGAACATACCATACAAAAAACTCAGATCAGACAACAATGACCATAAATGGATAAATAATTATTTAAAGAACATCATTGGCCAAAGGAAGGCTAAAGGTAGAATGCTAAATCGTGGCGAAGTTTACCTCCGGGACTATTATAGGGTATTGGCGAGTAGGGTTAAAACCGAGATAAGGAAAGCAAAGAGGAATAATGAGGTAAGGATAGCAAGGGAGGCGAAGACAAACCCCAAAGGATTCTACCAAATGTATCAAACTAAAACACGAGAAAAGATTGGACCAATACGGTCAGACTCCGGCGAGCTCACTGATAACGACGGAGAAATGAGCAATAATTTGAATAAATATTTTTCAACAGTTTTCACCACCGAAAATTTAAACATGATACCCGAGGCACCGACTCTATTCAGAGATAGTGAAGAAAACAAATTAAGTGAGATAGTAGTGACTAGTAACGATGTTAGTAAGCAAATAGACAAACTAAAGCCTAATAAGTCACCTGGTCCCGATGAGATATTTGCCAGAGTATTAAAGGAATGTAAGGAAGAGCTTAGTATGCCCTTAGCAAAGTTGTTTAACATGTCCTTGAAAACAGGTGTAGTACCAGAATCCTGGAGGATAGCGAATGTAATACCGATTTTCAAGAAGGGGGATAGATCACTATCCTCTAACTACCGCCCAATCAGTCTAACATCAATAGTAGGCAAATTACTGGAAGCAATCATTTCAAACTCTATTCGAAATCACCTGGAGAAGCACCGATTGATCAATGATTCCCAGCATGGCTTCACAAGCGGACGTTCATGTCTAACTAATCTATTAACATTCTTTTCATCAGTTTTCGAATCGGTGGACGAGGGGCACAATTATGATGTGGTATATCTCGACTTTAGCAAAGCCTTCGACAGAGTCCCCCACGAAAGACTAATTAGAAAGGCAGAAGCTCATGGCATCAAAGGTAATATCCTTAAATGGATTAGGGCGTGGTTACAGGACAGGAAGCAGGGAGTGAGCATTAATGGCACTAAGTCCAATTGGAGCAACGTCACAAGTGGAGTTCCCCAAGGCTCAGTACTTGGACCATTATTATTTATTATATACATAAACGACATAGATGTCGGCATAGACAGCAACATAAGTAAATTTGCTGATGACACTAAAATAGGACGTGTTATTAAATCTGACGAGGACTCGGCAAAACTACAGGAAGATCTAAACAAATTTTTCGAATGGTCTGAAAAATGGCAGATGAAATTCAACGTGGACAAATGTAAAGTACTCAGTATAGGAGATGTAAACAGGGAAACCAGATACCAGATGAACAACGATGCCATAGAGAAATCCGACTGCGAGAGAGATTTAGGAGTAATGATACGTAGGAACCTTAAGCCAAGTAAACAATGTGTTTTTGCTCGTAACAAGGCTAATAAAGTACTTGGGTTCATACAGAGGAGTGTTAGTTACAAGACTAGCGAGGTCATCCTAAAACTGTATCTTGCTCTTGTGAGACCACACCTGGATTACGCAGTTCAGTTCTGGTCACCGTATTACAGAATGGATATAGAATCCTTGGAAAGAATTCAGAGGAGAATGACAAGACTAATCCCGGGCATTAGGAACCTTGAGTATAGAGACAGGTTAAAGCATCTTAATTTGCACTCCCTCGAGAGACGTAGAGCGAGGGGCGACCTGATGGAGGTGTATAAGTGGAAGGCAGGGCTAAACAAAGGGGACATTACAAAGGTACTCAAACTATCCAACCAGGAGCGAACTCGTAACAATGGTTTTAAATTGGACAAATTTAGATTTAGGCGTGAAATAGGTAAACACTGGTTTGGAAACAGAGTAGTGGATGAGTGGAACAAGTTACCAATTATCATCATTAACTTGAAAACCCTGAATAGCTTCAAACATAGGTTGGATGCTTATATGAGCAATAGGGGTTGGGTGTAAACGGGACTGCCCAGTATGGGCCAATAGGCCTGCTGCAGTTTCCTCCATTCGTATGTTGTTATGAGAGACCTTCGACAACGCGAGTGAGCATGAATGAGTGTGTGAGTGAATGAGTGAGTGACCAGTTAAATATTGTCTAAAGAATATCAGTTTTAACTATGTTTCGTGTGTGTGTGTGTGTGTGTGTGTGTGTGTGTGTGTGTGTGTGTGTGTGTGTGCGTGCTTTTGATTTTCCGTATGTCTGTCATTTCGCCCTCCCTATTTTTCGTTACTCCTTCCACTGGCTTTTAGTCTGTTTGCCTGTCTGTCTGCCTGTCTATATTTCTACCTACCTGTCTACCTGTCCTTCTGGAGGTGTACACAGGTCTGAAGGTGTACATTGACCATTGGATAACGATAATTTAACCCTTTGAGGACGCCAGTTTTACCTTTGAGGACAATGGTTTAACCCTTTCACGACGCTTATTTAACCCTTTGATGGAGATGGTTTAAACCCCGTCGTCTCCAAAGGTTTAAGTAGATAATCCAGGAACACCACTGAGCAATACAGTAGCGCTCAAGTGGAAGGTTTGAGTGATGGATTGAAAACTTATTAGAGATATCACACCAAATCCGTCCACCAGTACTGACTCTATCTGGCACTCAAGCGGTGGAACCCAAAAGTGCTCAAACCTTTGAGTGCCACTTGGGCAGAGAGTTTGAGTGAGTAACCCTTATTTTGAGCAGCAACTTGGGGTAGCACTTATGACACTTACACCCACAGTCCACACTCAAATGCCATCTTTGTATACCACTTAAGTGACAGAACCAATCTTGGTGTAGACATTTCGGTAGCACTTAGGGGAAGAATTCCAATGATAAGTGGCACTCGTGTTGCATCTTGGAATAGCACTTGAGGGTTTAGCAGGTTGAGGCACTGTTCGGCTCTGGTCTGAGTGAGGACACCAGTCACTAGTTTTAAATGTCGTCCCATGATGACCTTTATCTGCGTGTGTGTGTGTGTGTGTGTGTGTGTGTGTGTGTGTGTGTGTGTGTGTGTGTGTGTATAATGATATTTTAAAGAGACAGACACATACCATTAAAAAAGAACACACACACACACACACAAACACTACATCCTTGACCACCCGAGGGTCAAGACCTACCAGCCGCCGCTGAGCAGCGGACCCCCTTGGCAATTGTTCGACCCCATTCCCCAAGTCCCTCTCCCCGACCCATCCTCACCACCGGGATATCAACATAATCAAAAGTAACAATTTCGTTTCGGAAAGAAGTGGGATCAGTGTTGAACAGTAATGAACAGTGTTTAAGCCAGTGAATACAGCACCAGACAGTACCAGTGAGAGCAGTGACCCACCACTGAGATAAGCACCCCTGGGAATTGACCACCACCATCTGACCAGGAGGTGTTAATCAGTCCACCCTGGGAACAACAGTGGGTCGGATTCACACCTGACTATGAGATAACACAACACCACCCAGCAGAGTGAGGAAGTGTGACACCACCCCACACCACCCGGTGTCCCCATGACCACGTGAGGTCCCTCATATCAACACCCGAGGACGAGTTACTATACCACGTGAACACCACACCACCTGGTGTCTCCATGACCAGCCCAGGCCCGGGCCATCAACTGCAAACTATAATAATTTGTGTGTTCAATTCATATTCCTTCCTTCTTTCAGTTATGAAAGCTTTTGTTAAATGACCCACCCAATGTCTTTGTATGTATTAAGTCATTTTTGTCCAATGTATATTTTCAGCCTTCGGGCTGCAGACCTTTAAAAAAAACGTTAATTATTATTATTATTATTTATCACACACACACACACACACACACACACACCGTCAACAAAAACAACATTCCCTGTCGACATTTTATGAGTTAAAAGAAATAAACCGGGTTCCTCCATTGTGCAGTACATTAACTTAGCCTAAGCAGATTTCCCTCCTGCCGACCACACTAATGATGGGATCCCTGCTTGCCTGACCCGACTACTGTGACAGCACCAGCAGGTAAGTTCTGGGTCACTTTCCCTGTACACGAATGGAGCTATATATTAGTTTAGTGTGTGTGTGTGTGTGTGTGTGTGTGTGTGTGTGTGTGTGTGATAACAGATGAATGAAAGGTTGCGAATAAACTGTTTTGGTCGTGAATATTAGTGAGGTCGACTTTATCCATATTTAAATACCCTTTACACTCTATCTCACCTGCCCCTTCAAAATGGCGTCTGTTTACAAGGATGACGTCACTTGGATCACGTGACCAAAACACCTTTATCAGATCTCGACAAAAAATATCATCTTTTACCTCTTTCTCGGAACAAGACACTCACACATGATGTATTTACAACCCTCCAACACTACCCCATCACACACACACACGGTATATAAAGTATAAACAAACCAAAAAATTATCTATACGGCTGCCTCCAATGACTTTTAAAATGAACACTGTGATTCCTATTTTCTCAATCGGTTTATTAAAATCCTTCATCCGTTGTGACATATTATCAAATACAAACACGTAACGATATTCACCAAACAAACGCCCTGAACTCAACTGTACAGTAACAATTACAATATGAAGAAAAAGAATTCTCTAAGCGTTTCCAACAAAGAGATAATTTCTTAACAACACCTTAAAGACAGGTAAAAACAAAGGTAGAAACAAGGCAATTAATATCGTCACTCACCTGTAGATCCCACCTGTGATATACTGTACAGGGTGTCTCAAAAATGTTTATACTCACTATCTTACAAACATCAACAGTTGAGGACCATGTTGTTGTGGGTGATATAAACATTGAGGGTTTTGTGATAGAAGTTTGTGATGTGTTGGAGGAAGAGGGGGAGGAGGGGGGGAACAGAGGAGGAGAAGATGGCAGGACAAGGAGGGGAAGAGGGAAGAGGAGATTGCAGGACGAGGAGGAAGAAGGAGGGGAAGAAGAGGAGGAGGTGGCAGGAGAAGGTAGAGTGAGGTGGTAGTAGGAAGATAGGGAAGAGGTGGAGGATGAGGAAAGATGTGGTAGTAGTAGTACTGTAGTAGTACTGTAGTAGTAGTAGTAGTACCAAGAGGAAACGACAATAGAGCCAAACTTAGCGTGCTTACACATCATTACTATACTACACACACACACACACACACACACACACCTCAAACATACACACACTCTAACAACCTCGTTTCTTAGTTACTCCACCGGGATATTCACCACCCAAACTATTCACCATCCAGGATTAATTGCCCTATACATAATACAACCCAGATTTAAGGGTTATTAAAATCTCAACGGCGCCAGCGGTCTCATGCAGGTTTAACCAGGGATAATTCTGCTGTTATTGCCGCCAAAGCTGTGTATATTAAGCTGTGCTAGCGGGTGAGAGAAGAGGGAGATTTTGTCACTAAGCTGTGGTATTAAGCTTTGTTAGTGAGTGGGAGAAGAAGAGTGAAAAAGAAGACAATAAAAATCATCTCATCGGTAAGACGTCTCTCTCTCTCTCTCTCTGTCGGGAACATACGGGATCGAACCTCTCTCTCTCTCTCTCTCTCTCTCTCTCTCTCTCTCTCTCTCTCTGTCGGGAACATACGGGATCGAACCTCTCTCTCTCTCTCTCTCTCTCTCTCTCTCTCTCTCTCTCTCTCTCTCTCTCTCTCTCTCTGTGTCGGGAACATACGGGATCGAACCTCTCTCTCTCTCTCTTAATGTCCAAAACAGCAGGATTGAACTCTCGACCACCGCCGCTACACTCAGAGAATTGAGAATGAAAGTCCAAAGGCTATCTGAACAATGTTGTGGATACGTGTACACATGACTCCCGGAATTGTCGATGAATGTGTGTGTGTGTGTGTGTGTGTGTGTGTAATAATAATAATAATAATAATAATAATAATAATAATAATAATAAACGATTTATTAATAGAGTTGCAGCCGGTGGCTGAAAATATACAAACTTACATTGATTTAGACATAATGATATACGTTGAATACATTTACAGAGCTGTGCAGTACATAAATCAGGAGTTGTTTATTATTTTAACAATAGATGGGACGGTGCTGTTCTTATATCTATCGGTGCGGGCTCTTATGGGCTGTATTTTGTTGTAGTGGCGGACAGCGCGAGGTGTGTGTGTGTGTGTGTGTGTGTTGGTAGGTATAGGTATTATTCCATTCGCATGTGTTTATATATATGTGTGTGTGTGAAAAAGACCTGGTACACTTTCACACGCACACACACACACACACACTTACATAAAACATCTCTATTAACAAAACAAAACACATAATGGTGTTGTTTGTTTACTAAAGGCTGAAAGTAACCAATTGCCTCCATGTACACATTCAGCACTTACTTACAGAACATCCACTATGTACGTACACACCCATCATGTAAATATCCAGTTGGTGTACACGTCTTCCTAACCTAACCTAACCTAACTTAACTTAACCTAACGTAACGTAACCTAACCACCAGGTAACGTTAGGGTGTTAAATCATCAGGTGAAATAAGCTGGGTGCCTAATCTTGAGGTGATCCACATGACTGAACTGAACATTCAAAAATTAATACGTATATTTTTCTTCAATGGACCCTTGTTCTGTTATACCCTAGTCCTAATAGACTCCAGTCCTAGTAGACGCCAGTTCTAATAGGCCCCAATCTTAATGATTAGGTTAAATTAGCTTATAGGGCCTATTAGGAGTAAGTGGGGCAATTCGACTTGCCTATCAACCCCACGATCTCTGTAGCCACGTCCAGTGCTGGGGGCAGACTATAGAGGACGTCACACTAATAAATACATGAATGGAGATCACGCGACAGTCACATGTTATTATTCTCAAAACAAATGAACATTAATTAATACAGATAAAAAGAGATTCACATATATTTGAAAACAAATGAGCGTAGATTAAAAAAGATTCACTTGTTATATTTATACACAGATGAATAAATAAACTTACGTGTTATATTTACAAACAAATGAACGTAGATAAATAAATAAAAAATTCCCTCGTTAAATTTACACAAAAAAACAAAAGTTAAACGTAAAGAGATGAAATTAAGTCACTTCTCACACCTACCTGACACCACCGCCAGAGTTCCTCGTCTAACATTCATTAACATTTAAAGATAAATCCCATTAAAGTTACAAGCCAAATGATCGCCAATCACACGATGTTTAAGCGGGAAACAATTCAATTCCAGGTGAAGGTGGGGGGTAGGAAGAGGGAGGGAGGTAGGAGGGGGTGGGAATCTCATGTATAAGGTAGGAGGGAGGTGATGGAGGGGTGAAGGTCGAGTTCATGCATAAACACTCTCACAAGTATCTCATCTCATCAGTCTTCGCCCCCCCCCTCCCTCCACCCCCTCCCTCCTTTACTTCCTTAACACCTGTGAATTAATGATAGCTACTTGACCCCCTCCCACACACACCTCACTCTCGTATGTACTGACTCTTAAGAACATTGTATAACCACTCGTAATAAATAAAAATAAATAAAAAAAACGACAGACAAAAAACGCAACGAACACCTCCACTAAAAATGGATAAGCTATTAATGTAACATAATGAACCAATAACAATAACTCACCTGGGCACGTTAATGAGTGGAGGAATGAGTGATGTACCGATACTATTATGAGTGTAAGTTTGAGTACCTTCCCCCACCCTCACCCCCTCCCCACCACCGTCAAAATAATGAGTTACTAAGTGTAGCCGCCAGTAAGGTGTGTCTCAGCGGCAGGTGATGTGTGTGTGTGTACCTGTGTCCCGTCCATTCAGCCTTCCATGCTCTTACGATTTACGGGTAATTATGTGTTGTAATATGTGGTTCTGATGTAACGCGCACACACACACACACACACACACACACACACACACACACACACACACACACACACTGTCAACCTCAGACTAATTAAGTAGAGGAAAATTTGGGAGAAAAAATGATCTGGGTACTTTCTTTCAGTGGCCTTTGTACCCCACCTTTAGACCCCCCCCCCCCACTCCCCCCTTTGAACCCCACCTTTGGACCCCTCTTTTGGACCCTCTCTGAACTGGAAACCCCCCTTCCCCCTCCCCTAAACCCCCTAAACCCCCCTGGACCCCATCAGAACACCACCACCTCTAAAAAAAAAAAAAAAAAAAAAAAAAAGCTAAAAGGAAAAAAATTCAATAATTTGTGGGGAGGAGAGAGCGCGGATGTCATTTTTTATAATTAATCTATGTTGGACTGTACGTTGTTCTCTCCATATTACATGAGTCTCGGAGAATCGTATATACCTGAAGAAGGAATAAACTCTTTCTTTTTTACCTTCTGAGAATCCTGGAGCCACCTCGACTCTGCTTCACCCATTTTTATTGTATGTTTGGGTGGGGAGGAAGGGGTGATGGTGATGGTGACGGGTGATGGTGGGTGATGGTGAATTAGCAGGTCAGGTCATCGTGTAAACAGAAAAGGTCAGGGATCAACTATGACGTCACGATATATATATATACCCTTCCTGCTTAATATATTTATGTATATATTTATGCATTACTCTAATATACAAATGAATACATACCTGGGGAATTTACCTGTATGATATAACTAGTACAGGTATACCAGCATATATGATCAGGTAACATAGGACCGATATGTGTCACTATTAAACGATACAATATGTCAATAAACTAAAGGTAGTCATGCCAGAGAGAATTATAACCTAATATGTCTCTCCAAATTATGTCCAAATATGCTAAAGTGTTATACTTGTGTTATAATTACCAAAATAACGAACCTAGTGAGTTGTATTGGGGTGGTGGGGGGGTGTGGGTGTTGTAGGGGGGGTGTGGGGGAGGATGTGTGGGTGTAGTTCTGTTTGAGTGAGTGTATAGTTCCGCTGTGTACAGACGCGGGCGTGGCTCTACTGTGTACAGACGCGGGCGTGGCTCTACTGTGTACAGACGCGGGCGTGGCTCTACTGTGTACAGACGCGGGCGTGGCTCTACTGTGTACAGACGCGGGCGTGGCTCTACTGTGTACAGACGCGGGCGTGGCTCTACTGTGTACAGACGCGGGCGTGGCTCTACTGTGTACAGACGCGGGCGTGGCTCTACTGTGTACAGACGCGGGCGTGGCTCTACTGTGTACAGACGCGGGCGTGGCTCTACTGTGTACAGACGCGGGCCTATTTTAACAGTGTACACATGTGACAGTGTTATACTGTGTTCACAGTTGGGCGCTGTTGTGCTGTGTACACAAGTGAGTACTATCTGCACATGTGTAGGTAGTTGTGTTGTGCACACACGTGCAGGTAGTTGTACAGTGTACACACGTGCAGGTAGTTGTACAGTGTACACACGTGCAGGTAGTTGTACAGTGTACACACGTGCAGGTAGTTGTACAGTGTACACACGTGCAGGTAGTTGTACAGTGTACACACGTGCAGGTAGTTGTACAGTGTACACACGTGCAGGTAGTTGTACAGTGTACACACGTGCAGGTAGTTGTCCAGTGTACACACGTGCAGGTAGTAGCGCTGCACTTCACTTCAGCAAACAATTACGTCACGCAAACTAAAGTATACAAGAAACCTTTGTAAAAAGACGCCGTGTGTATGTTGCGACAATAACCTGCTGGTACACACACACACACACACACACACCTCACCTACAGCAGTTCTTTATTTATCTCTCCACATTAAGGTTGAGGCCGCAGCTAACTCATAACAACTCGTACTGAAACTAAACCCACCAAGATTGTTCTCAGTGTTGCTGGAACTAATTCACGTCTGTCTACCTCCCTTCCCCGTTTACAGTAATTATTCACTTCTGTCCATTACCCTATTTATCTCTGTCTTTCTCCCTTCTCACATTATTCATCTCTATCTCCCTTCTTATCTCCGTCTATCTCTCTCCCCGGCATAGTGGTGTAAGGTCTTGTAACCTTGGTATGTGTGTGTGTGAGAGGAGTATTCACGGGTGATCGATATTATTTCACCGCCATATCCTGTACACCGACTGTGTTTTACTGTGTGGTGTATCAATAGAGAAAGGAAATGTGTATATCAATCTTACTCTCTTGCCCTTTCAAACATATCTGCGCTCGCCACTCATCCGTTACCCTCACCTCACTAACACAACACAAACATAAACAACACTACTCTAACCTAATCTACCTATAACATGTAAATAAATATGACATAAAAATATAAAATTACTTTTCTTTAGTGAGGGAATATTAAAAGTTTATATATTATTAAAGTATGTGTTGTGTATTTAAAGACGAAGCCAGCGCCAGAACACGGACTAGGAGAAGTCTTGGGTTGCCATGACAACGAGTATAAACACAGCGTCCTGGATAATGTCAACACCTGGGTGGAGGCGGGGGAGGAACCAGCTACTGTCCAAACTTTTATCCGGCCATTACATTATTGATCTAACTTTTCCTGGGCTCTAGAACTAAAGAAACAATGTAATTCACGATAAAACCCATCCAATAAAAAAGGAGAAAATCCCATTATACTGTACTCAATATTTTCTAAACGACAACAGTAGAAAATAAGAATAAAAAATAATTAGTTTCGAAAGCCTGATCTATATAGGCTAGCGGAGACAGCACCACCTACCGGGGACCTCCAGAACTAATAACCAAAACAATAAACAATAATAAAAAAAATATAAGGGAATATGAAGGTAAGAAAAACAAATCATTACGAATCTCACAGCTTTATAGAACAAGGAATCTCTCTCCCCCACCCTTCTCCCCCCCCCCTCTTCTCCCTCCCCCCTCTTCTCCCTCCCCCCTCCTCCTCTCCCCCCCCCCCCAGTGGAGAGGTAAAATGGCACACGAGACAGGTTGACAGTGTGTGTTCCCTACCACTATGTCCACGTCCTGTAATGTTGAAATGTCACGCTCAACCCCAACCTTCCTCACCCCAACCTTCCTCACCACAACCTTCCTCACCCCAACCTTCCTCACCCCAACCTTCCTCACCCCAACCTTCCTCACCCCAACCTTCCTCACCACAACCTTCCTCACCCCAACCTTCCTCACCCCAACCTTCCTCACCACAACCTTCCTCACCACAACCTTCCTCACCCCAACCTTCCTCACCCCAACCTTCCTCACCCCAACCTTCCTCACCCCAACCTTCCTCACCACAACCTTCCTCACCCCAACCTTCCTCACCCCAACCTTCCTCACCCCAACCTTCCTCACCCCAACCTTCCTCACCACAACCTTCCTCACCCCAACCTTCCTCACCCCAACCTTCCTCACCACAACCTTCCTCACCACAACCTTCCTCACCACAACCTTCCTCACCCCAACCTTCCTCACCACAACCTTCCTCACCCCAACCTTCCTCACCCCAACCTTCCTCACCCCAACCTTCCTCACCCCAACCTTCCTCACCACAACCTTCCTCACCCCAACCTTCCTCACCACAACCTTCCTCACCCCAACCTTCCTCACCACAACCTTCCTCACCACAACCTTCCTCACCCCAACCTTCCTCATCCCAACCTTCCTCACCACAACCTTCCTCACCCCAACCTTCCTCACCACAACCTTCCTCACCCCAACCTTCCTACACCCCAACCTTCCTCACCACAACCTTCCTCACCACAACCTTCCTCACCCCAACCTTCCTCACCACAACCTTCCTCACCCCAACCTTCCTCACCCCAACCTTCCTCACCCCAACCTTCCTCATCCCAACCTTCCTCACCCCAACCTTCCTCACCCCAACCTTCCTCACCCCAACCTTCCTACACCCCAACCTTCCTCACCACAACCTTCCTCACCACAACCTTCCTCACCCCAACCTTCCTCACCCCAACCTTCCTCACCCCAACCTTCCTCACCACAACCTTCCTCACCCCAACCTTCCTCACCCCAACCTTCCTCACCCCAACCTTCCTCACCCCAACCTTCCTCACCCCAACCTTCCTCACCACAACCTTCCTCACCCCAACCTTCCTCACCACAACCTTCCTCACCACAACCTTCCTCACCCCAACCTTCCTCACCACAACCTTCCTCACCCCAACCTTCCTCACCACAACCTTCCTCACCACAACCTTCCTCACCCCAACCTTCCTCATCCCAACCTTCCTCACCACAACCTTCCTCACCCCAACCTTCCTCACCACAACCTTCCTCACCCCAACCTTCCTACACCCCAACCTTCCTCACCACAACCTTCCTCACCACAACCTTCCTCACCCCAACCTTCCTCACCACAACCTTCCTCACCCCAACCTTCCTCACCACAACCTTCCTCACCCCAACCTTCCTCATCCCAACCTTCCTCACCCCAACCTTCCTCACCACAACCTTCCTCACCCCAACCTTCCTCACCACAACCTTCCTACACCCCAACCTTCCTCACCCCAACCTTCCTCACCCCAACCTTCCTCACCCCAACCTTCCTCACCCCAACCTTCCTCACCCCAACCTTCCTCACCCCAACCTTCCTCACCACAACCTTCCTCACCACACCTTCCTCACCACAACTTCCTCACCCCAACCTTCCTCACCACAACCTTCCTCACCCCAACCGTCCTCACCACAACCTTCCTCACCACAACCTTCCTCACCACAACCTTCCTCACCACAACCTTCCTCACCCCAACCTTCCTCACCCCAACCTTCCTCACCACAACCTTCCTCACCACAACCTTCCTCACCACAACCTTCCTCACCCCAACCTTCCTCACCACAACCTTCCTCACCCCAACCTTCCTCACCCCAACCTTCCTCACCCCAACCTTCCTCACCCCAACCTTCCTCACCACAACCTTCCTCACCACAACCTTCCTCACCCCAACCTTCCTCACCCCAACCTTCCTCACCACAACCTTCCTCACCCCAACCTTCCTCACCACAACCTTCCTCACCACAACCTTCCTCACCCCAACCTTCCTCATCCCAACCTTCCTCACCACAACCTTCCTCACCCCAACCTTCCTCACCACAACCTTCCTCACCCCAACCTTCCTACACCCCAACCTTCCTCACCACAACCTTCCTCACCACAACCTTCCTCACCCCCAACCTTCCTCACCACAACCTTCCTCACCCCAACCTTCCTCACCACAACCTTCCTCACCCCAACCTTCCTCATCCCAACCTTCCTCACCCCAACCTTCCTCACCCCAACCTTCCTCACCCCAACCTTCCTACACCCCAACCTTCCTCACCACAACCTTCCTCACCACAACCTTCCTCACCCCAACCTTCCTCACCCCAACCTTCCTCACCCCAACCTTCCTCACCCCAACCTTCCTCACCCCAACCTTCCTCACCCCAACCTTCCTCACCCCAACCTTCCTCACTACAACCTTCCTCACCCCAACCTTCCTCACCACAACCTTCCTCACCCCAACCTGCCTCACCACAACCTTCCTCACCACAACCTTCCTCACCCCAACCTTCCTCACCCCAACCTTCCTCACCCCAACCTTCCTCACCACAACCTTCCTCACCACAACCTTCCTCACCCCAACCTTCCTCATCCCAACCTTCCTCACCACAACCTTCCTCACCCCAACCTTCCTCACCACAACCTTCCTCACCCCAACCTTCCTACACCCCAACCTTCCTCACCACAACCTTCCTCACCACAACCTTCCTCACCCCAACCTTCCTCACCACAACCTTCCTCACCCCAACCTTCCTCACCACAACCTTCCTCACCCCAACCTTCCTCATCCCAACCTTCCTCACCCCAACCTTCCTCACCACAACCTTCCTCACCCCAACCTTCCTCACCACAACCTTCCTCACCCCAACCTTCCTACACCCCAACCTTCCTCACCCCAACCTTCCTCACCCCAACCTTCCTCACCCCAACCTTCCTCACCACAACCTTCCTCACCCCAACCTTCCTCACCCCAACCTTCCTCACCCCAACCTTCCTCACCACAACCTTCCTCACCACAACCTTCCTCACCACAACCTTCCTCACCCCAACCTTCCTCACCCCAACCTTCCTCACCCCAACCTTCCTCACCACAACCTTCCTCACCCCAACCTTCCTCACCACAACCTTCCTCACCCCAACCTTCCTCACCACAACCTTCCTCACCACAACCTTCCTCACCCCAACCTTCCTCACCCCAACCTTCCTACACCACAACCTTCCTCACCACAACCTTCCTCACCACAACCTTCCTCACCACAACCTTCCTCACCCCAACCTTCCTCACCACAACCTTCCTCACCCCAACCTTCCTCACCCCAACCTTCCTCACCCCAACCTTCCTCACCCCAACCTTCCTCACCCCAACCTTCCTCACGTGTATGGCAAATCCTCACCTGTCTCTACATACACTCAGGTAGGTTCATACACACACACACACACACACACACACACACACACACACGAAGGGAAGTGATTGTATCCAGTTGTTCTGTGGAGTATAGGATGAAGGAGGAGGGTGAAGGAGAGAAGGAGGAGGGTGAAGGAGAGGAGGAGGAGGGTGAGGAGGATGAAGGAGGAGGGTGAAGGAGAGAAGGAAGACGATCAGGAGTAGGATGAAGAGGGGGATGGGGAGGAGAGGAGGATGAGGAGGGATATAATGTTACCATAAATTAACCTCCACTACCCCTAACTAATTAACACCTGTACTACCTAACCACTGATAATACCTAACCTAACCTAACCTAACCTAACCTAATGTTCCCATCGACCATAACAACCTTCAACTTTTCCCGTCGTCAGTAAATATGTAGATATATAAATAAATTACTACGTCAACTACACAAACTATAAATTAAACCAAATAAAACCGTAAATATAAACCGTATTTACATCCATTGATTATGCAACACCTCTCGCTTCAAATGAACAATAATTAAACCTGATATAAACCAAATATAACCTGTGATTAACCAACCTTATTTTACCAGGTCAAAGTAACAGGTCAAAGTTACAGGTCAAAGTAACAGGTCAAAGTTACAGGTCAAAGTAACAGGTCAAAGTTACAGGTCAAAGTAACAGGTCAAAGTAACAAGTCAAATAACAGGTCAAAGTAACAGGTCAAAGTAACAGGTCAAAGTAACAGGTCAATGTAACAGGTCAATGTAACAGGTCAAAGTAACAGGTCAAAGAAACAGATCAAGAAATATACATGTTAG
The DNA here is from genome assembly GCA_958450375.1 of Homarus gammarus. Lineage (NCBI taxonomy): Eukaryota > Metazoa > Arthropoda > Malacostraca > Decapoda > Nephropidae > Homarus > Homarus gammarus. Next base: position 1,199,483 of record CAUDMG010002954.1, on the reverse strand, counting down.
GGTTGTGTATTTTTCACCTTTGACCTTCCATAAACTCCTTACATAAGAGATAATGGGTCAAGACGTGTATATACCGTGTCAAAGGTCAACAATAAGAGGTTATTACATGACCAAGGAGTGACCATTAATTGTTAATTGTTTACAAGACGAGAGAAGAAGAAGAAGAAGAAGAAGAAAGAAGAAGAAGAAGAAGAAGAAGAAGAAGAAGAAGTCTTCCTTCGTTTGTGTATAAGAATAATTTACGCAGGAGAGGAGAGGAGAGAGGGAGGGAGTTCTGTGTAGACAACGACAATACAATATTATCACCCCGTACCCCTTCTCCCTTCCCCCCACACACTGAACATGTAACTTTAATTAGGGATTGTTTTTTAGACCATCCTACCCCACCCCCCCGCCCCACCCACCCCACCCACCCCCCCAACCCCACCCATCCCACCCACCTCCCCCAAGCTGGACATCATCCCTAATAGACGCAACAACACAGCCATAATCCCACTACACGGTTGGTCACCTCACGTGGATTCCTCCTGCACCATCAGTATACCTGCAGGAGGTTCAGGTAGTAGTGTTCAGGTAACAACATATTAACCTGTACTTTTAACAGGTGGTCGAGGTTGGTACAGTAGGTGCGTTATATACAGACGTCATCAATACATTCAGGTTAATATTGATGTTGATGTTAAAGATGTGCATTAATTATGATTTGACAGTGTGTGTGTGTGTGTGTGTGTGTGTGTGTGTGTGTGTGTGTGTGTGTGTAATAAAGAGAATGGTTACCAGAAGGAGATAAATGTATAGAGATTAGCTAAGGAGAGAGAGAGAGGTACACACGTTAAGGTACATGTAAAACTCACACACACACACACACACACACACACACACACACACACACACACACACACACACACACACACACACACACACACACACACACACACACACACACATTCCCTAATAATTCGCCGCCGTTCATCACCTTCCACATTCCAGGAAAACTCATGAAAAATCAGCCCCGTTGTTTTTACCCCAGGCAAGACGGCGAGAACTACCCCTAACCTAACCTAACCAGTGATGATGACCCTGGTGGTGTGAGGTCACGTCAAGACATGTTCTATCATCACCACTGTTAACTCTCCTCTCTCACCTGGACACCAACAAAGGATTATTTACCAAAGTTTCCCCTTGATAATATTGACCGCCCTTAGTGCAGTCTTAGTAACATATCGACGCCATTTTACAGCCATAAAGTCGTAGCGTAAGACATGTTGTGGGTGGGGGGAGTGAGGGGGAGGGGGAGTGAGGGGAAGGGGGAGTGGGGGGTAGGGGGAGGGGATCATGCAGGGAGGAGCTTTGAGACGCCCCGCCAGTGACCCTTATGAGGAAGAAGTGATAATGAAGGCTAATAGTGATGTGCGTATCTATACCGGTAGTGCACACATGTATACCGGTAATGTAGACATAGTCTGTACCTAATGTAACCTAACCTAACCTAACCTAACCTAACCTAACCTAAACCAATACTAACATAACTTTTTTTTTTCACAATGGACAATAAATTCTCTTCCCAAATGAAACAATGGAAACACCACTGAATTTCTTTTATTTAACCTTTTGAATTTGAATTTAAATTTTTCAACGAGTGTAACCGACCTAACGGCTTTTTGTCGATGGACTTGGCATTGATGGAAGAGTAGTATAGCAGTTGACCCAAGTGATGTGTTTTTAAGAGATTATTGACTTTGGCACTCAGGCTCCCGAGACCCACTTAAACCCCCCCACCCCCCTGAGACACTTCACAGACAATCCTCTAATCTAATCTTCTGGTCATAGACATTTTTAATATAGAGACTTTATACACTAACAAGAAAACAATAACGATAAACCTCACTATCAATAAGCTTACGAACGATACTTTCTTAAACGACAGCCATAAACACCAGACGATTCTCAGACCCACGGCTCGCTACCACCCCCCTCTCCCCACCCCTTCCCAACTCAAGCTTTGTTTTTCTATGCATGAAGCTTTACAGGAGACTCTCAGCTTAGATGTCAATGATGAAACACATTTAATATCCTGCTCCGCCAATGACAAACAAGATTCTCTCTCAAATCGGATTTTTTTACCATTCATAATTGAGTATTTTGTTCCAGGGCGTCATTTAGGGATCAGGGGAACACATATGATATTTATTTACCGCTTTTGTGTTATTGTTTACTCCCTGGTTTAGGTGTCGTTAGGGTGAAGTGAGGTAAGGGAGATAAGGAAGGAAGGGAGATAAGGAGGGAAGGAAGATGAGGAGGGAAAGGAGATAAGGAAGGAGGGAAGGAAGGAAGGTTAGGAGGAATAGAGACACAGATACGAAAATACCTACAGATAGACAGACAGAGAGATGCAAGTCAGGTAGAGCACACACACACACACACACACACACACCAAGGGTCCTTAATAAACTATGCCTAATATAGCTTTTTACAGCACCTACAGTCCTACACCCTCTTTCGACACCCTGACACCTTACAACCCTGATACCTCACCACCCTGACACTTTACCACCCTGACACCTCACCACCCTGACACCTCACCACCCTGACACTTTACCACCCTGACACCTTACCACCCTGACACCTTACCACCCTGACACCTTACCACCCTGACACCTCACCACCCTGACACCTTACCACCCTGACACCTCACCACCCTGACACCTTACCACCCTGACACCTCACCACCCTGACACCTCACTACCCTGACACCTTACCACCCTGACACCTTACCACCCTGACACCTCACCACCCTGACACCTCACCACCCTGACACCTCACCACCCTAACACCTCACCACCCTGACACCTCACCACCCTGACACCTTACCGTATCGAAAAATCTTGAACAATGACAAAAATTATCGGATTACCTAAAGGGCACTGAAGACTCATTAAAAAAAACACAAATAAAAATAATCGTAGCGTGAAGAGAAAGTCGATCAGGCGGAAGGGAGAGAAAAGAAAAATGACGTGAAGAATAGTAAAAGGCCAGACGAACATAAGAGAGTGTGGAACTGAACCTCCCTGACCTCTCTCTCTCTCTCTCTCTCTCTCTCTCTCTCTCTCTCTGTAAAGTACACTGTAACACATCAATTAAATGTAACACCGTTAAGTACAATGTAACAGCTGACATTAATAAACAATAACTTGAAGTACATTATTTTTCTCAAGTCTTTCAATCATCTGAAAGGTAATGGCACGACAGAGTATTACAACAACAACAACAACAACAATAAAAACCACAATAACAACCACAACAACAGCAGCCACAACCACAACAACAAGAACAAAAACAACCACAACAATAATAACAACCACAACAATAACAACAACAACCACAACAAATACACCCATGAACTCGACTTATATTAAATACGAGTTACATAAAAGTGATCACCTTTATATAAACTGTATCTAACACAAGCAAAACATCCTCGCCACAAACCTGCCCGCTTGTTAATTTATAAACCATACTAACTACAAGATAATTCACAGACTTACTTGACAATTACGTGTAAAGTAACTTTTTTGAAGAACTATTTGTAAAGTATTCATCTGATTACTTACTTATAAAGAGGCAATATTGACTGACGTTTTGAGTTTGTTCGTATACTTATTACTGTGAATGTTATGTGGGGAGGTTGTCGTGTGATGCCTCCGTCAGGGTTAGTTAAAGCTCTCTTATTGATGTTGTTGTTAATGTTGTTGATGTTATTATTATTATTATTAATATTTTTATTATTATTATTATTATTATTATTATTATTATTATTATTATTATTATTGTTGTTGTTGTTGTTGTTGTTCCACCCAAACCCATGACCCACACTCACACACTTCCCTCATGCTCTTATCAGCCATTCAGTAAACCCATTGACCCATTAACTCAACCCACTCCCTAAAATGGATTCTTCAGTAACTACAGAAAATTTCCAACACAGAAAATGAATAAAAAACATATATACAGTATCCCTCATGTCCCTGACCCCTCCTCACCCCCCTCACTTCTATCCCTGACCCCTCCTCACCCCCTCACTCCTACCCCTGACCCCTCCTCACCCCCTCACTCCTACCCCTGACCCCTCCTCACCCCCTCACTCCTACCCCTGACCCCTCCTCACCCCCTCACTCCTACCCCTGACCCCTCCTCACCCCCTCACTCCTACCCCTGACCCCTCCTCACCCCTTCACTCCTACCCGTGACCCCTCCTCACCCCCTCACTCCTACCTCTGACCCCTCCTCACCCCCTCACTCCTACCCCTGACCCCTCCTCACCCCCTTACTCCTACCCCTGACCCCTCCTCACCCCCTCACTCCTACCCCTGACCCCTCCTCACCCCCTCACTCCTACCCCTGACCCCTCCTCACCCCCTCACTCCTACCCCTGACCCCTCCTCACCCCCTCACTCCTACCCCTGACCCCTGCTCACCCCCTCATTCCTACCCCTGACCCCTCCTCACTCCTACCCCTGACCCCTCCTCACCCCCTCACTCCTAACCCTGACCCCTCCTCACTCCTACCTCTGACCCCTCCTCACCCCCTCACTCCTACCCCTGACCCCTCCTCACCCCCTCACTCCTACCCCTGACCCCTGCTCACCCCCTCACTCCTACCCCTGACCCCTCCTCACTCCTACCCCTGACCCCTCCTCACCCCCTCACTCCTAACCCTGACCCCTCCTCACTCCTACCTCTGACCCCTCCTCACCCCCTCACTCCTACCCCTGACCCCTCCTCACCCCCTCACTCCTACCCCTGACCCCTCCTCACCCCCTCACTCCTACCCCTGACCCCTCCTCACCCCCTCACTCCTACCCCTGACCCCTCCTCACCCCCTCACTCCTACCCCTGACCCCTCCTCACCCCCTCACTCCTACCTCTGACCCCTCCTCACCCCCTCACTCCTACCCCTGACCCCTCCTCACCCCCCCATAACCCATACCCTTCACCCATGTATTATCGTCATAAGTAGTGTAATGAGGTTGATGTATTAGTTGAGGTAATGTTATTTTTTTATATGTGTGGAGGAAAAATACTCTTGAGTCTGTTGGTTGTCGAGTGATGACGTCTGTATGTACATCATACATATTACAAATTACAGATAGGTGTGTGTGTGTGTGTGTGTGTGTGTGTGTGTGTGTGTTAAAATGCAGTACTTCACACACAAGAGTGGTTTGTGTTTACTAATGTTGAATTACGATGTTAATTTATTATATTATTATGTATCTGGTAATGTTAAATTATACCACCACACCAGCTAATCCTGTATTACGTATCTGGTTAATGTTCAAATGTACTACACGCACAAGTTTATCATACAGACAGACAGAGATCTAGTCAATGATGTTTTTACAGGGCTGTGTTGATGTTACGATGTATCACTGCGCTTCGACAACTCCCAAGGTCTAGTTACAAGTCAATATTCTTCAGATTGGCCTTAAGGTTATTGTCATTGTAAGCTGGAGTTAAGAGAACAAGGTAGATATATTCCTCCTTCTCTCCACGTATAGAGGAAGGAATAACTTCAAACGACTCAAAATAATCCTGGATCTCCCCTACCTACCACCTCTCCCCCCAGGGTGACCGATTGTCTTTCATGATTATTATATGATTAGCTTACACTTCTCTCTTTTCCTCCTCCATTAATTCCACTAATGACTCGTAAATAAGCTGAGAAAGGAAGAAAATGCTGCAAGTGATGATGATGATGATGATGATAAGAGGAATGTGAAAATTATTCTGGAGGGATTTTGGTTTTGTGTTGTTTCCGATCTGCGCGCGCAACTATTCGGTCAAGATGTGTGTGTGTGAGTGTGTGTGTGTGTGTGTGTGGCCTCCTTGCCTGCACAGTGAGCTAAGTGTTCAATACCTTAGTGGGAGAGTAAACACGGCTACGTCACCGATTCGGACGAGTGGTGACGTATGGATATGCCCACCTCCACCCGCTTAATATAATTAACCCCCAATGCCTCACACACAACATAGACAACTTACCAAACCCACCTCATAAAAGACGCCTTATTTTCCTTGTTTCACACTCGTTTACATACAGGAATAGGATCGATGTATTAATAATAAAACAGAGGTAAGATAATGCGGTATGTCAGGCAGGCTATCGATACTTATGTTTGCTGTGTCGTAATAATTTTCTCTCGGGTCCATATTACGTTAGTTGATCTTTTGGATACTTGTTACAGCAGGTGTTTGCTCTCCTGGATTTTCTAGTGATCATTATACCGTAAGTGTTCTCCCTGCAGGCGATTTGCATATTACTTGTCAAATTCATTGGCTTTTTGCTAAATTATATTGGGAGCAACACTGGTGGTCAAGTTTTATTACACCACATGTTTTTACACCATTTGTTTCCGTTCTCGTTGTTTATTATTACATTCTATATGAAAATTGATGAGCAATACGACGCAGGGTATAAATGTATTAGGCTAGTCAGTAGTCATCCTCAGACACCGCTCATGGTGTATACATATTGTTCCCACTCTTCATTCTTACATCATGACTAGACAAATGTCATATTCTAAGAATTTTCTATAATGCAAACAATGATAAAAATCCGATACAGGTGACATAAAGCCATGCACGTATTCAAAACACAATTGCCTGAGGAACAGCTCGCCACACGGCCCCACACAATGGCCTTCGCTCGAACTCAAACCTCACACTAAAAATATCAATTTATTTGTCTGCTTGTCCGAAACGCTGTGCGGGATCTACGCCTCGAACGCCCTTATCTTATTGTACTTCATTTGATATATTTTCCTCCACTAGTTATCACATTTACTAACTACTGTGGTAAATAAACTATTATTACCACAAGCTGGAAGGTCTTCATGCCGCGGCAGTGTAAACACTCTCCAACTTAAGGTTATAGAACTGCATCAGCTGCCTATCCTCTTAATGCTGTACTGATGTGTCACATACTCTACAATATGACAATTTCAATCCTATTTACATATATAGTAGCACCAGTAGCCGCTAGAGGGATTCATTATTTATTTATAACTTCCTCCAGAAATTATTGTTTAGCAATTTTGTCTTGTTCTCTCATAATAAAGATACACAGTACAGTATTGTTGTTTGGGACTCTTCTGTTCATTTTTTTTTTACAATAATCATGGGAAGTTATTTTTTTAAGACTTTTTTTTTGTTTTTTCCTTAATATGACGAAATAATTTTATTTAATGCCTTTTACTTTTATCTTATAATGAATAATAAAAAAAATAATGGTAAGGATTTTTTTTCCATTTATGTCAAGAAAAATATAAAATTCTTCTTAACTTCTTGTGCCCGGAGTCGCCTCTGAGCTGAAAGAAATCGTCTGGCGTTACCCAAATAAAATATCGGAAGTGGCGTCCCCGTAGTGAAGAGGCAAAGGACTTCATTCTTATTTTTATTCTCACAAAAAATATAAAAGATTATTACTGAGGTCTTTTCCAATATCTCCACCACAACATAAATATACAGCATAAGTGTACAATTCCCCACCGACTTTGGTTAGGTTGGGTGGGAGTTTCTGTCGTACAATCACTTCAGAAATAATGAAGAGTACAAGCCGCTATATATATCCTTCCTGACATTAAATAGGTTATAGCGTACAATGTGTTTCAGAAAATACAGTTCCCTTCTTCATATTCCACCTAATGCATCGTACTGACCGACTTACCACACTTGCCTTTAGTTTACAAATATGTAACAAAGACACAAATAATAAAAATTCAGAGGCAGACGCTTAAATTGTACCGTACGTGTGTCTGTGCGTAAAAACATATTTATATACCAAGAGTAAATATTATTATTGACCTCAATAAACTAACATTATTGGTTAATCACAAATGATGGTGTGTGTAGTGGCTGACCGGGCTGCTGCTCACGACAAAATATTAAAAAAATCTTTGACAATAACAGCGAGACATTTACAGATTCATTTAACGTGCTGCCCTTAATCTTTAGCACCACTATGACCGCTCAATACCCACCTGCTGGAACTTAACTGCAAATCGGTCCATTGACTACTTTTAATAGATGCTTATAAACCCAGAGCATGTTGACATAATATTAAGGTTTAAGAGAATGATTCAAACGCAATGTGTTATGAGTGGAGAAATAGACCGCCATTGTAATTACAAAACCCATGAACAGGAGCTTAAAATATTTTGGGTTTTATTTAATCCAACGACTTTAAGGTAATGTAGACTAATAAAATTTAACATAATGACTAAGATAATGTGGTTAGGTTATGATGGGCATCGTTTGTTGTTCTCGCTTGGTAAGTAAATTGTTCCCCTGAGTGACATTACGCTGGTGGTGGCGGAGGAATCCAGCTTGTACAGTACCCTCAATTATATGACTCCTGGCTTCATGGTCCCACTGGATATAAGCTTTAAAACGTTTTCTCGGGTTTTATCTCACTGTTTATGTATGTGTTGAACCTACAGTATAGTGTGTATGGAATTATTTGACGACTTTATTGAGATGAACACGTGGATGAAGGGCGCACCTGACATGAGAGGTGTGCAGGACATCCAGGTTCCAGAAAGCAGCAATGTGCATGAGTGACTGAAGTGATGGCGTCGAGTGACTTTTGGGGAGAGACGCACTACTATTGGGTGATGCTGGCGAGTGTAAAGCGTCAGAGGTACAAGTATATCAAACAGATATCTGGCGTCGTCTTGAGGAAGGAGATGGCGTGTAGAACACACTAACTGTTAACTTAGTAACATGAATGATTAAATGACAAATCTGTGTTTGATCTTGATTCCAGGCACCGTGGACCTGGAGAAGTAGCGAGAATGCTTATCCGAGATATCGAAACGTGAAGAAAAAAACCCGGTCAAACTGAACAATTACTTCAGGAACTCCCCCCAAAACTTCAGTTTTCTTTGAAAAAATCATAGAAAACCTATTGATGGGGGGACATCAGTAAATTCAATTTATATCAAACGCACTGTTATTACTTTTTACTTTTATCCTCTTCACCACTAATCGGCTCGTTAGCGACTTGGGCGGTCGGTCATGTCTCTGTTACGCACTGTTGGCAGATACTGGACATGCCTGGCTCCTGAATATATCGGAACCTGCACCAGTGTTGGTCAAGTCTGGCCTTGAATGAGCTCACACTCGGTGCCTTCACAACACTCTCCGGCAGATTGTTCCAAGAGTTCACAATTCTCACTCCGAAAAAATTTGCCCTCGCCGTTTTCTGGACTTGTGGCTTCTTCAACCTTGAGGTGTGACCCCTTGTGGGGTGGAAGTCCGCCAGCTCCAGGTATGTACTCTCGACAAAGTAGTGCCCCCTGAGATGTTTATACACTTCGATTAGGTCACCCCTCGCCCGTCTGTAGTATAACCTCGGTAGTTGCAGGTGCTCCAATCTCTCTGGGTAACCGAGGTTCCAGGAGCAGGCACCAGTCTGGTGGCCCTCCTTTGGACATTTTCAAACAATTGACAATCTCTAGCATACCTCGGGGACCAGACGGATAATGACAAGAAACCGAGAAGAGTTTCACCGTCATTTCACAGTTAAAACAGCATATTAATAAAAACGAATCAGTGGTTAATAACAATTAACAATTAATATGTTTGACAAAATAGCAACATTAGCCAATACTGTAGACGAACTTACCAGACCTACTTCATTGTGTTATGAATATACTGTACATTCTTAATTTAACTTACTCCACTATTTCCGGTTTTGTTTCTTTTTTCTCTAGGAGTTTATGAACTTAAGGGGACACACAGAGCCTCTTAACCCCTTGAAGACGATTGTCTATCCCTTTGAGGACAATTGGTTAATCGCTTGAGAACGATGGTTTTAACTACTTCATGGCAAGCGTTTAATACTTTAGCATGGGTTAATGGCAGTGCCCATAACACATTTACGTTGACAACTACAGTATGTCGTGTATGTACAGACCTACAGTAGACTATGCGCCTCGAGGGCGGATCCTGGGGGTCCGGACTCCTCTTTTTTACCAGAAAATTCCAATACTTTTTCTTTAATGCAGTATTGTACTCAGGCATTTTTGGAGAGCAAAAAGTATTTCCTGTTGACTTCAGAATATCTCCTAATATCAAGTGCGCCATGTTCCCCCACCCAAAACTTCTTGGATCCGCCCCTGCGCTAACTGTATATGCCTTGACTAAGATATATACAGTAGTCTCTAAAGTAAAAATGCAACAGTGACGTGACCGACCGACCGCCCCTCAGGCCCCACTGTGGGTTGATGACTTGTCCCCGGGTTCGGGTTGGCTAACCCCCAGTGGCGAAGAGGACAAAACACAAACCGCGTGTATTTCTTTGTGTGTGAATCTCTGTCCTGCGTGGCAGTGAGAAGTGATACCATCCTCAGTGTCAAGACCTGACAGAATTACTCAGAATAAGCAAACTGTACTACAAGCTTTGCCAATAAATTTGTTAAACTTAAATTAAGCGTGCCCGTAATACATTATAACGTCAACATTGAACTTTATGTCTGTCAGTACTTCCGTAAAACAGTTTATCTTGCCGTAAAACTGTTTATCTTGCCGTAAAACTGTTTATCTTGCCGTAAAACGCTGTGCTGTAGTTTTCACTGTGGCCCAATATTTACTAATTGTGAGGCCAAACTTTTTCGGAGTGAGAGTTGTGAACTCTTGGAACAATCTGCCAGCGAGTGTTGTGACGGCACCGAGTGTGAGCTCTTTCAAGACCAGACTTGACCAACACTGGAGCAGGTTCAGATACATTCAGGAGCCAGTGCATGGCCAGTACTTGCCAACAGTGCGTTATAGAGACGTGACCGATCGCCCAAGCGGTTAACGAGCCGATCAGAGGTGAAGAGGATAAAAGTAAGAATAAAAAAAGTTTAAAGAGTTTGAGGTACAGTACCACAACACAACGGAGCCACACTTTGTTTTCTAGACAGTGTTTTTTTTTCAATAAACAAAATACATTTTTATTACAAAAATTAAAAACGTGTGAAATAATGAAAAAATAAATAAATATCCTCACAGTCTGTGAGATGTGAATAACAACTACACTTGTCACTGTCACCGCCGCTCTGTAGTCTCATCAGGTGAACCAACCGTCCAAGCTTTTACTTACATTTGGTTTATTAAGGTTGGAGCCACACTCTCCTAGTTATCTACACAATGCTTTTTTTACCAATAACAAAATACATTTTTATTACAAAAAATAAAAGCTTACAAAATAATGAACGGGGTGGTAATATCGACAATAATACCTAGATTTTGCCAAGGCTTTCGACAGTGTACCCCATGAAAGGCTGAAAATCAAACTGGAAGGGTATGCAATTCGGGGAAATGTCCTAGCATGGATGGAAGACTTTCTACATGACCGCAAGCATTGTGTGGTGATTAATGGCACGAAATCGTCATCCGTACCTGTCACAAGCGGGGTACCACAGGGCAGTGTATTGGGCCCGCTGTTGTTTGTTTGTTTCATAAATGACATTCCTGACGTTGTACACTCCTCCATACAAATGTTTGCCGATGACGCTAAGTTATTTCGGGAAATTAAGAACCAAGCGGACTGTGAAGAGCTGCAGAATGACCTCTGTGGGCTCCAAGAACGGTCGAAGAAATGGCTGCTGAGATTCAATGTCACGAAGTGTAAGAGGATGCACCTAGGGCGTACCAACGGTAAGGAGGCGTATCATATGTCCCAACGGGATGAAGAAACTGCACTAGTTGAGACTGAATGCGAGAAGGACCTAGGCGTGTATGTTGACAATGAGCTGAAGTTCTCGGGCCATTGCGAGAAGAAGGTAAACCAGGCAAGTAAATTATTGGGTTTTATAAGAAGGTCGTTCAGATACCTAGACGGTCCGTTCCTCGTAACGATCCCTAAGAGTGAAGTGCTTCCCCCATCTGGAGCACTGTCACCCTGTCTGGTTCCCGAGATGCGCTAAGGACTGTCAGTTGGTTAAAAATGTTCAAAGGAGGGCCACCAGACTGGTGCCTGCACTTCGGCACCTCAGCTACCCTGAGAGATTGGAGCACCTGAACTTGCCTAGCTTATATTGCAGACGGACAAGGGGTGACCTAGTTGAGGTGTATAAGCATCTCAGAGGGCACTACTCAGTCGAGTGTCCTTACTTGGAGCTGGCGGACGCTCGCTCCACATGGGGTCACAGCTCAAGATTGAAGAAGCCGCAAGTCCAGAAAACTGTGAGGGCAAACTTTTTCTGAGTGAGGGTTGTAAACTCTTGGAACAATCTACCAGAGAGTGTTGTGACGACACCGAGTGTGAGCTCTTTCAAGACAAGACTTGACCAACAATGGAGCGGGTTCAGGTACATTCAGGAGCCGGTGCATGTCCAGTATTTGCCAACAGTGCGTGACAGAGACGTGACCGATCGCCCGGGCGGCTAGCGAGCCGATCTTTTGGTGAAGAGGATAAATGAAAAGGAAAAGTAATCAGAGACGTGACCGATCGCCCAAGCGGCTAACGAGCCGATCAGTGGCGAAGAGGATAAAAGTAAAAGTAAAAAGTACATAAATTTCCTCACCCTCTGAGATATGAATGTTGGTTAACCTGGCAAAAACAAGAGAGGCGTGTCTCATAATATTTACCGTTGTTGTTGTTATAAGGTTATTACAACACACAGGTAAATAAAGGTAAACGTTACAGTAAATAGCAGTACCTTACCTGTATACAATGCAAAAGTTGACAGCGAGGACGTCAGCTTCACCCAGTTGTCTTGACATGACCTCCTGATTCCTCCTGGCTGATGTCAATCCTTCCTGTCACTGCTAGCTGCCTTTGTGTGCTGTCATTTTATCCTGTCAACTTTCAACTTCTTCTGTCACTGTCATCTGTCAATGCCCACTCTTCCTGTCACTATCAGCTGCTCTTGTCACCTTCACTTGTCACTATCACCTTCACATAACACTCTTAACTTCCTTCTGCCACTGACAATTCCTCCTGTTCCTGCCAGACAAGACGTACGACATCTGAAAATGTTAAATAATTTCTCAACATCTGGACGTCCACAACACCGACTCTTCAATTCAATTTCAATTGTTTATTCCTTGATAGAGGAAGCGGGATCCTAGTGCTGTCACTAGGTACCCCTGTACAATGACACCAGAAGCATCTGGCAAGTGTGACAAGTATATACAGTATAAATATTATAAAGGGGCTTACTAAAGCCTTAGGAAGGAAGGATATTCCTTTAACACATAATCAATATTATTTACAAACTATCTGGCCAGTATGGGGAGGATCATCGTGTCTCCGTCAGGGGGTCGTGGAGTGGTGGTCCAGCAGGCGTCACGGAAGCGTTGTGTGTGGGGACATCTTAGGAGGTAGTGAATAAGGGTGGTGCTGTCGGGTCTTCTGCATAATGCACAAGAGCGTTGCTCAGGGGATGCGGGGATACCAATCTCCCAAGCAAAGTCATACCCAATGATGATACGGGCAGCAATCACGTCCCCTTTACGCGACCCTTTCCCGTAGACGTACGAGAGGTCAGGAAGTTTACGGAGGACATCGTACCAGGTGGGCGGGACAGACTCTTCTTAACCCGAGTTGACAATTATGATGGAATCCACAGAAATTGTATAACAAGAGAGTTGTTGTTGGGTAAAGCCAACGCCCAGACGTATAACACATATGAAATGTGCAAGTATAGTCATGTCTGAACATGTACTGTACTGTACAAGAGAGAACTGACCAACCTGTTAGTAAGCTTACAGGTAGTTGAAGTGGAAAGAGGATAAGTAATTGCCACATCATTAAGCCCGTTGGCTGCAAATGTGAATAACTATTCTACGAGTTTATACCTGTTGTCTCCACACACCAATGAGAGCAGTAACAACGGGGAACTAGTATAGTGACCTCCATCACCCTGAGCTGATCCATCGATCTTATCTGATGTTAATTACGTACTCTGATTACTAGACTTTTTATACTGTTAAAACGATCGTGAACTTATCATGTATATCTTATTATCGTTTAGAATCGAGAGTATCCTATTAATGAATTCAGAGAGAGTTGGTGACACAGTAAAAGTTACTTGATCCTCCACAAATGAAGGAAGACACGGTGAGGGCGGGGCAGTGTGGAGCCTAAGCCGGGGTCAGCGGGAGGATCGGGAGGAGGAGGTCCAGCTGACACACGTCAACACTCGCCATACTCCACTACTCTCATCTTACTAACCCCGCTACCTCCATTTCATCTTTCCAGAAGAGATAAGTACGTTAACGCCATTCATAGTGTCAACCTCTGTATTATGGTAACTGATGTGTGAATGAGGTGGTGTGGCATACAGGTGGTTGAGGCCTATAGCTGTACCCAGACGAGCAATTTTCTGGTAATGATCGTTGATGATTGACCAAAGCTTACACGTTTTCATTCTACAGCTTGATGAATATTCAGGTAATTTAAGATCTCTTTGATAATCAGATTTAGTTACAGGTTAAGGAGAGTCTACATTTGTTATTTCATCAAGGTGGATAAGGTTTTATAGTATGGCATGCTAAGACCTGGTAAAATGAGTAAGTTGATGGAAGTAAAGGGCTAATGGTATGCTGTCAGAAAGTGAATTTTTAAGACAAGAATTTTCATGATTAATAATTTTAATGTTTTTTTTGTGTGTGTGGTCAGGTGCCAGAGCGAAGATATCTGGTAATACTCTTCAACAGTGATGCATATTAACCAGTAACTTAAGGACATTTCTATATAGAACATAAAAGCTTTCTTACCCTATTAAAATTCCATAAAATGATGAGGATTTGTAACTTGAGTAATAATATATTTGCTATTTATCTCCTCCTGAACACTAATATACGTCAATACACGAACTCACGGTGATTCTATCTTCAGTGTTAATATTGCAGAGTATTTTGTTTCAATCCTTTTCTTACACACCAACACTTACACAAAACAACATGTTACTAGCTAATGCTACCTAATTTAACTTACCTACCTAATGTAACCCAGGACAGATAAGTAAGGATGGTTTATTTTATATCCAAAAATTCTTTTAATTTTTTGGAAGCATTTCTATGGCTGAAATGAAAGACTTAGAATAATGAATTGTCTAATGGTAGACCCTGCTGTCATATGGCATCACTAAAATTGTAATCAAGTCGCAGGTTGCTGATCTGACTGACTGCCTCATTTACACACAATTGCAGGGTTTCAATTGTTTCTCTTACTTTGACAACACAACATACAGTATATCGTTTCTCTTGATTTGTTTTAGTGTTGCTATTTCTGTATTTTTCAGCATTGTAATCAAGAGAGAGAAAATCACCATGAAGAGTTAAAGAAAAAAGATTAAAGAAACATTGAGGCCCTACAAACTACCTTGCTACTAACTCATATGGGAAAAAACCTTAAGTAACCCGGAAGGTGAAGAGAACTGTGACTCTGTGGTGGTGGACAGCTAAGAGGACTGACCAAGTTCCTGCAGGTGAGAGAAGTGGATGATAGTTTTTTTTTTTTTTTTACCGGTACTCAGAAAGATGATGATCATAAAAGGAATGTGAAGTACAGTAGTGTTTGTGGGTGCTACAGTAGTGTGCAGTCTACAACATATTTATACTATGGTGTTCGATCTACAACTTATTTACACTTGGCTGTGTTTTACAGTTTTTCCAATGCTGTAGAAAATGTACTATCAAAATTTTATTAATGATTTATATTTTTAGTAGAGTATATATTTTTAGAGAAGGTTAGGTTAGAGTAAGGTAGGTTAGGTTAGGTTAGGTTAGAGTAAGGTAGGTTAGGTTAGAGTAAGGTAGGTTAGGTTAGAGTAAGGTAGGGTAGGGCAGGGCAAACTAGAGATATCTTTGTAGACTGCACACTATAGTAGCACCTTTATATATACAGTAATTCTTGTATTTGGCAGGATGGAGTTTTTTGAGTCCTACAGGGTGTCCATAGATTAGCTGACTCATTGTTAAAAATCAATCATCTTATAATCAATGGTTGGTAATTATTGTCGTTAGGTAGAAGATGGTTCTATCTTAGCCAAGTTTTATTGTTCAGAATTTTTATCATTCTGTGGTCCGTGTTCTGTTGTTGATACTGTAGTAGTTCTGTTGTTCTGCTTACCAGTGACTGTTATATCCAGACAACATCAGCTAAGAAGATGCCTGAAGTAGACCAGAGTAAGGAGGTGAAGGTAGAGAAGGTGGAGGAGGTGGAAGTGGAGGGCAAGTCAGATGTACCAGATGAGGAGTGGATTGATATTCTGGGCACTGGAGACCTCAAGAAGAAGGTGAGCCACTGAGTTGTTCTAAGTTTCAATATACTGTAAGTACTCCTGAACATGCTGATTAAGGATCTGTTGTCCACAATTTGATATCTATAATTACCAGTCCAAATGACATGTCAAATTTTTTAATTACTTCTTTAGTGTGTGTGCTTAATTAAATACTGTACATTATAAAAATTTTCTCTCATGAGTTTCTTCGTGTTGGATAAACATAAGAGATCATGTAGTTAAACACTTTTTTAGACTTTTTTTGATACTTACAGGTGATAACACCCGGCATAGTTGAGTCGCGGCCGTCTAAAGGCAGCACTGTTGTGATCAGTGCACACGGAAAACTTGATAACGGCAAAGAAGTGGACATACATGAACAGCTGACATTTACAGTCGGTGATAGTGAGGTCAGTTTATTATCTTCAGTGTAATGTATTATCGTACTGTATGTTGCTGTACACAAATTATTTAATCGCCATCACTCGCCTAATCATGTAAATTTATTGCCCTCATATTCTTGTTTTCATGATTACCAATGCAAGTTATTCATTCTTGATGTATAAATTTACAGGTGATTATTGGTCTGGACATGGTCATACCACTGATGGATAAAGGAGAAGTTGCTGAAGTTTATGTTGCATCCAGGTAATGTATCATTCTCCCGTGATCATTAGTACTGAGGGAACCTTTTTTGCTGGTGTGCTGTACTGTCTTTGTTGTGTACATACAGTAATGCCATCCTATTTCAAGGTCATTTTTAGTTTCTTGCATAATACATACAGTAGACTGTAATACAACTTTTATGGTCTAAGATGATGGTGTGGCAGGAAGTTGGAAAATTAAGTTAGTGGGAGGTTTAAAGGGGGACCGAAGCATCTGAATAACACATTAGTTACTGAGAAACTGTGCCACTAGCTGTGAGGCTCAACCCACAAATATGGTTTTCACCGTCAACCCAGGTCCTTCCCTCACACCTCAGTTAGTGGCTCAGTCCCCTGGGAGTTACCTACATTCAGTTTCCACTTTTCTTTTCCCAATTCTTAATCCACCTTTAATTAGCAACTTATTATTTTTGAAAACTTCTTTAATTTGTTATAAGAACAGAACTTCATTCAGATATTTATCAAGTTATACTGTACAGTACTAGGCTTAAGTTACTGGGCTTTCTACTTGCAACACAAATTATGGTGTTACTATACTTGCAACTCTTTATTTGAACTCTTCATTCACTGTCAAAATCTGGTTAGGTTAGAAGCTGATACTACCATATCACTTACTATGGTCATTATCTATTGAAAGTCTATTGTATACATTTATATATTTATAAATTACTTTACTCTTTAAGGTATATCATCATTTGCTGTAATGTATTTTGTTATTTCACAGATTTGGTTTTGGCAGCAAGGGTCTTCCCCCTGATATTCCCCCAGACAGCAATATTACCTACAAGGTGGAACTTGTGGATTATGCACCAGAGGAGGAACCTTGCTCATTACCCATAGCCGAGCGCAAGGTCATTGGGTAGGTTCTGGCTATACTGTAGTTGATCTTATTGAATACACATGTTGCTCTGTTATTTTATTATTGTACTGTACTGGACTAAAAGCTTGTATATTATGATGAAGTGCTGGGAAGGAATAAGGTATTGCAGCTTACATATACCCAGTATGTGAATAGATTATAAACCAGCTTATGATAATGTATAGGAAATATGTAAGAAACCTGCATGATGATGAGTCTTTTCTGATAATGCAGCTATTAAGATTCCCGACGGCAATGAGAAATATTTTACACTGTTATCAGAAGAATGAAAATTATAGCCAAAGAAAACTATCATAGAGATAAATGGATGGATTAAATTTGTTTTGAAGATAAATGGATGAAAGTTTATATAGTAAAGTTGTGTGGAATGTATGTTGAATAACAGATTGGTGATGGTCAGTTGAAAATGGGAATGGTGAGACAGACGACATATAGTGTACGATCACGTCTAGGGGCTATTCCAGTGGATAAAATATGAAGCAGTGTGAAAGTTTTATGTCTAACTTTCTCAGCCTCAATATAAAATAAGGAACTGACTCCCAAGTCCTGTGGTTAGAACATAAGGTAGAGGATATAATGAACATGGTCGTGACAATATAACATAGAAGGTCATCCATTAAAACCACAGTTCATAAATGGAAATACAGGTTGTACTTCTCTAGTCCGGCATTCTGTGGTCCGGAAACTCCCGTGGTCCGGAACGATTTTAGTTTGTCCAATAGGTAGATAGGAGTATTAAATTTTTGTCCTTCAGGCCCCAATGTGGGTCAGTGAACCTATGCCCGGGTGGGGTAATCCCCATAAAAAAAAAAACAACAAAGCCGCGGGAAATTGAGGTTTGTTTACATCTGGCAGTTCGGCGGCTCTCTCTCTGCTTGTCTATACAGAGTACAACATTTAACCCTTCAATATATATGAGTAGTAAATAAGTGTTGCTTTCATATTCTTATGTAGAGTAATGGACGATATGTTTTCACATGTGCGCACTTACATACGCGCAGTCTCACTTTTTTTTACCATTAATGGTTAGCTACTTATATTGTTCCATTTATTAACATTAAATAACATTACAGGTACTTCAAACAACCATTTTAATTTTTTTACATAAATTTTACTACAGCTACAATCAGGGTCTTATTTTCTTCAGTTTTATATGTAGAACCAATCAGTCACTGGTTTTGTAAGCTTTAACAAAAACAATGCGGCAGCAATCTCGTCTCCTCGTGCGTTTTAATACTCCACGTATTATTAATAAATTGTATTGTTAATTTTGCACACACAAACGTTAATTCAATAAAAACAAATTCAGAAACATTAATTAAAATATATATGAACAGTAAATAAGTGTTGCTTTCATATTCTTATGTAAAGTAATGATGATATGTTTTCACGTGTGCGCACTTACATACGCAATCTCTCTTTTTTCTTTAACATTATCGTTAGCTACTTCTATTGTTCCATTTATTAACATTTAATAACATTACTTGAAACAACCATATTAATTTTACTACAGCTACAACCAAGGTCTTATTTTCTTCAGTTTTATATGTAGAACCAGTCAGTCACTGGTTTTGTAATCAACGAAAACAATGCTGTCTCATTTCCTCGTGTTTTAATATTCTACGTATTATTAATGAATTGTATTGCTCATTTTGCACACATAAACATTAATTCAATCAAATAAACAATAATGAATCTTTTGTACATAAGAGAAATAACGCTGTTTACACGATTGTGCACGTTGTCTGAACGTTGGTGGGCCGTTCAAACCCGTCGAAATTCGAGTTTCCGCCGTCAAAATTTTTAAATGTGTTGTTTTTTTGTGTGTTCAAATAGAAAATGTCGAATTAAAAACTCGCGAAATTTAAGAAGCTACTGTACGACATTTAACCCTTCAATGTGTCTTCAAAGAGACCATGAAGCAGAGAAAGTGGTGCTAGTGCTTCCAAGCATAGCACAAGTCACTATCTATCCAGGAAAAGGGTGAATTTCCATGGTCCAGCACTGGTCAGGTCCCGAGGTTGCCGGACTAGAGAGGTACAACCTGTATAGGCAATACCCTGAGTTACAGAACGGTTACGTACCTGTAGTTATTTATTAAGTCCATATTTGTTACTTCTTGTGATGTGCAATGTGCCTCTCCAACCTATATGGCAGGAATATATTTCCCTTTCAGAAATCGTAAGCGGGAAAGGGGAAATTGGTGGTTCAACAGGGAGGAGTACACCATGGCCATACATTGTTACAGTGCAGCTATTGACTTCCTTGATGATGCTGAGGAAGAGTATGGGGTAAAAACACTCAGTTGTGTGGACACTACATGGTTCAGACACCTGCACTTATACATGGCATAGTGGCTGGTTGATTTTCTGAGATGTGGCAACTGTGAAATGCTTATCTAGCATCCTCAGTCTGGCTACTATTGCGAAGTTCCTGGGAGTCATTCTGAGAGTTTTAATATGATGTAAATAAACACAGACTTGGCACATCTCACAAAATGCTCCAGCCACAGTGTATAGAGTAGATCAGAGTCTTTTCACCAAGTGGCTGCAAACCACAACTTATTCAACCTTAAAATACTGAACATCTTGGAAAATGCTTGACAGCCATAATAATTATATAGTTCAGTATATGATTATATTCAAATACAATTTTCAAAGCAGTTCTGTCTTCATTTTCCTACTACAGTATCATGAATAATTATTTTAATTATGTTCACAGGATAACATCAAACCAGAAGTGAAGGAAATACTGACAGAACGACTGAAGGCCTTAAACAACATGGGAGCAGCACAGATGAAGATTGAGGCATATGACATGGCCTTAAAATCTCTGGACACAGTTTTGAAATGTCAACCCAATAATGTAAAGGCGCTGTTCAGGAAAGGGAAGGTAAGTTTTTGAATATACACTATCTGTGGTGATTGTCTTCATATGATATGCCACTGCTTATGAGAGAAGAGTTTTGATAATTTAGAGAATAAATATGTAACACCGTTTAATGTTGTAATAGGCATTGGGTCTACAAGGGAAAGTGAAAGAGTCCATCGCCTTACTGAAGGTGGCCCTGGAACTTGAACCTGAATCGCGCCTCATACACATAGAACTGGCCAAGATGAGGGAGAAGGCTCGCATTGAGGCTGAGTCTGAGAAGTCTCTGTACAGACGTATGTTGGGACTGAAGAAGGAAGTGACTCAGACTGACCAACGGTATCCAGTCATTAAAAGTGTGAGTATTGTTTATATTGTTAGTGATGTGAGAAGGGTGTATGACACTATAAAACATGGCAGGTTTTCTGTACTAACACTGGACAATAAAAGTCATAACAAGAGTAACAGAACAAACAGGTAGTAAAGCTCATAAGTGATGGAATTAATTTTTAAAATAATTAATTGTATTAAATACTTAACAATACTCTATTGAATGACATTATCTTTACAGTTTCCATGGAAGACTTGGATGACTGCCTTTGTAGTTATGTTGATATCTCTGATGGTCTACCATAACAGAACTTCACTGTCCAGACTCTTCAAGTAATGTGTAGTAGAGATTAAGGAGAAGCCACTACCAAGGTATTATTTATTTGTTAATTACAAGTTGATCTCCTTGGTAAGTAAACTGTCATTACTAAATATTAAGTAATTATGAGTCAATTAACATGAATGTAACCATTTGAAAAGTACATTTAGTTGTGCTCTTTTTCTTTAGTACTTTCTAACTCTTAGTAGTGGTAGATTTACTGATATCTTATTCTTTTTTTCTGAAATTGTGGAGTTCTAAGATCATATACTTATTTAGGAAGTATTTTAAATACAGTAGTGTATTATTGAAATCAGTGGAACAAAGATTGAACCCTTCATGTATTACCAGTGTCTTAATGCTTCTTAAAATTATTTATAGCTTTTCCATTAACAAGAAAAGAAAAGTGTTTAACAGTAACACACAACTCTTGTCTTTTAACTGGAAATATTAAGTCGACGAAACCACAGCGTTCATCTTGATTTATAAATACGTGACCATCCTACATTACATAATTTCCACGTTGACGACTAACTTGATATTTTTAGAACACTGTTTTCTGTTGATAAGAGTTTTAAAACATAATTATACTTTTTATTTCAATAGGTAGGTAACATAAGGATGCCATACATGACAAACATAACTCAAATGATCAAATGGTAGATTTTAAAGTAACTTAATATTACCAGACTTGAAAATTATATCTGTAATAGCATTTTTTTACAATGTACTTCTTATCCTGTTGTAGATTATTGGTAGACTGGTTGACATGGCTGTACCTTGTAGCACCAGGAACGTAGATATTTTGCAGTTTTTCATCTTTTAAGTAAGTTTAGTACACGAGTAGTAATATTTGGTAAATAATTCACGTATGTATTTAAAGGTTGCGAAGAAACTGGCCATAGTAGAGAGAGATGTTCCAGACTTGTGTACTGTATTCAGTCTAATGCCTAAACATTTACAGGGTTCTATCAATGTTCTTTACAAATCATCATGTCTTCTATTTTCTAGGAATGCTGCTGATTTTCATTATGTTCAAAAATATGTCTTTGTGCTATTTTAATTAACTTGTTGTTTTATTCCTATTTATTTCTGACAGATGGTGCAGTTATTTAGGGGTTTTTTATTTTCAAGTGGATATCCAATTTATGAAAGGATGGAAACTTTCATTATATTAATCAGCAGGTTTCTACCATTCAGTTTTTTATGTGGTTAAAGAATAATATATTTAGTTGTAATATATAAAATTATCGTCAAATGGAAAATAATTTTATTTTATGATGGAAACTAATTCTTGGAAGATATGTAATACTGTACCTGTACTGTATTATGTCTCTTGTTCTGTTGCACAAAAATAATAATAATAGTATTGTAATTTTTGTAATGTATAGTTGTAATTTGATGTTTGAAATATGTCCAAAATTTAGGCAAGCAATATCTGCAATATCTCTGGTAGAAATTATATGCACACACTTTAGAGAATTTAGTATTCAAATTCTTTTATACATTCTTAAGAAAAATTGTGTTGGTCCTCTTCCATATCATGTTTCCTTAACCCTTTACATTTGTCGTGTAATTGTGGTAGCAGAGGCACTGGCTAACTTGCTACTTAATGATAAAGTTCTCAGTTGTGGTTGGAAGATTGGATACTTTGCCTTTGTTATAATTATTAACGTATGTTTCTAACTTCATCGTGCCTCGAGAACAATAGATTTATTTTATCATATTTATGCGTCAAAATACCAATATTCATATCATATGAAGATAAGCCCTCCCTAGCTAGTTTATTTCACCATTAGACTAATCATCTTAATGCTACCCTAATTTAACACCCACGGGAAGTGTTAGGGTTTTAATCATCAGGTGAAATAAGCGGGAGGAGGGGTGTGAATCTTGATGTCATACCAATACTACAGCACATGTACCCTCGTTAATTCGGATCGTTACACAGAGTGCTGTAATTCAGGTTCTGGCTTTATTCTTATGTTTTTTGTTTTGTTTTTTAAATGAATTAAACAATTTAACTTTGGAATGAATCCAAAATAAATGAGCAGTTCCTAAAAGTCGTGTGGCAGCGGGCTTGAAAATTCAGGCCCGTCGCTTCATGTCAACCTTGTAATCTTGGGTCGTGCTGCTATCATGTGAGAGCGGGTCACCAGCGCAGGTGTCTGACAATGCCATGTAGTTTACGGTACCACCTGTGCGTTATGGGGGTCGGACGCTAGTGTTCTCTCTGGATTTACTTTCCGTATCTTGTACAATCAAGTCATCTCACAATGTAAGTGTTCCATTCATTTCTTATTTTTTTATTACTGTTTGTATTTGCACATGGTATCTGCACACTTTGTCTAATCCCTTTCCTGCTTGACTCACTTATGAATTAAAGTAACAAAATTAAGGCATAATTGACCTTGACCTGCAAAAAATCCACATACTGACCCACTCCTTCAGGATTGTTGGTGAAGAGAGTAAAGTAAAATAAAGACAAGTGCATGGATCTCATTACTCAGTGTGCAAATACCCACAGCCTATTTTATGTGGCAGCCAAGGCATGGTAACCTGAGTATGTTTGTTGGTTGGAATAATGAGAAACAATCTTCAGAACAATCCGAATAAGGTACAAAAACTAAACGAATAATCGAACACAAAAATTTGGAAATTGTCGACGTCAATATATTCCAAACCGTTAATTTCGGATTTTTTTTTTATGATTAGAGAGACCCAGAGGCACATACATAAGCATTTAATACACAGTTGTCATAAACCACATGTCTTAGGGGAAAGGATTACTAAATCTGTCCTGTCCTGTCCTTCACCCTTTCAGTAACCTTTTTACAAATACTGTACAAGGGAGAAAGGAAGATGTAACTCCCAGAGACCACAGAAGTTATGTTGACTATTTCTATGACTGTAACTTCAGTGTTAATGAAGGCAACCTGTATACTGTAGAGAATAAGATATGGGCTGGTTACTTGTGCATGGGGCAGGTGAAATGCAAGGTAGGAAAATGGCCATAAACCAGTAATAATGATGATATACTTCTTATGTAGGCTGTTGCTCAGTCTTTGCAGAAATGTGGAGCTATACACTATTCATAAGATCAAAAAATTAATGCCTATCATTTCCTCAAACAATTTTCACAGACTACTACTTCAAAATCCTCCTCCAAATAACATGAATAGGAAATTTTATTTATTTACTCTGTACACAAACACCAGTGACTTGTGTCAGGTCTCACTAAAAGGGCCATTGTTCATAAGGTGTTACTTAAAGACATGAAACATTCTATTTTTTATTCCAGATTAACCACATAAATTTTTATCCTTCCCAAGAAAGTCAAAGAAATAAACTGGGAGACTTTTCTGAAACTTAATATCAAACATATACACTATAAGACAAACAATTTATAATGTGTACTGATTGTAAAGAACACATTACTGTTAAAAATGAATTAATATTTCTCAATTTATAAATTATAAATCAATGTATATATATACCTTCAAGTTTAGAAACATTAAGGTCAATTGGCTTAAGATGAAGATGAACCAAACCAAGATGAACTCATGGCAGAGAAGAGTGAGGCAGCACTGCGGGAAGCTGACAGTGCTGCCGAGGACATCTCTCTCCGTGCTGCAGATGGACTGCTCTGGGCCTGTTTGATAAGGTAAGTGAGGTTTTTGTTAACCAAAGCTCATGAAGCTTTCACTTGTTGACTTCAATAATACAGTACCCAAATCATATGTGACTCCTACCATTATAAATATTGGTTAAAACACTGGGAACAAAAATTTCTTTGGCAATCCAGCTTTGAACAAATAATACAAAGACAGGCCGCCTTCCCCACAGTTGCCTACGGTCTGGTAGCTTACATATCAGACACCAAAACCTCGCTCCATGCTAATCTCCCGTGAAACACCTGAAGAAGGAAGGTGGAAATCAGTCATTCTACCCAGGCTCCTATGAACTGTGGTTTCAGGATCACTCCCACACTATAACCTGAGCCTTTACTAGACTGATCCAGGAATATCAAAGTTGGAGCTACGAATAAGGAAGGTGGGAGAAACTGCTTCAAGTGCTGTGTAACTATAATATACTGTATCACTTGTCTACAACACCCAAAACCTGACTTAGGCTTCAAAGTGACCAACGCATCAAACCTTTGGCATCATACCTATAACCCTCTCACGATGTTTGCGAGACACAGGATGGAACACCAGCACTGCTCATAGTCAGCAACTTATAGAAAATGCCAAACTCAAATGTGATCCTTAACAATTGTCTTTCTAATGGAATGATGTGGCTGGTGGCCAACTCCACACATACCACAGCAGAATAATGTCCAGCTCAGGACACTGGGATGCGAGTCATAAACACTACCAAGTGAGCCAGACAACTGTACAATGGATCAATATACATAACCATTCCTCGCAACATGCTGAGAGTAAGATTAAAAAAAACCATGAACAGAACATTGCACTAGTTGGGTTAGCATCACCAGCCTCTATGCTGAAAGTTAAAGGTTACAGAACAAAATCATACTGAGTAAGATTAAAAGTGTATCTCAAGGTCGATAATTTTTATATATAATATACTGTATTAAGATAAAATTCTGTTAAAGATAAATTATTCAAGTCCTGGCACAAGTTATGGTATTTATTTATAGTGAAACATACCACAAGGAGACTTAAAAGTACATGAGTAAGAACCTGGTTCACTTGAGTGATATGGAAGTAATACTATAGAAAGCTCTCAAGTGATGGTTCTGTTCTGTGGCTTCTTATCACATTGTTGTATAACCTCTTCACTATGGGGACATTACTTTTAATATTTAATTTAACTAATGCCAGACAATTTTATTCAGCAGAGAGGGGACCCCCCTTACACAAATGGTTACATTAACACTGTCTGGGAGGAAGGATGGTCAGGATTTTTTGAATTTGTAGGATTTACTCGGCAGCGGGCAGATCAAGATGTACTCGGTGGTTTAGACATACTGAGAAAATGAAAAGTGAAAAATTGGCAAGAAGAACATCTATTTCAGAAATGGACAGTAGAAGAAAAAGAGGGAGACCAAGAAGTAGATGAAGGACACACCAAAGGTGAGGGGGATGGAAGCAGCAGTGAGCATGAAGGAGGGCCAAGCTGCTGGTGGATGATGTTGGCCAGTGTAAAGTGAGACATGGGCAAAGTGAGGACCACAGCAGGAAGAAAGAATGAATGACAATTAATGAAGGTGAAATAAGTGTATGTACCACCCTGCATAAAGTGATAAAAGGCTTCAAAGAGTAAAAAAATAAATAAATAAAAAAAAATTTTTGCGTGAGTAATATTCACACTTAACGAGTCATTTATTTGTTATTCTAAACTCGTCTATAACTTCACTGAACTCCATGCTGTAAATCAGAAAAACACAAACGTACTCAAGGTTGCTTCACTGTGGATACATGTAAGTGCTGGAATATAAACACACATATATATAAATAAGTGTTCTCAAAAAAACACAAAATACAGAAATAACAATGTAGAAATCCTGATAAATTCCCACATGGACGAATTGTACTGTAATTCGAAACAAATATACAATAAAATTTTGTGATTTCCTCATAAAAATATTGTAACTCATCTTGACATAAAATAACAAGACTTTATATATGTCTTCACTACCAATGAATCATCTATGAGAAATATACCTAAAAAGAATTCATACCTTCAGGGAGTCTTGCCTGGCTGAGGCAGCATCAGCCAACTTCTCGGTCAAGGACAAGGTTGGTGAAGAGATGGATGATGGAATAGAGGGTCGCGAGGTGGTGAGGGGGAGAGGTACATTGGAAAATCGAGGAATTTCTACAGGAAGGACAATTGGAAGGGCGTTGTTGCTTGACGGACCAGTCATTGACATTGCCGGAAGACGACCCGACGTAACCTGACGATCCCGGGACAGCACAGCTCCCAGTA
Organism: Homarus gammarus; assembly: GCA_958450375.1. Lineage (NCBI taxonomy): Eukaryota > Metazoa > Arthropoda > Malacostraca > Decapoda > Nephropidae > Homarus > Homarus gammarus. The sequence continues at coordinate 1,172,189 of CAUDMG010002954.1, read as the reverse complement.
CAACCTGTCCACCATACACCCATGAGAGACAGCCAATATTTCATGGTGGATACAAATACTGTGCTATCTATTTTTCTATATTTATCTTTAGTCCATTCCAGATTCAATTTTTGGTACGAAGAGGACGACCACTATGCTAAATCACGTGGCTTTGAGTACCTTTAGACAAGTTTTAGTCTCCTATTATGATAAGCAGGGAACATAAACCTGAACTTGCGACCAATCCCATTATCAGAAATAAATCTCTTTCATGTCATAACCAACAACTGTGAATAACTAACATGACCACATTGCGGTTTGTTAGGATTACAGTGTGAATGTTACACAACAGACCTGAGCTCTGTGTGCTGCCAGCTTGACCCGGGTGGTCACGTGTGGTGAGAACACATCAAGGTCAAATGGGTCAACTCGTCGTTCTAGTTTTTGAATCATGGCCACCAAACGACCTCCCACTTCCTGTCAAAAAAATAAATCAAGCCAATAACTATAAGAATAAAAATATATAAGAATTATGAATACATACATTCAGGCAGACATCGACTTATGAGAGGGTTACGTTCCCGTAAAACCTCTTGTAAATCAATGAAAATTTTCCCAGACCCCCATTTTAAAAGTTGAAGTATTGTACATTCCTATAAAAAAACTTCACCACAAAACATGTTTTTATCGGCAGCTTTTGGTGTAAACGATGATTCTGCCAATAATAAAGATAATAAGTGAGATTTATACAGTACTACGGTAATAATTTTACACATATACGTAAAGAGAAACTGGATGAGATTTAAAACAAAATGAACAATATGAAATGCAAAGCCAACATCTGTCACAATTCTATTACTGAAGTAGTACACTGACTCCTACAGTATTACACAATTGGAGAAATGTTCTCTTCGAAGAAAATCCTATGCCTTAAAGTCACTGGAAAATAATGTTAGCACACAAACAGGCTCAAAATATTTGTATGCCAGCCACAAGTTTGTCCCACCAGCCAGCCAGTTAGCATTTCAAATTTTCAGCTCAGTCACCAGTATCCACACCTCCAAACATTTCTTCACTTTCAAATTCCACATTTACTCTTCAAACTCTGCATCTTTATTGTACATAATCAGCATATGAAATTTAAGAATACCTGTACAGAATAATTTTCTTTTATTTAATTCTGGCCCCAAGACATCTGCATGTGTAAGGTTCTAGTGTACTGTACAGCATTAAGATAATACACTGTACTTCATGTACGGTATTTCTTACCTTATTATCACGTGGTAAAAGAATTGTCTGCACAAATCGCAGGTCAAAGATAAGTTGAAGAGCTAAAGTTTGATTTATCTGCTGTGTATCAGAAAGTGAACTCTCATATGCAGAAATTACGGCTTCACAAGCACCTGATGTTAACTCAGTTTGGGCAGTTCTGAAATTATTAGACGACAGTTATCCCTTTCTATTTTACTGTATTTTATGAACTTATAAAAACATTATTTCATATAATACTGTATGGATGTGTAAGTACCAGTACACAAATAAACATTACCATTCACTTAAATACAGTAACTAACTACTAATAGTGTTTCCAATCCCATTAAAACAGGTGAAGGTACAGTTGCAAACAGAATAATGCATCAATGTCTACTATGGTGGTTTCTCAACTAGGATCCCAGAGGGTGAACCTTTACATTATTTCCTGGAACAGATGCCAAAACTCCCGGGATTTCCCAGTTTTGCAAAGCATTGAAAACACCCAAAAATGAGAAACCCTTGTGTCTACTGCTTCGGGTTCACAAGTCACAATCTTGAGGTTCATGGAGCAGCAGAAGAGGCGACAGGACTCTGGAAGGATATAATCATCACCTGGTAATGGTGTGAGTGGCCACACAGTTAACTGAAGCACAAAGGTGAGCAAGAGCTTGTGTGAGAACTGGGGTTGGATGAGCTGGGACATGGATGCTTGACTTGACCACATTACCACTCTCACCTTCCTCTTCAATGTCCACCATGTCCCACGTCTGTGAAACAAGAGGACATCCACAGTGTTGTATTAATACACTAACTAACATAATCCTAAAATGATTATTTGTAGAAGTTAATAATTATAACAAAACTAAGATATTTTTACCATTATATTCTATCACATCATTTCATGCATTGTTTTTAATCACTAAGAATCTTCCTCTGTGTTAATGATAAAAAAAAATGTACCGGAAAAGCTTTGATTGATGCTGTAACTCCTGATGAGACTTCTGTCAACAAGTATGTCTTTAACTCGGTGTGAAGGCCGGACGTCAGTGATTTGAGGAAGAAGCCAAACAGGCGGCAGCTGGTCTCCTGGAGTTCTGAACGGAGTTTTGTCCAGGATTCAGATTCTACTTTTGACCCCAGTGAGACACGCTACAACAAAAGAATTGTCATAACATAACACACTGAGGTCACTCACGTACAGTAGTAATAAATATTATGTCCATGTATGATGTTGTTGATGGTCAGAGGAAGACATAATACCAGATGATTACAGGAATCTTTTACAAGTACCTTTATCCTTATTCATTTACAACATTTTTATACAAGTGAAGTTGGTAAAAAGATCAATTTGAGCTACAGTACTACCTTCTGCAGCCAAACTTACCCGGGCAATATCTGGGTTTGCAAGATTTGATGCTGAGGCACAAATCTGCATGTGAGAACAAATGTTGGGTAGAGCCTGACAGATGCGACCCACCACCACCACAATGGTTGAGGGTACAGCCAGAGCCACAACACACACGTCGTCCTCCCAACCCTCTGTTACTTGAGGTGGTGGTACAGAGATGCGCTGTTTAGCCAGTTCTTCCAACTCCTTCACCAGCCTGCAGAGAAACAAACAAATACACTCAAGCAACCTCCTATCATGGTATGTACCACTATTACAAGAAGGAAACATTCGACTACTCCTTAACATTTGCACAATTTCAGTCCAAGCATAAAGAAACATCTTCATGTACTTTATCAACGTGGTATTAAAAGTATTCTTCACAAGGTATTAATCCCTTCAATACAGTGATGTTACAGTTAGTATTTTATTTGGCTAATGCTAGACAATTATATTCAGCACAAAGAGGAACCCATACACAAGTGGTAAACAAATTCATTCCTGACCTTTTCCACTGAGGTACAGATTAAAAGACTCAAGAAAACACAGTCTGCCTCATTCATGTTTCCTGATTGCCCTACAAGATAATACAGTACCGTACATGACAACTTTTATTGATCTATACAAACTTACTGTGTAAAGATGGAGCAGCTGGCATCTTGAAGAAAGCTGAGTAGGGAACTGTAGTCTTCCACCACACTGTTTCTTTCTTCATCTGTTGGACTGTGTTTGTCATTACCACTAAGATAGTCAACCTTCTCTGATTCTGTTGGGGACAATGATAAAGATGACCAAAGACTGACCATGGAGGGGAAGAAACAAATAACTTGTGATATGCCAACCATTAGTAATGAGGTTTAGCTGAGGTTACAACCACTCAAGACCACTAAGTCTGACATCAAGAGGTACATCACTGGCTGTCACCCACAGAACTGATAAATACAAGAATATTCTTTGACCAACACCAAGCTGTAAAGTATAAAGATACCATTGTTATATTGTTAAGAAAATAAAATTGTTAAACCACATGATAACTTACCACAATTGAAGTGTCCAACATCCTGAAGTAAAGCCGTCAGCCTAGAGTTGAGTGCTCGACATATAGTTTGTAGTCGAGTGGTGTATCCACGTGTTTTATAGTACAAACCTAATAGCAAGAAATTCTTAATTAAAATATAAATTCTCTGCTTTTATACATTGTACTGTAATGCTCTACATACACAATATTTAGTGTTAAAGAAACTTTATAAATTATTTCATCATTACATTACCTTTTATCTTAAACATGTTAAGGTTAACTTTAGGTTGAGTTGTATAATTTACATTATTATTTTTTATTATGTTTCAATATCATCATTTCTTGCATCACAAAACACAATTTTCAAAGTCACTCCTTCATAGACACATTACTCCCACACAGAGACTGTCCATTATTCTACTGAGGAACAAGACACAGTGACCACATCAGAGCCTCACTTCTCACCTCCTGACTGGGACACAGATCTTGATGCGGCTGATGTCCATCCAACTCTTTCAGGCAAATCCCCAGCTGACTCACTCCACACAAAATTAGTTATGTCACCTTCCTCTGAGCATATTCTGAAATTGTAGTACCTAGTTACTCCCTTATCTTATCATCAGCACTGAGTTACATGGTATTCATAAATTATCTGAGTCATTTTAAAAATTCATTCCTTCAAAGACATCACTGATGCTTGCCAGTAAATAATAAGTTTAATTAATGAATTTATAGTTTCCTGCTTTAAGTAATACAGTACCTGGCAAACAACATGAGGGAGAAATAGCCATCACTCATTTCTTTATATACAATAATAATGATAACGACCCCTGAATGGCATAAACCTCCCAAAACAAACTTGGAGCACTTCCAACATCAAAAATGTTCAACAAATGAAAAGTTACAGTATGTGCCAGCAGAGACCAGGAAACTTAGGTTTCAGTTCTGATACTACTTCTACTACTACTACTAATAATAATACAGTAATACCACCAACAACAGTAATAATAATAAAAGAAGGTCTCACTTAGGGTCAGCAGCAATGTCTGTTGTGAGCCGAGACACCAGCTGTAGGACAGCCTCCTTGGCAGCAGTCAACTGGGATGTGACCACCTGCCGTGCCCTCTCACTCACTTGGCCTCGCACAACTGAGTCCCAAGGGTCAAAGTAACCACCACACAGAACATTCGTGATCTGAAATTATTATACTTGTAATGTATATCTAAATAGTTTGACTATTTCAAACAGGGCAGATTATTTTTATGCTTGTACCAGAATATATACACACTACACCTCTGTTAACCACTTGTGTATGGGGTCTCCTCTCTGATGAATAAAATCCTTAATCTTAATTACACAACTGACATAATATAAATAACTGTTTGGGGCTCAATAGACAGAGGGACTAATAACACTAAGTTTAAATTGAAAATAAAGACTTTGCCTAAACCTCAATAAGTTAGGGGCCCATGAGGACATGGGGCCTGATGGATCACAGATAGGCCCAAGTGATAATGAATTCCACACTTAATGGCTGAATCCAGGTCATTAGTCGCAGCCTTCACTTTCAGCAACAAAACCTGAGGCCATGATACCACAAATGCCTCACCTTATTCCACTGTTCCCTCTCTAGCTTGGCCTGGCAGATCTCCCACACACTGAGCCTGATCATGGCCAATGCCTTAACGCTGGTGGTGAAAGCTGTCAAGATACAACACGTTACAAAAAAGCTAAATAGAAATCACACTAAGTAAGGGCAGAGCATAAAACATTCTCATGACAATAAACTATTACAAAAAACACAAATTATCAATAGACTCACAAAGAAGCGTTGTTAATGTTTTTGAAGCTTCGTCCAGCACTGAGCCCAACCAACTTATGACCTGCTCTCTAACAAACTCATTCCCAAGAGGCTTTGTGCTGCCTTGGACTGTAGGTCTGAAAAGTGAGATATTGACATGCTTATTCAACCATCACAGTAAGTGTTACTTTCTAATTCCTACTTTGGTTGTAGACACAAACACACGAACATAGATGATTATTCATAAAAGAATATCTATTACCTAAAGTGTCTGATAGATTGTGGCAGGAATGAGAGAGTAAGTGATGTCTCCTGGAGGAGGGAGATGGGTGAGTCTTCTTCACCCTCCCCCTGCACCACCTCCTGCAGCCTTTTCTCAAGTAGGCTCTTCCCATCATCTCCTTCTGTTAGAAAATAAAGAAAATTTACCTTCAAGATATCAATAACTTCTTAAAAAAAAAAATTACCAATAATGAAAGTACAGTACTGGACTTCAATTGTTTTTAGGATATTACTGTACAATTATTTATCCTTATGAAGATCAGGTTTTCTCCATCACCATAGAAAAGCATTTTTTCCACTGGTCAAACTACTGCATCAATATTTCCCTTTGGTGAATAAAAGTTTGTTCCTTCATCACCATAAAAACAATTTCATAATGAATGAATAATCAGATTCACATAGATAAGTAATTGATGTACACATAAAAATTATACAGTAATCCCTCTGAAGTGAAATACAGGTACTGTACAGTACCAATATAACTATTTAATTTCATTCATACTTTCAACATTACCTGAGCACATACCAACAAACACAGCATGTATGATGTTCAAGGTCGCTAGAAACAAAGTTGTAAACTGGGAGATCTGAGCCTTGGCTGTAGCTGATGGTCTGGGGGCTAACACAGCCATGAGGGCTGAGTGACGCAGGTGAAGGACACGGCTGAGGGCGTCAGCAGAGCTACAACCCTCCACAAGCATCACAGACACAACGGCATCTAACACAGCCTGCAAAATATTCATAAAAATAAGTACAGTACAACATACTTAATTCAATTTTTTTCTTCAGTTAATTTAATATTTAAGTTGTTATTTACTTGATGAGTTGATCTATTGGGTGAAATCTAAGTAATGATCACATCTAGTTTTCATTTACACATTCTTAGCCCCCTTGTGTACGGGCTCCCCTTTGTGATGAATAAAATCATCTTGTGTTAGCCAAATAATATATCAAAAATTATGTTCTCATAATGAAGGTTAGTGTCAATGTACATTACAGATATTAATAAGGAAAACTAAGCAAAGATTATATAAGAATAAATAAACAAAATCCAATGGAGACTCGATATTTTGTGGGCAAGGTACCAAAAGACATCGTACATTATCAAATCACGAATTATAGTTTAATTGACTTAAACAGAAATAATTCGTGATGACTCAAGAGACAAAAACATACACATAGAATATTAAAAAACTGCTTTAATAAATACTTAACATCATACATAATACATAAAAGAATACAGTAACATTGATATTGTACAAAAAGTAGTTCCATATTACATAAATTGCATACAGTGCTGTTGTTATAAAGGGGTTGAGCCCTCCACCCTACCTCACACAGAATTCATTCCCACTCTCCATTTTTTCTTATTTTATAATTTTATATTTTCTTTTCTTTATTTCTAAGTAACATTAGAGCATTTAAATGATACAGTATGGGTATATTTTCCAAATTCTAAATCAAATTAGAGCATTGACATTATATTTCCACAACTTTTATGGTTTCCTATGTAAATAAACACTGCAGTATTTGGCACTCGGCAGCGAATTATGGATTTTTGACGGTGAAGTTTAAAAACAAAGAGGTAGTAATAAAGGTGCCCATGAATTTTTATTTACTGAATTATCGGGACTCTGCTGTATTAACTGAACAAAATACATATACATCACTTCACTGCTGCCATACTGTATTATCTCAGTTATCCGAAACTTTTAACATACCTGAACATTTTCCGTCTCATAGCTAATAAGAGAAGAACAGCCTCGGACTATTGTGTTACGGAACTGAGTTATACTGGCCCACTGACGCTCAATAACTGGAAACCAAGAAGCCACCTGAAACACAGCAGAAGGAAATGTTAGTATTTTGGTCACTGTGAATATGACAGTAATTCACCTGGTACAGGGTAGTCTGATGCACTCTCAAATCTCACACTACCACCATCACACAGTTACTGTATTGAGTGTCTGCATATTAAATACTGGACTGTATACTATACTATATTATACTATACTAAATTGACCCTAAGAAACATGGTACCTTTACAGGACTAGGGGACAACTGTAGTGACGTGTGGGTGTGGTGAGCCAAGAGCAACAGCTGAGTAGCAGGCAAGAACTGGCAGTGTTCTGTCAGCCCCCACAAGGCTTCTGGCACCCCCACCAGCAGCTTCACTTGTACTGCCACAGAGTAATGAGCTCCTGATGTTGGAGATCTGCAGCAACAAAGTCAAAGTTTTATTCATCATTATTCAGTAAGTTTAACAGGTACAGTAATTGGAAGTGTTTCTGGAATAAAATCTTCCATAATGGCTCCTTCCTTTATTAGTTACAATATGCCCACTATAAAATGTTCTTGCTTTCCACAGACACACATGAAGTATGAACACAACATGGTGTACAGTACTCGGGAAACACTAGTGCCTCATTGAAACTCTTTAAGTTTTTATATAACTTTCTTCATAAAAATTATATTAATGAATTAGTATAAACCACAAATACAATGTTATACTAAATGCAACACCAAACTTGTATTAAAACAAGAAGGTTATATTACACTGAGACTACAAGTCAACCACTTGTTATTTTCCCCAAAAGTCCACTTCCATAACTCAACAAGGCCTACAGCTGGCATATATTATTTTAGATTCTAACAATAACACAACTGGGCAGATGTTTCAATTTGTATTATTAAACCTTAAATTAATACAACACAACAGTGAAAAAGGAAAGGCAACACTATACACATATAGATAAATCTTTCCATTTACCTAATGCAGTACAGTACCTGATTTATCTAATGGCTACATCATCTAGTACTGGGGAGGAGGGGCGCCTGTGTAGTCACCCCATTACTCTGGGTGAGACAGTCTAGCTGTGTGTCACTCTGCACCGTAGTGTACTCACCGATCTACACCAGGGTTGTGTTGGCTCTGAGTCTTGAAGCCAATAAGACCTCGCTGCTGAAGACTTTCACACAGTCCCTCCATGGTCTTGATGTTATTACAGATGGCTTCAGCACTCTCTCGCATTTCAGCAATAGTATCAGCCGCTTCTATCAGATCCCTGTATCGCTCCCTAAAATAATAATACAAAACTAAAAGTAAAATGACAAATTTTTTATAGAAAATTATGGAACTGTAAAGTTATCTGTGCTTGTTGAGGGTCAAGATTATGTTAAGGACTTAATATGTGATCATTGACTTATTGGAAGGACATGTAAGTGTCTTTCTGATGGTAACAGTCTCCTCCACCTGTACCCAAAATATAATACAACATATATAAAGTAAAACATTGTACTCACCCCACCATAACTCGGAGATCCTCCTTTTTACACTCGATATCATTACGAGTTTTTCTTAAAATTTCTTGCACTTGAGCCACCGAATGTTGCTCAAACAATAAGGTCACCTCATCCTCATTCGCCATAATAGACAGTTCTGAAACAAGAGACAACAAGACAACAATTACTAAAAAAAAGAAATACAATACCCCTAACTATACGGCCCGGCAGAAGAGCTTCACTACACCCTAACATTAACCAATAACTACCATTACACACATAAATCACATCATTACACAATCTTCTCTCTCTCCTAAGCCACAAATCACCATCTACATGCTAGTATAAGTATAATCACCTAATATAACAAGTGGTTGGGTGTGGAGAGTGACACTGTTTACATCAGCTGTGAGGTGGCAGCCTGTGACGTCATCCCATAATATTATGCTCCCTCTATACGGGGTAACTATATACAGATTAAATAGATAGATTGATAGATAGATAGATAGATTGATAGATAGATAGATTGATAGATAGATAGATAGATATAGATAAATAGAAAATTGGATGGACAGATGGATAGGAAATTAGTTACATAGGTAATTATTTATAGTTGAAATTAGTTAGGTATATAGTAAGAGTAAAATAGACAAATACTGTAATAGATAGATAAATATATGTATTATCTAAGATAGTCATATATATTTACTTTGGTTCATTATGTGTTATAGCAGTAGTGTTCGTGGTAGTGAGGTAACATTATCTTTGGTTCATTATGTGTTATAGCAGCAGTGTTCGTGGTAGTGAGCTAACATTATCCTCCACACCACCTCAGGAAGTAAACAAACAGACAGGTGAGGTTGTGTGTGTCTGTACTGTCTCTTAATAACAGACAGGTGAGGTTGTGTGTGTCTGTACTGTCTCTTAATAACAGACAGGTGAGGTTGTGTGTCTGTACTGTCTCTTAATAACAGACAGGTGAGGTTGTGTGTGTCTGTACTGTCTCTTAATAACAGACAGGTGAGGTTGTGTGTGTCTGTACTGTCTCTCAATAACAGACAGGTGAGGTTGTGTGTCTCTTAATAACAGACAGGTGAGGTTGTGTGTCTGTACTGTCTCTTAATAACAGACAGGTGAGGTTGTGTGTGTCTGTACTGTCTCTTAATAACAGACAGGTGAGGTTGTGTGTCTGTACTGTCTCTTAATAACAGACAGGTGAGGTTGTGTGTCTGTACTGTCTCTTAATAACAGACAGGTGAGGTTGTGTGTCTCTTAATAACAGACAGGTGAGGTTGTGTGTCTGTACTGTCTCTTAATAACAGACAGGTGAGGTTGTGTGTCTGTACTGTCTCTTAATAACAGACAGGTGAGGTTGTGTGTCTGTACTGTCTCTTAATAACAGACAGGTGAGGTTGTGTCTCTTAATTATCTCTTATTTAGATGTGACTATTGTGACATATTTACTGAAATACTTTGTAAATCAGTTAGTTTTAAGAATTTAGTGTTACTATTAACTTAACTTATATAATTATGATGGTTATTGTTACATAATTTTGTCATTAAATTGGATGGTGTGTGGTGAAGCTGTTGTATGGACTGGGGTTGGGCTGAGGTATATGGGTATCTTAGGAGACTGTTTAATAGATAGATAGATCATTAGGTAAGTGTATAGATAGATATGTAGTTACTGTAGTTAGATGGTAAAATACTCTACGACTGTTGCACGGCTAAACCAGCAACTTGAGGGAATTATTTATAGAAAATATATGCTTTCTTATCTAGTTATAAGCCCAAAAAATGGGAAATAATAAGATTTTCGTCATTATCGTCACTATTAGTCTGTTGTGAACACTATTTTATGGCCTGCTCTAGATGATGTATTGACTTTTTACATCTGAGAAAATTAACCAGCCTAACTTTTATTTATCCTCAAAATTTTACCTGAACAGTAATCTTCCATCTACAGTGTTTACTCAACATCATTCTGTCTCTGATCTGTTATTTGTATAGAAACACCTACAGCAACTACTACGTTATATAGTTTTTAGGACATAAGATAAACTTTAATTATATATATTACCTGTATATCATTGTTAGGTTAGGTAGGTTAAGTTAATTCACCTTATCTTGCATAAATCATGTACTATTGTGTAATGGTTCATATAGTTCATAACTCTTATTTTATCTACTCTTATGAATTTAGTTTACTGTTCGGTGCTCTAGAGTAATAATTAATTGTATCATTGTGTTTTCAGGATGGCGTCCGAGGTGGAGGTTCCTTTCACTAAACAGATGAGAATTGCCACCAAGGAAATCCACAATGTCAGTGATGCTTTAATAAATGCCAAACTTGGGATAGGTAAGGAAAACGTATCCAGGATATTGATACTGGGTGTTGTTAAGAAAATCAAGATGGAAATTTTCACATGTCTTTCATAATTATAGATACAAGTACTTTGGTAATTTTTGGAAAGATCTTAATATCATGTTAGCCTTAGAATCTGTCCCTCAAGGTGAAGAATTAATGGTGTGTGGCGTCCTCTTTAGGTTGGAGTTACAAGAGTTAGTACAATAAGGCAACAAATAATAAACAAAGACAGTACTGTATATAGGATTGCTCCAGTGTGATGTAAAATAGATTAATGTCTCTGTAGTTATCTATGCCAAGTGTTGTAATGTGGTCATCCTCTTGTTATTCACAACTATGTTTTTGTTATATAAATTTCTACCCAAAGTTCACCTTGGGAAAACTTCAGTTACCCTGGGTCTGGTCCTTGACTTGTGGTAAAGTAAACATGACTTCAACAAACCGGCCCAGAAAAAATGGCTCAAATTCTTCCTTCCCACCTGCAACTGCCTTATACTGTACTGTAGTCTTCTGGAGTACCATATGTTTTAAAGCTTCAGTTACCAAAAAGTTGAAGGCAGAGAAATTTTATCACAACACTACCAGATATGCTTGATTAATTTTATTAGGAATTCATCTCATGCATAGTAAAATACATTATGGGTAAGAACACCTGAATACATACTGTATATATACCAGTAGTTAATACAGTACATACAGGAAAGTGCAGAACTTCGATGATAAAAATCCGTATTATAAATGTGGACTTTATTTCTAATCCATGTAATTACTGATTTAGATTAAACATATTGTTAAGCTTTTTTTTTCAGCGATGACAGAGGACCGGGTGTGGGCTGAAGGCTTGTTGGTGTTTTATGAGGTGTTCCGGTACCTGGAGGAGGCTCTTGACCGCCACTCTCACACACTCATCGGAGAACTGGATATTCCCGGCATGAGACGCACCGAAGCATTTGAAAAGGTTTGGCTTCCCAAGATGTTTTGTTGTAATACATTTATTTATGAATGTATTTGATTAGGAAACAGTTATTAAATTACTATAGATCAATATTTTACTTCAGTGTCCAATGATAATATGAGATTTACTATTTCAGGATTTGTGTTATTATCTTGGTAATGACTGGAAGAATGGTTACACTCCCCGGGAAAGTGTGTGTCAGTATTTGAAACATCTGGAGAAGATAGAGGAAGAGAACCCCTACTTCCTCATGTCTTATATCTACCACTTGTACATGGGGCTTCTTTCTGGTGGACAGATTTTGCGCCGTAAGAAAGTTCTTCTTGAGAAGCTGACATTTTCTCGCAAGGTATAGTAGTAATATAGTGTTAGTTGTTTGGGGAAATATGGTGGCTAAGCATAAATATTTTCAGTCATTTTCAGTATTTCATGCCATATAGATAATCCATCTCACTGCTCAGTAACTTACATAATTAATGCTTCAAAATCTTATATGAATGCATCATAATTTAAGTTGAATATGGAATGTTACAACTAAATCTCTAATTTTTTTAAGGACACAGTGGAGGGCATGGCTGTCACAGAGATAGCTGATGGCTCTGTGTCCAAAATTAAGAAACAAATGACAGAATCCATGAATCAGATTGCCGGAGAAATGGACGAAGACACGCGCCAGAGACTCATGGATGAGAGCAAGATGGTGTTTATCCTCAACAATCGTATGGTTCACTCCTTAGAGGGAGCCGGAGCTGTGGTCACTATCAAGATTATCAAGTTAGGAGTTTATGGAGCCTTAGCAGTATTACTTTTTACTTATCTCAAGAAATTTTTGACTGGGTAAAGAAATATTGGCTTTTAACTTGAGGAATGAATTATTATGGTATGCAGTAAACCTTCCCATTACCAGATTAATTTGTGCATTTCACACATCATTCCTGGCCATCAGGAATCCAGTGTGTTTGGTCATTGAGTTTTCATATCAAGTTTTGGAGAATTTTTGCTTTTTCTTTTATACTGAGCACATTATGGTTCCTGTTTGCACTACTGCAATCATACCATCACTGCTGTGTTTGTTTTGATGCATTTTAAGGTCAGTTCACCCAGTTAATAGTGGAAAATGTTGCCATTACTGGATCTTGCCAACCGAGTCCACTAATTATAGTGGACAAAAAAGTCCGTTATTGGGAATGCGTATCCCTTTTTGAGAAGTCCTTTATTGAGAGGGTTTACTGTATTACTGATGGGTTTACTTCCTCGACCTAGTAAGATATTAAAGTAATACAGTATATTACTACATAACTAAGGATCTTGTATATATGGAAATGTAAATACTGTTCTTAGTTTGTGATTTTAATGTTGTAAACAGAACAAGAATAATGTAGACCAATATTACTTGTATTTTAAAAGTAAAATATTGAATGATCTTAAAATGTGGTAAAGCATTCAGTGTAAAGTATAATCGAAGTGTTCCTGGTTCAATTCTTGGCCAGGGTGGAGGAGTGGGTTCCCTTATTGAACACCAGCTCTTGTACACTCATCCATAAGATAGTACAGTTCTGTACTCTTCTGTGTTTTCTGATGGTGTAAACATCCCTTGGTTGGACTAGCATCTTGCCAAGTGGGTCAGGTAACCCACTAACTGCTAAATGATAATAATCAGGGGATCAACATGTATCAGGTATCCTGGTTTGAGAGCAAGAAAAGGGTTTATGTACATGCAAAAGAGTTATAATAAAATATTCCATACACAAATAATTTGTTTGAAGTTTTGCAATGTTTAGCAACAACAGTTCTTGTCCATAGATATTGTCTACACTGAAGATTATAATTTCTCTGTGGTCTTCATTATCACTACTGTACTGTTCATTAAATAAATTAATCTTAATTTCGGGTGGTGATCTGAGGGCAGTATTTTTTATGTACATTTTATCTTTGTTAAGGAATTCTGATTTCATTTGAGTATTTGTGATAGTTATGCAAATTGTTCTTGGCATATGAATAATGTACTTTAAATAATCTGTATTGTAATAATCACATAGTGTGATAGATAGTGTTTTGATACAGGTATTACTCTTAAGCTAATGAGGATGTGTTCATAAAACACCATGGTAACTTTTAAAATAAACAATTTATGAACTTCTTGTTGGAAATATTAAAGTACATTCTTCATTAGCTAAAGTTTACCCCAAGGGTTCCCAAAACGAATTTTTTTCAATATTCTTCAGATATACTTTGCCATATGCACTTATTAGTGCAGTACAGTACAAGGTATTACTAAAATGTAAAACAATACTACTGTACTATAAATGCAAACTTATTCACTAAAACATGATGTCACATGACGTAAGAGGGAGCCTGTAAGAGACAAGTGGACTCAGTCATATACAGTGGGGTATGCTATAACGAATCTAATTGGTTCTAGAACCTTGTTCGTTATAGCATTCATTCGTTATAGGATTAATCCGTTCCAGGCCCCCTATACAACCACGTAACACTGAAAAATATAATATAAAATTGTAAAAATTGTAAAAAAGTGCTTAAATATGCATCTAAACCCCTGAAATAAAGAATATCATGTATACTTATAATAAAAAAACAATAAATTAGTAAAAAAAAAAAAGTTTTTTTTTTCTTAATAATGTTCGTTGTAGGAGTTTCGTTCATTATAGCATTCTCAATTTTATAGGTAAAACCGTTCGTTATAGGAATATTCGTAGTAGGATCCGTTCGTTATAGCATACCCCACTGTACCTCATCAGGATATTCCAATAACCACCTGTTTATTTAAGAGGGTTTTTATTAACTTATTAAAACAGGATAAATTGAAATTTCAAAAGTTTATGAATTACAAACTAATGGAAATGTGTTCTGTACCAAACATATTGAAGCTTTCCAGATTGAGCCTCGCAACTCCTTCCTCTTCTGCTCTCCCCTCCTCCATATAGCAGAGACCCTACACTTCAGTCTCCTAACACAGGTACTGTACTGTAGAAAACCATCAAGGCAAAAAATTCCACTTGTTTTGTAAATTTTGATGACAAGGTAAGGAACAAGCTCCCAGTGACAAGGACAGACAGAACTATAAGACTCCTACCTTGAATAAATAGTTTAGATAAAGAGAGATGAGGATATTTTTATAAGTGAGAGTGAGGGCAAGGTGTTCATGTTTACCATCTGCTGAGTGTGTGAGTCAGTAACTTCACTCTGGCATTGACTCTGTTTTATCTGCCAAGCTTAGTGAAATAAATAACATTTTCCGTATACCGGTAAGTAACGAATATTATCAATGAGTTTTATTTTGACCGTGTTTTGCTTTATGTCTGTTATTAGAACTCGATATTTTGCAATTTTTAAAGCATTGGTGAATAACAATATAAAGCTACAATGTGAGAGACGAAGAGTGATAATGATGAGAAATATAAAGTGAGACTTGATGATAAGGAAGTGAAGAAGAGAATGAGGAAGTGTAGTGTAGTACCCCCAGAGATGAAGGTCACTGGTGGAACTATGTGATGAGGGAGTTCATAATGGGAATAAATTATTTAAAAAAAACGAAAAAGAAAATGAAACAAACATGGGAGTGGGATAATGGAGAAGATAAACAGTTGTGTTTTGGTGGACGAGAGACAAAAATATGACTTGACTAATGTATGTTTACTTAGAGGACATGTACTTGAAATGTGACTCTTTTTAGGTGTAAAGGAGAGTGATACAGCTGGGGTTAATGTTGCTTTTGAGGTTAAAGTTAATGTTGGGGTTAAGGTTAATGCTGAATTATCTATCTATCTCTTTGTCTATCTTTCTATATACAGTATCTATCGAATTATCTATCGTGAGGACAGGCTGGTGTGGTGCTCCCAGCCTCCACACTGTTGCCATGTTTGGTTGGTGGTGGCTTAAGCCCCTCTGGCGCCATGAGTGAGAGATACCATATATAAAGCCACATTCCTGTCTGCCAGAGCCTCCCGCCCGCCACCCACTCCTGGTGTATATATAGCTGACCTGTACCCTCACCCTGGCACTCTTACTCATATTTGGCTACAGGTAACTCATACTTGGTCTCGGTAACTCATTTCAATCAGGTAACTAGAGCTAATTGACCAGGTAACTCATTTCGATCAGGTAATTCCAGCTAATTGACCAGGTAACTCCTGATTTGTCTAGGTAAATCATTTCGATGAGGGAACTCTTGCTAATTGACCAGGTAACTCACACTTTTCTCGGTAACTCATTTTGATCAGGGAACTCAAACTAATTGAACAGGTAACTCAAGATTTGTCCTAGCAATGGTTGCTATGCCTTGTAACTCATATTGGACTTTTCCTCTCTCTCCCTGGCCCTCATACTTTTATATGGCTGCAGGGAACTCATACTTAATGATCAGGGAACTCATAATTATTGGCCAGGTAACTCATACTTATTGACCAGGTAACTCATACTTATTGACCAGGTAACTCATACTTATTGACCAAGTAACTCATACTTATTGACCAGGTTACTCATACTTATTGACCAGGTAACTCATACTTATTGACCAGGTTACTCATACTTATTGACCAGGTTACTCATACTTATTGACCAGGTTACTCATACTTATTGACCAGGTAACTCATAGTTATTGACCAGGTAACTCATACTTATTGACCAGGTAACTCATAGTTATTGACCAGGTAACTCATACTTATTGACCAGGTAACTCATACTTATTGACCAGGTAACTCTTAGTGCACTTGTTGACTAGGTGATGAGAGAGCGAGAGCGAGAGAGCATTATACCCAGAATATATTACACAGGTTGACTCACTCGCTGGTGGCCCCATTGTATCCCCCAAATATACATTAATTATGATAATTTGTTGTTTTAGGTCGTTGGTTGTACAGTTTTGGGTGTTATATTCTTAAGTCTCTGTCTATTATTGTCTTATAAACAATTATCAGTATTCCATAAATGATTTTTTTCGAGTGTTGATTCATAAGTATTTTTGGTACCATTTTATGAAGGTGTTGTTCTTATGGGTCACATGCTCTTGTCACTAACATTAAAACTCATCCCATGTATTTAAAAAAACTGTTGTAGGTTATTTCAGTTATGATACTGGAGCTTAGGAGTGATATTCTTGCTTCACCACTGTGGTAGTCACCGCCTTGATGATGATGATGATAATAATAATAATACTGCATCAATTTCCTTGTGTCTGGAAATATTACAAGTATTTGTTTTCTTCACCGATATAAAGCATTAATATAAGGACTTTATGTGGACCAAAATCATTCAGAAGAAGTACTCCGTATATAACCAAACTATAATCTGGTTCCATTCTATCAGGATGTGATTAATAATAAAAGGTAATCAAAATAAGTAATATATTATATTGTAAAAATAGACATTCATGAATACAGTATCATTATATCCAGGAACAATATTTTATAATTATATTAGTGAGGATCATATCTGGCAGCTGTGAGTACCTGTACGTACAACTTGTTACAGCTGTATTGAGTACATACATTAGTGTTCTTCCACACGTTGTATTAGAAAAAATAAGTTAAGATATTTGTATGTATACTAAAGCAAATGTGTGTGTGTGTGTGTGCATATTAATGTTTAGTCGACCTCCTCAACGGTGGGTCCTGAGCCAGACGAGGCACCGCCACCCTGGCCGCCGCCCTGTCCGTGCACTTTGCTCGCCAGGGGGCGCCATGCTTGTTCCAGCTCCTTCATCTGGTGCTCATACTCCTCCTTCTCGGCCAGCTGGTTGGCGTCGAGCCAGTTAAGAGTTTGTTGTGCTTTCTCCTCGATGGATCGCTTCTCGTCAGCGGTGAGTTTGTCGGCAACTGAAGGTTCCGAGACGGATGACTTGACGCTGAAGCAGAGAGCCTCGAGACGATTCTTGACTTCTACTCTTTCTCGTTGTTTGTTGTCATCGTCCTGGTATTTCTCGGCCTCATTTAACATTCTTTCTATCTCCTCCTTACTGAGGCGGCCTTTGTCGTTGGTAATGGTGATTTTGTTCTCCTTGCCTGTCGACTTGTCTGCCGCAGACACGTTGAGGATGCCGTTAGCGTCGATGTCGAAGGTGACCTCGATCTGCGGCACTCCTCGAGGTGCGGGAGGGATGCCACTCAACTCAAACTTGCCCAGAAGGTTGTTATCTTTGGTCATGGTGCGCTCGCCCTCGTACACCTGGATGAGCACACCTGGCTGGTTATCAGAATAGGTGGTGAACACTTGTTGCTGTTTGGTGGGGATGGTGGTGTTGCGTTTGATGAGAGCCGTCATCACCCCGCCCGCTGTCTCTATACCGAGTGAGAGAGGCGCCACATCCAGAAGGAGGACATCCTTCACACCCTCAGACTGGTCACCGTGCAGGATGGCGGCCTGCACAGCAGCACCGTAGGCCACCGCCTCGTCTGGGTTGATAGACTTGTTGAGTTCCTTGCCATTGAATAAATCCTGCAGCAACTTCTGGATCTTGGGGATGCGAGTCGACCCACCGACCAGCACCAGTTCATGGATGGAGGCTTTGTCCATCTTAGCGTCTCTGAGTGCCTTCTCCACTGGATCCAGTGTGCCTCGGAACAGGTCTGAACAAAGTTCTTCAAACCTGGCGCGGGTGATGGATGTGTAGAAGTCGATACCTTCGAAGAGTGAGTCGATCTCCACACTGGCCTGGGTGGAGGACGAGAGAGTTCGCTTGGCTCTCTCGCAGGCAGTTCTCAGGCGACGAACAGCTCGCTTGTTAGCACTCATGTCCTTCTTGTATTTTCGTTGGAATTCTTGTTTAAAATGGTTCACCATTCTGTTGTCGAAGTCTTCGCCACCCAAGTGGGTGTCTCCGGCAGTAGACTTCACCTCGAACACACCTTCGTCAATACTGAGGATGGACACATCGAAGGTTCCGCCGCCAAGGTCGAAGATCAACACATTACGTTCGCCTCTGCCGCCCACTTTTTTGTCAAGTCCGTAAGCGATGGCAGCAGCAGTTGGTTCGTTGATGATCCTGAGTACGTTGACGCCGGCGATGGCCCCAGCATCCTTGGTGGCTTGGCGTTGGGAGTCGTTGAAGTAGGCGGGCACGGTGATGACGGCGTCCCTCACATTGTGACCCAGGAAGGCCTCTGCAGTCTCCTTCATCTTGGTCAACACCATAGAGGAGATCTCCTCGGGGTTAAACGTCTTATTCTCGCCCTTATACTCCACCTTCACTTTGGGTTTTCCAGCTTCGTTCACCACAGTGAAGGGCCAGTGTTTCATGTCACTCTGCACGGCTGGGTCCTCGAACTTGCGTCCGATGAGTCGCTTGGCGTCAAACACAGTGTTGTTGGGATTCATGGCCACCTGCAACGTCAACACCCACTGGTTAGTGTCAAGTGTATCACTCTCTTAAGTGATGTCGTCAAGTTATAAACAACATTAAGCTACTAGTATGTAGGTATAAGTGTGATGGTAAAAAGTATAAAAGTGTGTTAAGTGACCTGGTTCTTGGCTGCGTCGCCGATGAGTCTCTCTGTGTCGGTGAAGGCGACATAGGAGGGCGTGGTCCTGTTGCCCTGGTCGTTGGCGATGATCTCTACCTTGCCGTGCTGGAACACTCCCACACAGGAGTAGGTCGTGCCCAGGTCGATGCCGATAGCTGGAGCTGCCATGCTGCCGGGAGATTCACTCTTAGTGAAGGACAACACTAATATTATAATAAATAATTTATGTTTGCTGAGAAGATCAATGTTCTGTGGAACGTTGTTCAAAAATTTAAACAAATAGCTGTTAATACGAAAGTTAAGTTATCTTTGCGTGTACGACAAATAAATTCTGAGCCACCTGAAAAAATGTAATTTCTCTAGACGACTTTACAGTATATCCCAGGCGGTGTTGTCTACTCTGGTGTGTTTGAGCAGCATCATGCTGGTACACTACCTCCCGTCTGCCATAACTTGGTGACCTAACATTATCACACTACTACAAGGATTGTTATTAGATACAATACAAGATTCTCTGGGTAATCTACTCCATGGATAACTTAATCTACTCCATGGATAACTTTAATTTATTACCTTACTGTTGTCCAGCACAATAACAGTCATGTTGGTCAGGTAAAGTGGAACACATTAACTTGCCAAGAAGACAACAACTTAACCAATTTACATCTCTGTACCTCCAATGTTAGCTTAATAAATACCTGTTGATTCGTATGACCTGTCGACTGTTTTAATGTTTCACGAACTGAAGGTCACTAATGATAACCACTGTCTTGAATTTGTTTGTATACACTGAGGTAGAACACCTGCTATTGATTTATTTACTGCAGTTTACAGTACTTAATAACAAAGGCATAGTGCAGCAATATAGGTTTTATCCTCACCTTATGGTTGTTGAACTCTTCGTATATATTGTGAGAGGTTGGCAGGAGGCTATAGTCCACCTTCCGCACTGTTCGCACTTCACTTAAGGAATGATGGCACTTGACTCCGGCCTCTCTGTATATATATACAGTCTATGCCTGCAGAAGGTGCCAGAACTTTCGCCAGGCACCGTGAACCTGGGTGCCAGCTCATGATGACGTCAGTGAGAGATGAGAAGAGGATTGGTGAACGACCGCCAAGTAGGTAGAGAAGTAATATACAGGAACCAGGAGTTAATAATAGTGTACCTCTGTCCCTCTCACACTCCAGGGGTCTAGAACTTGTCTCGTCCTTCAGTGTGTGTGTGTGTGTGTGTCTGTGTGTGTGAGGAACTAATAGTCATGAACCACCGCCTCGTAATCTACACGTACTTATAACACTGGTGGACTTTACCCGGGGATCAGAATTACCTGCACAACATCCTTAATGAACAACAACAACAACGATGGGCAACAATAACAACAACAATACTGAACATTAACAATAACATCAACAACAACAACATTATCACCAACAACAATAACAAATACAACAACAACACTGTAACCCTCTCTTATCCACACCACTACAATCCTCCATAAGATTATTGGCTCATAAACCTTGATCATTGTGTGAGTTTGATCAAGTGTTATGTGTGTGTTTGATCAAGTGTGTGTATGTGTGTGTGTGTGTGTGTGTGTATCTGTGTGTGTGTACAACTGTCCTCTTTGCGCATTTTCGTCCTTGTCATCACCTTTCATCTTCCTCTTACCTAACACCGCCCACCACTACCTCACACTTGCCGCCCACCACGCCCCCTTCCACCACCATCCTCCCACTAAAACACGGGAACACTCTACTTTGGCAAATATCCACGTGAGGTTAAGTTAGTCGCAGCGTGTGAGTGTGTGTGTGTGTGTGGGTGGGCGTTACTCCTATCCTGTCAGCTGATTCTCTCTCTCCCCTCCACCTCTCGTTCCCTTCCTCCTCTCCCCTCCCCCTCTCCCTCTTCCTCACCTCTCTCTCTCTTCCTCCCTACTTCCTCTCTCTCTCTCTCTTCGTCCCTCCTTCCTCTCTCTTCCTCCCTCCTTCCTTCCTTCCTTCCTTCCTTCCTTTAGTCCTCCCCCTTTCTCACCCCGTCCCTCCCTCCCGCCTCTCTTCATCACCGTATGTTTACACCTCATCCGCCTCAACCCTAAACACTGCCACGATTTCTTGCTTTATAACCAATGTTAGAAAATAACACAAACATTAATAATAGACAAATTTTCGTTTTTTTTTAAACAAACGACCTGACCCTATCCAATCGTAACCTAAGATAAAGATCATGTAATAGTTTTGTTAGGTTAGGATTGGCCTGATTCACCTGGTTGACTCACTGTGGTGGAAAAATGAATGGTTTTCGCGGTCGTGTGCGTGGTATTTTTTTAACATGTATAATCTTGCCAAATTCTATCTTGTTTTTAACTGTAAGCGACTACACGTATAGAGGGAGCCGCTATATTTAATGGTGAGTTGCATATGAATCACACCAGTTGAATTTGTAAATGTTGAATAATTTTTACAAGATCTTGACGTTAATTTACAAATATTTGATGAGTTGTCTTACGCCATAACTACACCCACCTGCTACTTACATCTCATAGTGGTCGTGGCACCATACAACTCATAGTGGGCGTAGCACCATACATCTCATAGTGGGCGTGGTACCATACATATCATAGTGGGCGTGGCACCATACATCTCATAGTGGGCGTGGCACCATACATCCCATAGTGGGCGTGGCACCATACATCCCATAGTGGGCGTGGCACCATACATCCCATAGTGGGCGTGGCACCATACATCCTATAGTGGGCGTGGCACCATACATCTCATAGTCGGCGTGGCACCATACATCTCATAGTGGGCGTGGCACCATACATCTCATAGTGGGCGTGGCACCATACATCTCATAGTGGGCGTGGCACCATACATCTTAGACACCTCTGTTCAAAGACCCCAGGGGTGTTGCACACTGTCCTGTACACGACGCCACAATTCCTCACGGTTTGGGACCTCTGGAACATACATCTTGCTTTTTATTTGATCCCACAGGTAGAAATCAAGGGGATTTATGTCAGGTGACTGTAGGTTTCAACACATTATTACCAAACCTGTCCTGTGCTGCAACTCTGAAACTATTGACAATTTGGTAATTTAGTTATTTATGTTTATTTAAGTCTCAGGAATACACCGCCCGATTCATGAAAGGTATTTACGGAACACCCAGGACCACTGGAAGTTACCAGAGTACCACCGCCTCAACCCTTGCCCGCCTACTGACACTCACCGACCAATAGTCTCCTCAGCCGCACGTGACGTCACCTTCTGGCGGCGCGCTCACCACTGGCATCTGACAAAGGTTCTAGCAAGTTCAGGAGAAACTGTGCCAATATATTGAGCGAGCCGCGCCACCTGCCGCCACAACTAGGGTGGAGAGTGAAGAGTGAACAGCTATTGTTGGACGGAACACTTACTACCATCTGCCTCACTTTATAACTGCAAATACACAACACTAAGGTAACTATCTATCATTGTCTACACGGGAACTGTTTCCTAATTCATATATCACAAAGTTGTCATCCCAAGAGTTTGAGAAACACTCTACTTTACTCAGTATTATATCACATGTTTTTTAAGCTTTATACTATACAGGAAGGTGTTGTGTATAGCGTTACTCCACGATAACACAACAGTAATGAACTAAAATGTCTTAAGTCTTATCAGTGCATCAGGAAGGTGTTGACTTTAGCAGCAACAACTCGGTGATAAAACTTACATCATTGTCCTTCACTAAGAGTGAATCTCCCGGCAGCATGGCAGCTCCAGCTATCGGCATCGACCTGGGCACGACCTACTCCTGTGTGGGAGTGTTCCAGCACGGCAAGGTAGAGATCATCGCCAACGACCAGGGCAACAGGACCACGCCCTCCTATGTCGCCTTCACCGACACAGAGAGACTCATCGGCGACGCCGCCAAGAACCAGGTCACTTAACACACTTTTATACTTTTTACCATCACACTTATACCTACCTACTAGTAGCTTTTTGTTGTTTATAACTTGACGACATCACTTAAGAGAGTGATACACTTGACACTAACCAGTGGGTGTTGACGTTGCAGGTGGCCATGAATCCCAACAACACTGTGTTTGACGCCAAGCGACTCATCGGACGCAAGTTCGAGGACCCAGCCGTGCAGAGTGACATGAAACACTGGCCCTTCACTGTGGTGAACGAAGCTGGAAAACCCAAAGTGAAGGTGGAGTATAAGGGCGAGAATAAGACGTTTAACCCCGAGGAGATCTCCTCTATGGTGCTGACCAAGATGAAGGAGACTGCAGAGGCCTTCCTGGGTCACAATGTGAGGGACGCCGTCATCACCGTGCCCGCCTACTTCAACGACTCCCAACGCCAAGCCACCAAGGATGCTGGGGCCATCGCCGGCGTCAACGTACTCAGGATCATCAACGAACCAACTGCTGCTGCCATCGCTTATGGACTTGACAAAAAAGTGGGCGGCAGAGGCGAACGTAATGTGTTGATCTTCGACCTTGGCGGCGGAACCTTCGATGTGTCCATCCTCAGTATTGACGAAGGTGTGTTCGAGGTGAAGTCTACTGCCGGAGACACCCACTTGGGTGGCGAAGACTTCGACAACAGAATGGTGAACCATTTTAAACAAGAATTCCAACGAAAATACAAGAAGGACATGAGTGCTAACAAGCGAGCTGTTCGTCGCCTGAGAACTGCCTGCGAGAGAGCCAAGCGAACTCTCTCGTCCTCCACCCAGGCCAGTGTGGAGATCGACTCACTCTTCGAAGGTATCGACTTCTACACATCCATCACCCGCGCCAGGTTTGAAGAACTTTGTTCAGACCTGTTCCGAGGCACACTGGATCCAGTGGAGAAGGCACTCAGAGACGCTAAGATGGACAAAGCCTCCATCCATGAACTGGTGCTGGTCGGTGGGTCGACTCGCATCCCCAAGATCCAGAAGTTGCTGCAGGATTTATTCAATGGCAAAGAACTCAACAAGTCTATCAACCCAGACGAGGCGGTGGCCTACGGTGCTGCTGTGCAGGCCGCCATCCTGCACGGTGACCAGTCTGAGGGTGTGAAGGATGTCCTCCTTCTGGATGTGGCGCCTCTCTCACTCGGTATAGAGACAGCGGGCGGGGTGATGACGGCTCTCATCAAACGCAACACCACCATCCCCACCAAACAGCAACAAGTGTTCACCACCTATTCTGATAACCAGCCAGGTGTGCTCATCCAGGTGTACGAGGGCGAGCGCACCATGACCAAAGATAACAACCTTCTGGGCAAGTTTGAGTTGAGTGGCATCCCTCCCGCACCTCGAGGAGTGCCGCAGATCGAGGTCACCTTCGACATCGACGCTAACGGCATCCTCAACGTGTCTGCGGCAGACAAGTCGACAGGCAAGGAGAACAAAATCACCATTACCAACGACAAAGGCCGCCTCAGTAAGGAGGAGATAGAAAGAATGTTAAATGAGGCCGAGAAATACCAGGACGATGACAACAAACAACGAGAAAGAGTAGAAGTCAAGAATCGTCTCGAGGCTCTCTGCTTCAGCGTCAAATCATCCGTCTCGGAACCTTCAGTTGCCGACAAACTCACCGCTGACGAGAAGCGATCCATCGAGGAGAAAGCACAACAAACTCTTAACTGGCTCGACGCCAACCAGCTGGCCGAGAAGGAGGAGTATGAGCACCAGATGAAGGAGCTGGAGCAAGCATGGCGCCCCCTGGCGAGCAAAGTGCACGGACAGGGCGGCGGCCAGGGTGGCGGTGCCTCGTCTGGCTCAGGACCCACCGTTGAGGAGGTCGACTAAACATTAATGTGCGCACACACACACACATATTTGCTTTAGTATACATACAAATATCTTAACTTATTTTTTTCTAATACAACGTGTGGAAGAACACTAATGTATGTACTCAATACAGCTGTAACAAGTTGTACGTACAGGTACTCACAGCTGCCAGATATGATCCTCACTAATATAATTATAAAATAATGTTCCTGGATATAATGATACTGTATTTATGAATGTCTATTTTTACAATATAGTATATTACTTATTTTGATTACCTTTTATTATTAATCACATCCTGATAGAATGGAACCAGATTATAGTTTGGTTATATACGGAGTACTTCTTCTGAATGATTTTGGTCCACATAAAGTCCTTATATTAATGCTTTATATCGGTGAAGAAAACAAATACTTGTAATATTTCCAGACACAAGGAAATTGATGCTGTATTATTATTATTATTACCATCATCATCATCATCATCAAGGCGGTCACTACCACAGTGAAGCAAGAATATCACTCCTAAGCTCCAGTATCATAACTGAAATAACCTACAACAGTTTTTTAAATACATGGGATGAGTTTTAGTAT
Organism: Homarus gammarus; assembly: GCA_958450375.1. Classification (NCBI taxonomy): domain Eukaryota; kingdom Metazoa; phylum Arthropoda; class Malacostraca; order Decapoda; family Nephropidae; genus Homarus; species Homarus gammarus. The sequence continues at coordinate 1,146,010 of CAUDMG010002954.1, read as the reverse complement.
GTTAGTGACAACAAGACATCACCTACTCTTAATTATAATACAAATCAAACACGTATCAAGAATCTCTGTATCTCTTTGGTCTCATTTTATAATTCCTGATGAGCGACATCTTATATTTTTCTTTATTTTATAATGTTTCGGTATGTTGAGAGTTGGGAAGCTTTTCTTATAGGGTTTGATGGTTTGGAACTTCATTGGGCTTCTAGTAGATGTCTCTGAGCTACTCTAAAGTTTAACCCACAAGGAAAAGAGTGGGTGAGGGTCTAGTCTTGCTTGTTAGGTAGTTTCGTTCTGGTGTTTGTGATGGCCGGTGTGGTGCCTGAGTCCTTGGCCCTGTCTGTGCTGCTGAATCGTCATGGCCGAGGTTTGAGCGACTGGTGTGTACAACTCTGGGGATGTGATCGTGTTTGAAAATGTTGTGTTTAAAGGATTTCGCTCCCGTGTTGTGAGGGAGGACAACCGCGACTCCCAACAGTGACATTCATCGGCAGCCTTACCACAGCAGCCGGGTCCAAGCTAAGTGCCAGACCATTCACCTTCATTAAGTTATGTTGGGAAATTGTTAATATATTTCACTATTTAAATTCTATTAGACTATTATTTTGGAAACGTCGGATTACGAGCCTAAAACGAATGCCAGTGTAATGTTAGGGTTGTATAGGGTAAGGTAAGGAAGGTGCTTTTGTTACAGTTCTGATTCCACATTTTCCCTTTACTTCGAAGCCCTGCCCACCACGGTCACGATTAACAGGGAAGGAAGGGTCATAACTCAATCATTGTTGCATCAAACTTTCATCATCACTACTGGACCCTCCCCCAATCCCTCTAGCCCCCTGAACACACTCCCAGACTCGTGAATCCGAAGCAGTAGACGCTGATGCATTATACTAACCATAAATACTTCGGATTCACGGTTCATGGTTCAGGAGGAGAGGCGACAGGACTTTTGTGGGTGACAGGAATACAGACAGAGAGACAGAAATACACACACTGGCCAGCTAAAGTCCTCGAACACGTATTAATAACGAGCTAGACCACTCCACTCCACGGATGTAGTAGTAGCGTTATAGCTGGCAACTCAACCATGTACAGGTGTCATCTAGCTAACTGCCTCAGTGTGTGTAGAGAAGTGGTAGTGAGTGGAGGTGCTGCTGCGAAGGTTCTCGGATCTTAACTCATTGTAGTTCGAACTGATGGAGTAATTTACACACGTCAACATGTCTGATCGATTTCATAGGTAAGGAATAGGAGTTTTATTGTGAGGTATACCTTGAATGCCATAGGGATTTTACGTGATGATAAGGCGTATCAGTGGACAGTTGCTTCGGATAGATAAGGAACATGGCTACAAGTTCCATGGTTAGAGATTTAACATGGTGAAATATATCTACCTGGTTATAAACTTAATAAGAAAACTAGATAAACACACATAATAAACCGACATATTAATGAGTAATTAGCTTGTAAATGAATCACCTGAAAATTAGACTCACCAGCCTATGTCCCTCTGATGATTAAAAACCCCTAATGCTACCCGGAATTAAATTAGGGTAGTTAAATTAGGTTAGTTTAGGTTTTGCTTGAAGTCAGGATAAGTTAGGTTTGCGTCAAGTCTGGTTAAATTAGATCTGGTTAAGTTAGTGTTAAGTCATTTTAAGAAGCTGGGTTAGCGTTAGGTTAGGTTAAAGTTAATTTTCACGTGATACTGGTAAAATTAACACAGAGTTTACCACCACAGACGACCAGCCACAAACGTGATGTAATTTCGATTCTGTTCTTCTAGCCGCAGCAACACGGGAAGGACTGGTGTAGTGTACAGGTATACCACTTCACCACACTTGCTTCACCACACTTGCTTCACCACACTTACTTCACCACACTGTCTATACTCACATCACAAAATCTCACCATTAGTTATAAATGTTCATGAGAAAGTTTTTAAGTGTTCATAAGGAAGTCTTAGTGTTCATTGAGAAAGAGATTGGGGGCAGATTAAACCAAACTACTCAGGTGAGGGACTTCGTGAGCCAGCATCTGAGTGTCTTGGGTGTACTGTAAGTGTTAAGCCATGGCACGCCCGGGGGAGGTCCTGCACCCTGATGTAACTCCCGGATCTTACACAATACACCCTGCTAGTCACTATACACCCTGCCACCCACTATACACCCTGCCACCCACTACACCCTATCATCCACTACACCCTACCACCCACTACACTCTACCGTCCACTACACCCTGCCACCCACTACACCCTGCCACCCACTACACCCTACCATCCACTACACCCTGCCACCCACTACACCCTGCCACCCACTACACCCTACCATCCACTACACACCCTACCACCCACTACACCCTACCATCCACTACACCCTACCACCCACTGCACACCCTACCACCCACTACACACCCTGCCATCCACTACACCCTGCCATCCACTACACCCTGCCACCCACTACACTCTACCACACACCAGAATACACCAACACCCAACAGGAGTCTGAGGTAAATGGCTGAATTAATTCCTCACAACAAACATCTTTTAAGACATTCAGGACGGCACAACGCATCACGGTAACTAAAGTACGTATAATATACTCCTTTCCGCTACACCACCACGGAGGAAGTACGCCACACACTCGGTCATCAGTAGTGAAGTTGTCCTTGGTAGAGCGCCTCCAGCAACACACGGGAGGAAATTGGTGGAAAAGGTTCAGTTTGTTTCCTACATTCACTCGAGCCAAACACAGCCGTCGATGAGATAACCTGAGCCGTGTTATGTACAGTAGAGCTTGAGTACAATATATTACCCTGGGTCCTCCTTCCATCCTATACACAGTTCCAGCAGTATTTTGGTCTCATTTGAATTTCTTTACAAAGCCGCGACAGTAAAAGGGTTTGGATTTACATTCATCCTGTCGTCAAATGAGGCGGTGACAATTATGGCGCCAGTATTAAAAAAATCCTTAATATTACCCTCTTTGTTAAAACCTGCGTCACTTCTTAACTCATATATCGTAAAGTTATCACCACTATGTCATTCTCGCGTTACTGTTCGGTTTTTAATGTAATGTTATTTTAGAATTTGTCAATATCACTCTGGTGTACAGTATTGCGGCTTAACGTGATGTTCTGTCGTGTTGTGAGGCAGACACTTGGTAAGGTGCGCTTCTCACCTCCACTGACAACTAAAATGATGACGTTTATTTATTTATTTTTGTTATGAATCCTCCTTAGCGATTGTTGTTGTCGAGGGTTGAACCGGAAGTCGGGTTTAGTTCACGCGTGTTCACCATACCCTTGAGGGTTACCTGGTGCTAATTATCTTTACCACAGGTGATCAGAGGCTCGGTGGTGTGAGGGGATGGGGTGAGGGGGTGGTGGGGGTGATGTGACGGACTGGGGAGTTATGTGAGGGAGTGAAAGGGTTGATGTGAGGGGTTGAGGGGGGTGTTGTGTCCCGGGAAGCCCTGCGGGGACAGCTTCCGCCCAGGTAGTGAGTAACCCACACTAGGAAGCTGCCGGTCCCCCGCTACCCTCCTGCCCTTGGTGGTCGTCCCCACACAGAGGAAACACGGTAATGTGCGGGTCAGTAGGGCCCTCGTGTGGTCAGTGGGGCCCTCGTGTGGTCAGTGAGGCCCTCGTGTGGTCAGTGGGGCCCTCGTGTGGTCAGTGGGGCCCTCGTGTGGTCAAATGTAATCTTAAACGAATCCCGCCTGTTTAGTGCTGGTCTGGTCGTCGCTCGTAGATCAACACCTTGGAGCCCTGATGTCTCCCCTTCTCGTACAAGAATGAGGAGCTCAAGAGCCTGTTTCTCCCGCGCGCTTGTCACGGTCTTCCTTGGTGATGATATTTCCTTTAGGTCAGGTTAGGTTAGGTTAGGTTAGGTTGAAACTATATGAGTCTTGCAGCTCACTCGTCACTTTTCGCCTTTTTCTACGTTCAGTTTTCAGCTCCATCACCTGTGTTGTCAGTCCGTGAAGCTCAGGTAACAGGTAATGAACGGCCGTTGTCTGATACAATATGGAATCCGGTGTTAATATATCGGAGACTCAGACGTGAGCAGACCGAGACGTGAGCAGTTCAGTAGTTATGTTCCAGTAAGAGGAGGAGGACTACGGATCCCTGAGCTGCTGACACTCCTGGCATACTGCTGACACACTACTGACACTCCTGACATACTACTGACACTACTGACACACTACTGACACTCCTGACATACTACTGACACTACTGACATACTACTGACACTACTGACATACTACTGACACTCCTGACATACTACTGACACTCCTGACATACTACTGACACTACTGACATACTACTGACACTCCTGACATACTACTGACACACTCCTGACATACTACTGACACACTCCTGACACTACTGACATACTGCTGACACCTGAACACTCTTGAATCTGTTGTTTATAAAATACTTATATTAGTGAAGATGTTAGCTTCGTGTCGTCAGGCTATCATCGTGTTCGCCAGACGTATACAACCACTGGAGGAGAGACGCAGAAGTGTGTGTGTGTGTCCAAAACCTGAGAGACTTGATCAACACTTGAGCCTGTGTATAGAACAAACTCTTCTGATCACTTAACAAACAGATTATTGTTTTTGTTTTACTTCTCAATAAATAAAGTCTTTAGGTTCGTAGTTCTTGTTTTACTTCTCAATAAATAAAGTCTTTAGGCTCGTAGTTTTTGTTTTGCTTCTCAATAAATAAATTCTTTAGGCTCGTAGACTCTTGATTGATTGAGATTAAGAGGGATTGATTTGTTTGGTTTATAAAGGTGTTTTTTTTTTTAGATGTGTTGGTGGTTTAAAGGTGCCTGAGACTGCCGCTACACCCTATAACAATCCTGGTAAATAAAGGAGCCACCAGCACCACTATCAGCGTCAGTATACAGTGGTGGTGGTGGTGGTCACGTGTGTTAAATAGCACCACAACATAGCGTTAACGGCACCACAATATAGCATTAAACAGCACCACGGGGACCAGACATATTACAGGTAACAAGGAGGAGTTAATGACGGACAGGTGAATTGGTTGTTAGTTGTGGGTGTCGTCGGTTAAATCTTCATACATGTTAACGTTGAATAATCAGGTACCAATTAGACAGTGCAGGTATACAAACAAGGTACGTAAACACAGGCTTGAGCCCCCCCTGTGGTGGATAATCTAGGAAGTGAAGAGTTTAGGGGAGGTGAGCATAGTAATCTTGCAGCCTTGTCCACCAGAGGGGCCCTGAGGTACACTAGATCACCTATACACTCGACCGTACACTAGATCACTTGTACACTCTATCACTGCTGTGTACTTCTCTACCAATGAGGTGTACGTTCTAGCCCTTTTGTGTACTGTACTCTTAACTGTGCTCTACTGTCCGTGGGTTAAATATGGTGTGCACGATAAACTAGTCATTCCCCAGGTAAAAAATAATAATCACGGAAGTTTAATTACTGTCCGTGGGTTAAATATGGTGTGCACGATAAACTAGTCATTCCCCAGGTAAGAACTAATAATCACGGAAGTTTAATTGACCAGGTGTGTGGTAGAGAGACACCTGAAACATTCATTCCCAGGTGTGTGGTAGAGAGGCACCTGAAACATTCATTACCAGTAAAAAAAATGATGCGCTGACAGGTGGAGTCATTTGATTATTTCGTGAAAAAGGGACCTAGTGTATAAAAAAAAATAGCATAACAAAAGAACAACGTTTATAAACATGATGGGACAAAAGAGGGTGAAGGACACGGGACTGGCCTGCATGGTGATCCTCCTTCCCTTTGGTGGGGCGGAAGAGGGGGAGGGGGGAGCAGGGCGGGGGTGAGGGGGAAACAGGTGGCAGGGCGGGGAGGTTGGTGGTTAGGGGGGGGGGGGAAGACCAGGTGCTTAGGAAAGTTAGGGGTGAAGGGGGGGTAGGTTGAGGGTGAAGGGCGGGGGGGGACACGTGCTTGGTAAAGTTGAGGGAGGTGGTCGAGTCGTGCATGAAAACGTTACTTTGTTTAGACCTCAGCTTCCTGGGGCCCGTGTGTGTGTGTGTGTGTGTGCGCCGGAAGAGGTGAGGCAGCGTCAGTAGCCTACATCCGGTTAGGCAGAGATGCAGCCCGTTAGGTCTTGATCTGAGGACAAGCTGACCTCCGACCTGGTGTTGACGTTCTACTTCTTGCTGACCTCCTACCTGTTGGTGACCTCCCACCTGTTGCTGACCTCCCATCTATTGCTGACCTCCCATCTATTGCTGACCTCCTACCTGTTGGTGACCTCCTACCTGTTGGTGACCTCCCACCTGTTGCTGACCTCCCATATATTGGTGTGTGTGTGTGTGTGTGAAAATTGTGATGGTGTTTCTGATTGTACCGATTGTGTAATGATGGTGAGGTGGAGGCAAGGTGTGGATTAGACAAGATAAGGACGAGACGAAGTATGGATAAAACCAGGTATGGATAAAACAAGATGTGGATAAAACAAGGTGTGGTTAAAACAAGGTGTGGTTGAGACGGGGTGTAAAATAATCCGGGGTGTTTAATCTTCACGTGGTCCCATTAATCCGACGGAGCAAAGAGAGTGACACAATGAGGGTAAGTGGCCGTGTAACTCTTAGTTGTGAGTGAGTTTGTCAGTTTCTTTTGAGCCGTCCGGGAGTCCAAGGTCTTTTTCACTCGGCGGCCGTAAGCTGCTGTAATACCTGTATTAATTGGACGTGAGTGAATGTGAGTTACCTGGAGGGGGAGACACGCCGGGGGAGGGTTGGTGAATGACTGCAGGGGGAGGAGGGGGAGGGCGGCTTGATGGCTTGGGGGAGGGATAGGAGGACGGCTACCTTGGGGGAGGAGAAGGGGGACTGCTAGATGGCTTTGGGGAGGAGGAGGACGGCTTGATGGTTTGGGGGAAAAGGAGGAGGAGGAAGGACGGCGAGATGGCTTGAGGGAGAAGAAGAAGAAGGAGGCGAAGAAGGGGAGAAGGACTTGTAAATGGGTGGAAGGGAGGAACAGGGAGAAGGACAAGGAAACAGTACAATATAGGAAGGAAAGATGAAGGAACAGACAACAATTAATAAAGAGAAGGTAAGGAAAGTGGTAGAGAGACTCGGCCATTACCGTCAACACCACCAAGTTATCAAATAGGTTTTACCGTCACTAACGAGGCTTGATGATGCCTTACTCACGGTGCAGTTTTGACGGGAATTTTTTGATCGACGCGAATCAGTTCACCGAGAAAGGCTTTTGTGGGTGTGTGTCAGGACCTCGGGCGTCAGGAGCGTGTGTCAGTACCTCGGGTGTCAGGAGCGTGTGTCAGGAACTTGTGTCAGGATCTCGGGTGTCAGGAGCGTGTGTCAGGACCTCTAGTGTCAGGAGCGTGTGTCAGTACCTCGGGTGTCAGGAGCGTGTGTCAGGACCTCTAGTGTCAGGGTCGGGAGTCTTGCGTGTGTGTCAGGACCACGGGTGCGTGTCAGGAGCGTGTGTCAGGACGGTGTAGATGGCGTCCTTCCCTGTCTCTCTGTCCATATATTAACGGATATCTGTCTTCACGAGAATATATTGAACAGGTGTGGTTGTTGGTGACAGACAGGTAATTACTGTTTGTTTGTGTACCTGTATAGTGTCAATATACAGTACATGCTACAGTATACCAGTATCAACCTGTACGACGACTTTACTATATATAATCTATCTATGGTCGTGCGAATACAACAGTGAAACGAGTATTATGAGAGAGAGAGAGAGAGAGAGAGAGAGAGACCGGCACAAAAAAAAATGGAATGCGTTTGACGGACACGAACTATAAACAACGGAATCTCTAGCTGAAAGACACGTGAAGGAAGCAATGCGAAGATGACCGCCAAGGAGAGGGAGTGAGTGAGTGAGTGGTCTGGCGGGGAAAGTGAGGGAAAGTGTATCTCTCGGAAGGTGACGAGGCGACACACACACACTACTGGACGTCTACCACATTTCCCCGCCTCCCTGGGTTTATCAGTGATTTCTTCCTTATTTTGGGGATTTAAAAGTATTTCTTCCTTATTTTGGGGGATTTAAACGTATTTCTTCCTTATTTGGGGGATTATCAATATTTTCATCCTTATTTTGGGGAGTTGTGATGATATTGTCTGCCAGGAGGTGGACGTGTCACCCCGTTTGTTGATATAGAACCTCAATTGATGATTACAGTTTTATCTTATCCTCCAACTAATGATAAACTGTTGCGACACCAAGATACGACGCAACCAAGATATCTGAAACAAGGCTGACTGAGAATGACCATAAGGGAATCTGGTATTTTTACTCAACCACAAAAAAAAAAAATGATGAAATTGTAAGATAAAATGATTTTCTACCAACGTGAAATTCTGGTATTATTTTTCTGGGGGCGATATTTATGTGATCAGTGAAGAGACTCGCTTGAACTGTTTTCATTACGGTGTTATTTTTTGTTTTGTTGTCGCATATTATCCAGATATTTGTGTGTGTAGGGGGGGGGGGGTGTCAGCCAATCACAGGTCTGCTTCCCTTCGCTTCTCACACTCAAGGGTTGTGTCGAGGTGTAACTCAAGGTGTAACTCATGTTGGTCTCTCTCTCTCTCTCTCTCTCTTTTCTGATACATCATATGAGTTAGGTGTCAGATTTATGAGAACCTAACCATGGTGACGTATACCTTTACACGCACACACAGACACACACACACGTTGCCACAGTGGATGGTGAGGCCAATATTGCGAGTTAGTTCCCACACATGGACAGTGATGGTGATAGTGATAGTGATGGTGATAATGATGGTGATAGGAGTAGAAAGAAGAACTGTACAATAACGTGTGACCACCACTAGTTGAATCTAAACATACATACATATACACACACATACAAAGATATATTATACAGAGATACAATACATAAAAATACATATACAATAACATACATGGGTTAGGTTAGGTCTGGTTAGGTTAGGTTAGGTCGGGTTAGGTTAGGTTAGGTTTCCTTGGGTTAGGTTAAGTTACACAAATACCTAGTGTATGTTTTTTTTATTTACAGCAAAGATCTCAATGCGAAATGTGAACACGATAAATTTTGTGTTGGTGAGAAAGAAACGAGTTATTTATGAAGGCTGAGAAACACTGGAGGAGTCTTGAGAAATATGTGGTGTTTAACGGAGCCTTCAAGAGCCTAGTGAAAGTCTCTTGATGTCGCCAATGTCAGTGAGCCTTCAACCTTAACCGCTATAGCATTTCAATTTTGTTTTTTTATACGTGTGTGTGTGTGTGTGTGTGTGTTAGTTATTGTAGGTCACGTCATCATGAACCACTTGACCTAACCTCACCGCACCTCACCTCACTTCACCGCACCTCACCTCACTTTTACCCATTAATATCTCTACCATTCTCCCTTCATCCCTAATGTGTTATAATGACCGTTGACCGTAAAGAGATTACAAAATACTCTGGTTAAATTACTGGATTATGTGATTACTCCCTCTTGGTCTTCATCTGTTGTAGTTGTAAGGTGCTTGTGGTAGTAGTTATTGTTGGTAATAGTAGTAATTATATTTATGTACGTATATTTATAATTAATACAGGTGTCATAATTTGTCATAAGGTGTAATTAACTAGAAGATAGGTTTATTGACTAGAATACAGGTGTAAATAACTAGATACAGGTGTAATTCTTGCTGACTTGACTCTACTATACTGATCATTTATTTAATAATTAGATGGATTATTTTTTTTTGCCAGGTAAAATAATTAATTAGCATCGTCATGGTTACTGGACAGGTATGTTAATTAGGTGGTCAAGTTGTTCTTACCTGTCTTCTCTCACCTTCTTTATCATCATTTTCTTCTCTCCTTCCTTTATTTTTTTTCTTAGGGTTTATTATCATTCGTGTGTTTACTGATATAGTTTGCTTTGTTTGTTTTGTTTATGGTAGGTGTTTGGTTGTGTTTTTGTGGTGTTTTTGTTTCTCCTCTTGTTTTTATTCTTATTCGTTGTATCATCTCTGTCTATAGTCACACACACACACACACACACACACACTGATACGATAATTACCTAAGAGTTCCGTTCGGTAATGACGTCCCGCAGGTGGTCACGCCACCCTTAATGTGTGTCACGGGCCGCCCACACACCCACATTTTGACCACGCCGCCCACACGCCCATTCTTCAACCATAGTGACAAGATGTTAATGCCGTGACCATTTTTTTCCACAAGAACAAATCTTAGGCCAAATCCTAGAAATTTGAAGACTGTCGAGTAATTCTGACTTCGGTATGTACTGTACTGTACTGTACTGGTGAAAGTGAAAGTGGTTCCCGTACGCGTGCGTGACGGCCCGCTAGGGACAGTGTGGACACGGCACACGGTATACTGATCCTGGCCGCCCACACCTCCCCAGGTGGGTGGACTGGGAGAGCCAGGTGACTGTGTTTAGGACACAAGGCAGGCACTGTATCCACTCGTCCAGTACAGATAAACAAATGGTGAACAGTAAGTCGAATCAACCAAGTTTAACCCTTTCACCGCGGGAGGTTACCCTAAGCTGAATAAAATCGTCTGATGGTAGCCAGAATGAAATGGCAAGTGCGTGACACGCGATGAAAGGAGGAGGAGGAAGAAGAAGAAAAAGAGGAGGATGGGGCGGAGGAAGGAGGAGAGGAGAGGAAGAGAAGTGTGTATTGTCTTGGGAAGGAAGTTATCTGGAGCTTCTTATATAATGCTAATGTGTGTGTGTGTGTGTTTCCGGTAAAGTGACCCGAATCCTTTCATTTTGACCCACATTTTTTCTCCCCCTTATTCAGAACACTCTCGCTGTCCACCTCTCTAACTCTTGTACAAATATGAGGTTAGGTTAGGTTAGGTTAGGTGAGAGGCGGATAAAATTAGATACAGTTGGTGAATTGTTCGTATCTGGTCGAGTGTGTTGTGTACTGGTGTCCCTAAGGAGGGTTTCTTGGGTCCCGGTAAGATTAGACACCCCACCTTATTTCACCATTAATAACCCTAACCTAAACTAATAATAATTCACTTAACGCATACCTAACCTATGATTGGTTAGTCTTAATTTATCATTTAATTACATTTATCTTTTAAAAATTAAGATTAGAATTACCTGGCAATTCTTATCCTGCCTTTCGTGACGTCTTCAGCCACCTGGGTAAATTTGGCCCCTTGCATCATATTATGTTCTTCAATTCCGGGTGAGGGAGGGTACAGGTGAGGGAGGGTACTGGTGAGGGAGGGTGCAGGTGAGGGACGGTACTGGTGAGGGAGGGTACAGGTGAGGGAGGGTACTGGTGAGGGAGGGTGCAGGTGAGGGACGGTACTGGTGAGGGAGGGTACAGGTGAGGGACGGTACTGGTGAGGGAGGGTGCAGGTGAGGGAGGATACAGGTGAGGGAGGGTACAGGTGAGGGAGGGTACAGGTGAGGGACGGTACAGGTGAGGGAGGGTACAGGTGAGGGAGGGTACTGGTGAGGGACGGTACAGGTGAGGGACGGTACAGGTGAGGGACGGTACAGGTGAGGGACGGTACAGGTGAGGGACGGTACTGGTGAGGGAGAGTACAAGTGAGGGAAGATACAGGAACACAGTGTGATATTTTAACCTTCTGAAGCTGACTGTATTTCTATGTCTGTTTCATCACTTTATCATCAATGTCTGTCTGTCTGTCTGTCTGCAGGGCGGCGCGGGACGGCTACCTGGAGGTGCTGAGAGAGGCCACCCGACGGGACTGTAACCATCCTGACGAAGATGGCCTCACACCCACCCTCTGGGCCGCCTACGAGGGTAACCTGGACGCCCTCAGGCTCGTCGTCGGGCGAGGGTAAGTACTGCTGACGCTGCCTAACCTAACCTAACCTACACACACACACACACACACACACACACACACTCAACTCTCACTGTCTTGACATAAAAGCGACAATTATTAGAAGCAGCGACCATGATAGAAAGTGAAACATGATGTCCGGTAATACTGGAGGGAGGGAGGGAGGTAGGGGCGAGGGAGGGGGGGGATAGGCAAGGGAGGGAGGAGGGAAGTAGGAAGGGGCGAGGGAGGGGGGGAGGAGGTAGGAAGGGGCGAGGGAGGGGGGAGGAAGGAGGGGGAGGTTAAGTGATGGATGATAAGACGAAAATGTGAAGGTAAGGAGGAAAGATATTATGATGGTTTCACAAATTACCTTCTACCTCAGGACCTCACATAGAGCACCTCTCCTCACCTCACCTCTCCTCACCTCACCTCACCTCACCATGGTACGCCCTTAAAGACCTTAGTTGTTGAAGTGTAGTAACAACAACAGTCCTGACTCGACCTGCCTACAGCTATCAGGCAGCCAGGCACTGATAAGACATCATTACTGGGAATAATTGTATATTGTGTGTGTTATCAGAGGCGGCCACCAGCAGTGTAGAGTCTCTCTCTCTCTCTCTCTCTCTCTCTCTCTCTCTCTCTCTCTCTCTCTCTCTCTCTCTCTCTCTCTCTCTCTCTCAAATAGCAGTAGCATAATATAATGGCCTCAGGTCGTGTTAATTCTCCCACTACAAGATGTTCAGGAAGTAGTCTCGAGTCCAGGCATCTTTAAGGGCCACGGGTGAGGGAGGGCCACGGGTGAGGGAGGGCCACGGGTGAGGGAGGGCCACGGATGAGGGAGGGCCACGGATGAGGGAGGGCCACGGGTGAGGGAGGGCCACGGATGAGGGAGGGCCACGGGTGAGGGAGGGCCACGGATGAGGGAGGGCCACGGGTGAGGAAGGGCCACGGGTGAGGAAGGGCCACGAGTGAGGGAGGGCCACGGGTGAGGACAGTAGCCTAAAACACAGCCTGGGTGTTGCCTCCTACACTTTCTCCAGACCGGAACTGACGTCACGGGTGGCTGACCAATCACTAAGGTGCTCTCTTGGCGTGTAGACGTATGACAGAGCGACCTGTGATCTCTGACGTGTGTGTGTGTGACGATGTTAATGAGATGACAACAAATATATATCATTGACGTTTATCATAAGAAGGGGATATTAGTTTTGAAAGGAAAAAATTAATGGAAGTATTGAGAACGATAATATTAGATAGTAGTAGTCGTCATGGTAGTAGGAGTAGTTGTAATAGTAGTAGTCGTCATGGTAGTCGTAGGGGTCAGTGCCTGGCTGGATGGGTGGGGCGGTGTGTGAGTTCATTGGACGCCTCGAAACCCAGGAGAGGAAGCATGTTAAACTGACTCACACACACACACACACACTCACACACACACATACACACACACTCACACACACACACACACACACACACACACACTTTTTTTCAGAATTTGAATGAAAAGTATAAAGCGTTTATATAATTCCTCTTATGACGTCACGTGTTCTTATGACGTCACGCTTGAGGTCCTGTAGAGAAGAAAATCCTACCGACATTGGCACGGAAAAATATGGGTTTGGAATTGACATGTGATGATATTATGGACCACCTGAAGATTAGACACCCCTCCTTAACGCCACCTCGGGGGGGGGGGGGATTAAGTTAGGTAGGGTCAGCATTAGGTTAGGTTAAGTGAGGTTAATATTCAGGTGAAATAATCAGGGGGTGTTTAATCTTCAGGTGACCCAGCTATTATGATAACAGCTTGACAATGGTAGAGTAAATATAAGAAAAAGGCAGATAATCGTGATGATAGAGTGATGGGCGACTCCCACCCACCGCTGACAGCCAGGGGACTAAACGGTGCCCTTTGTCCTGTACGTCCTGCCTACACCAATGACTCAGACACACGACCTGTTGTATACTGTGGGGGTGGGTGTACGGGAGGTGGGGGTGGGTGTACGGCAGGCGGGGGAGCAGGGGTGGTGGGGACTGTCCTAGGCACGGATGGTTTGATACATAACCGCCCCCGCCCTACACCCCGCCCGCCAGGACACTGAACCGCTGCAACGCCCCACCGCCGCCTCCTTAAGTTCACGCTCGTGTTAAACCAAATTACCTGTATTGTTCTGGAGGAGGAAAACATTAGTGGTGTCAGCAGCTGGAGTCAGTCAGTCAGTCAGTCACGGTAGCGATGTCAGCAGGTTTATTCAGTTAGTCAGCCACAGAAGCAGATATCACTATCAGCAATCATCAGTGTCAAGAAATATCAAACAAGAGTGCCAGCACACCCGCATCGTCAGCACACCCACATCGTCAGCACACCTACATCGTCAGCACACCCATATCAACACACCCGCATCGTCAGCATACCCACATCGTCAGCACACCCACATCGTCAGCACACCTACACCGCACACCAGACAGCTATACCAGGCCGACAGTTCTAGACACTCAGAACTGTAGAACACTTCCTCATTAAAGTCCAGGATTTCTGTGACGTAATTATGTGAATTTTACTGAAACAATCGACATACTAATTAAGCACCTTAGATGATACGTAAATAGAGAACAGCCTACCACAGCCTACCGCAGCCTACCACAGCATCACAGCCTACCACAGCATCACAGACTACCACAACCTACTGCAGCCTACCGCAGCCTACCACAGCATCTTCGCCATAATTCAGGAAGTGATCCACACGGTCAGACCTACAAGTGACTTTCCTGTTAATTTCACAGTAATTTTCGGTAATCTAATGGTTCATTTCACAGAGATTGGTGAAACTGTTATGGTAGAAGCGACTCCTTAGGCCACCTCCCTCACTACCCCCCCTCCCCCCTCCCCATCTACCTCCTCCCCTTCCTCCACGACATCCTCCTTGACCACCTCCCCCTCTCTCCCCCCCTCTCCCTCGATCTCCCCCCCCCCTCCCTCGATCTCCTCCCCCTCCTCATCTACCTCCTCCCCCTCGCCCTCCTCCCCCTCGACCTCCTTCAAGACGAGGTATTTCTCCGTATAACAATAATAATAATGGGGAGCTGGTGGTAGAGTGGTACCGCTCTTGCCTTCGCAAGCAAGATGTCACGGGTTCGATTCCCGGGCCGGCGGAAGTTGTTTGGGCACTCTTCCTAGTCCCCTTGGTCCCTGTTCACCTAGCAGCAAAGTAGGTACCTGCTGTAAGTCGAAAGTTGCGAATTCGTATTCAGGGACAAGTTGTTGGAACTTCCAATAACTTGCTTAGACATAAACCACTGACTCCTCAGGCTTCTACGCCCTCGACTCTTCAGGCTTCTACGCCCTCGACTCTTCAGGCTTCTACGCCCTCGACTCTTCAGGCTTCTACGCCCTTAACTCATGAGACATAAGGCAAGCATGAACTTAGCATGCTTCCCTGTTGGGCGCTGTAAACGCTTCTGCGCTTCACCTTACACAATAAGAATAGTTATGTACATTGATGTTAGTTTTGTCCATTGAGGTTGGATGTGCTTGTAGGAATAGTTAGTAACATTTGTCCATCGATATGCTTGTGAGAGAGAGAGAGAGAGAGAGTCACTTGGTGGAACAACCCACCAGGGGGTGAACGATCTTCCTCCCACGAGGAACTATCATCTCCTCCCGTCGCTTGAGTGCTCATTCTTGGTGGGTGAACGTACGTGCTAGGTAAGCTTATTAGTTGGGTGAACGTATGTGCTCGATAAGCTAAAGTGGGTGAACATACGAGCATCAAAACAGGTTACGTAGTATTAGTAGTGGAATGTACCGTGATTTAAAAGTCCCTCGTTCGGAACTTGATAACCAAAACATGAGGACTCGAAAAATTGGATGTATGAGGCGGGCACCACACACATGTGAAAATTGTATGAGCGTCTCTGGTCAGTCGATACTACCACAACCCTCTGTGTGAGTCAGCCTGGTGATAGGGGTGTGGAGCAAGCGATCGATATTAGACAGGTGAGGCCAGGTAATTGAACCGTAGGTAAGTGGTAAAGCTCAGTCCAGATATTGATTAAAGTAAGAAGTGACCTACGTGTTGGTGAGGGATATTATGATGTTAAAGGGTAGTTGTATGGCATTAAATTCCTCGAGGGATTCTGCAAACTCCAAGAGACCTGTAAACACCTTTGTAATACTGTGTGTGTGTTAGAGGTGTAGCATTACCCTTAAGTATGAAGGTATACCTCCACCCACCACGTCCTGCTTCAGTTAGTCGTGGCTCTTGGTTGTGTACACTGGTAATGCTACGCTCTATGTGTACAGGAACATTACCTTCAGATGTTTTATCAAGAACAATAAGCCATCAATATATTCATAATTTAAGAAGAACATAAGAACATAAGAATGGAGGAAACTGCAGCGGGCCTATTGGCCCATACTGGGCAGTCCCGTTTACACCCAACCCCTATTGCTCATATGAGCATCCAACCTATGTTTGAAGCAATTCAGCGTATTCGAGTTAATGATGATATTTGGTAACTTGTTCCATTCATCCACTACTCTGTTTCCAAACCAGTGTTTACCTATTTCACGCCTAAATCTAAATTTGTCCAATTTAAAACCATTGTTACGAGTTCGCTCCTGGTTGGATAATTTGAGTACCTTTGTAATGTCCCCTTTGTTTAGCCCTGCCTTCCATTTATACACCTCTATCAGGTCGCCCCTCGCTCTACGTCTCTCAAGGGAGTGCAAATTAAGATGCTTTAACCTGTCTCTATACTCAAGGTTCCTGATACCCGGGATTAGTCTTGTCATTCTCCTCTGGATTCTTTCCAAGGATTCTATATCCATTCTGTAATACGGTGACCAGAACTGGACTGCGTAATCCAGGTGTGGTCTCACAAGAGCAAGATACAGTTTTAGGATGACCTCGCTAGTCTTGTAACTAACACTCCTTTGTATGAACCCAAGTACTTTATTAGCCTTGTTACGAGCAAAAACACATTGTTTACTTGGCTTAAGGTTCCTACTTATCATTACTCCTAAATCTCTCTCGCAGTCGGATTTCTCTATGGCATCGTTGTTCATCTGGTATCTGGTTTCCCTGTTTACATTCCCTATACTGAGTACTTTACATTTGTCAATGTTGAATTTCATCTGCCATTTTTCAGACCATTCGAAAAATTTGTTTAGATCCTCCTGTAGTTTTGCCGAGTCCTCGTCAGATTTGATAACACGTCCTATTTTAGTATCATCAGCAAATTTACTTATGTTGCTGTCTATGCCGATATCTATGTCGTTTATGTATATAATAAACAATAATGGTCCAAGTACTGAGCCTTGGGGAACTCCACTTGTGACGTTGCTCCAATGGGACTTAGTGCCGTTAATGCTCACTCGCTGTTTCCTGTCCTGTAACCACGCCCTAATCCATTTAAGGATGTCACCTTTGATGCCATGAGCTTCTACCTTTCTAATTAATCTTTCGTGGGGTACTCTGTCGAAGGCTTTGCTAAAGTCGAGATATACCACATCATAATTGTGCCCCTCGTCCACTGATTCGAAAACTGATGAAAAGAATGTTAATAGATTAGTTAGGCAAGAACGTCCGCTTGTGAAGCCATGCTGGGAATCATTGATCAATCTGTGCTTCTCCAGGTGATTTCGAATAGAGTTTGAAATGATTGCTTCCAGTAATTTGCCTACTATTGATGTTAGACTGATTGGGCGGTAGTTAGAGGATAGTGATCTATCCCCCTTCTTGAAGATCGGTATTACATTCGCTATCCTCCAGGATTCTGGTACTACACCTGTTTTTAAGGACATGTTAAACAACTTTGCTAAGGGCATGCTAAGCTCTTCCTTACATTCCTTTAATACTCTGGCAAATATCTCATCGGGACCAGGTGACTTATTAGGCTTTAGTTTGTCTATTTGCTTACTAACATCGTTACTAGTCACTACTATCTCACTTAATTTGTTTTCTTCACTATCTCTGAATAGAGTCGGTGCCTCGGGTATCATGTTTAAATTTTCGGTGGTGAAAACTGTTGAAAAATATTTATTCAAATTATTGCTCATTTCTCCGTCGTTATCAGTGAGCTCGCCGGAGTCTGACCGTATTGGTCCAATCTTTTCTCGTGTTTTAGTTTGGTACATTTGGTAGAATCCTTTGGGGTTTGTCTTTGCCTCCCTTGCTATCCTTACCTCATTATTCCTCTTTGCTTTCCTTATCTCGGTTTTAACCCTACTCGCCAATACCCTATAATAGTCCCGGAGGTGAATTTCGCCACGATTTATCCTTCTACCTATAGCCTTCCTTTGGCCAATGATGTTCTTTAAATAATTATTTATCCATTTAGGGTCATTGTTGTTTGATCTGAGTTTTTTGTATGGTATGTTCTGCCTTTGTGCATTAAGTAACTCACTATTTAAATTGTCGTGGAACTCGGCAATCTCAGATCTCGTTATCAGGTCGGTGTCATCTGTCAGGTTCACGGCCAAGCGCGACACCCCCTCTCTTAGCTGCCTCTTTAAACTGTCAAAGTTTGCCCTTCTGAAATCTGGTACTTTAGTGGAATTTTCCTTACGTCTGCCCTGAAAATCTAACTGGAATCGAATTTCTTTGTGATCGCTGTTTGCAAGTTCGTTCCCTACCTCGACATTGCTAATGAGGTTTTCTCTGTTTGACAAAACTAAATCCAATATATTATTACCCCGTGTGGGTTCGGTTATATGTTGACTTAGGAAACAGTCCTGGATCGTCTCGAGAAAATCCTCTGATTCTGAGTTTCCCGTAAGGTCGGTCCAATCTATTTGGCCAAGGTTAAAGTCGCCTACTATACAGACTTTGTTGTGTATGGAAGCCCTGCGCATTTCATCCCAGATAAGTCGCTCATTGACTCTGTCAAGATTGGGGGGTCTATATATTACTCCTGTGATTAATTTTTCCCGACCGTCGCTTAATTCTATCCAAATTGTTTCTGTATTCCTCTCAGTTTTTATTTCCTTATTTATTTCACACTTCAGATTATCCCTAACATAGATTGCTACTCCGCCTCCTTTCCTGGTCTGCCTATCGGTATGGAACAGTTTGTAACCCGCAATTTGGTATTCGACTGGTAATTCACGTGTGTCTAGGTTGATCCATGTTTCAGTGAATGCAATTATATCGATTTCTTCTGTACATACCAAGGCCCTAATATCATCCATTTTGTTTCTCATACTTCTACTGTTCGCGTAATATACATTTAAGTTAGTCGTGTTCTGAGTCCTTCCCTTACCGCGTTTAGTTTTAAACTCCCTGTCTAATTTAGTTATGTCATCATTCCTAACACTATTTCCCTGTAATCTTTCGCCTTGTTTACCCGCTCCCACTGCAGTCTCCTCCACCCCCGTGCCCCTATGTTCTCTTAGCAGTTTAAAGACTTCGATATCTTTTGAACTGCCCCCTCTAGAGCCCCAGCCAGGGTTGCTACTCCATCCCTAGACAGGTGCACCCCATCCCTAGCATAAAGGTCCCTTCTGCCATAGAAGTTGTCCCAGTTGTCAATGAATGGGACTGATATTGACTTGCAATATCTGTCAAGACGGTCGTTAACACCAACTGCCCTTGACAACCATTCACTGCCAACTCTCCTTCTAGGCAGGACACCGCAAATGATAGGGATCCCTCCCTTAGTCCTAATACGATCTATGGCTGCCTTGAACTTATCAAGAAGCTCCTCGCTCCTACACCGGCCAATATCATTGCCTCCTGCACTGAGGCAGATAATGGGTTTGTTCCCATTACCAGACAAGATATTGTCCATCCTGTCAATTATATCCCCCACCCCAGCTCCTGGCAAACACACCCTCATCCTATTTTTGTTTTTACCACAAAAGGCCCTGTCCATGTACCTTACCTGTGAGTCACCAACAATTAAAGTTTTTATACCTTCCTTGTCATCCCTGTCCCTGACTGTACTAACGTCCAATTCGTCTATCAAGGGACTGAACGGGTTGGTACACTTAGCTGTTGTTGTCGTTGTATCCTTGGTGTGCTTCTTCACCAAAAGCTTTGTCTTCCCACTACTCACAATTTTCCACTCGCTTGATTTTTCGTCAGCCACTGGCTTTACTCGTCCAGCCTCTCCTTTTAACATCGCCAGCTCTTCCCTTAATTTCAAGTTCTCCAACTTGACCTTCGCCAATTCTTCAGTGGACCACTCCAGTTTGGTCACCAAACTCTCATACCCAAGACCGCACCTTGCTCTGGCCATATCTGATAATTATCCCTCCGGAGCTAACCCTGCCGTGACCTTTCCCCTAGTACCTTAACTTTACTGTGTTAAGTCTTCCCATAACCGCTGTTCAGTCCAGGTTTTATACACACCTGTGGGAGTGAATCAGTGAAAGTCCTTGGTAAGATCCTGATGTTCAGTGAAGACCTTGTGACAGATCCCACGACCCACACACTGTGACACTACCATCTCCTGCCCACTCTCTCCCTCCCACCGTTATCCTTGTCACCACTAAAGGTTCTTCACCGGGTCGGACGGTCGGTCATTTCTCTGTTATGTGATGTTGACAAGTACTGGACATGTTCTGTCTCCACACTGTCCGCTGATGTCTGTGTACAGTTAAATTCAAAAGTCGTGTCCTTCTTCTGTCCGTTGTTCATGATACATCTAACGAATCATATTGAAAGGCATGACAGGACTATATCCTGGCAGTTAGCAAGCCTGAATCCAGCTGTTCCGATGATACGAGGAAGTTCGCGCCGAATGGTTCGCCATTGACGAGATGTTTTCACCTATTTTCTGGACACGAGTTTTGTCTTTGACTGTACGCGTATGTGAATGTGTGTACGGAGGTGAGTGAGTTCTATGGTATCCGGGTTCAGGTGTCACTGGCTGTT
Source organism: Homarus gammarus (assembly GCA_958450375.1). Classification (NCBI taxonomy): domain Eukaryota; kingdom Metazoa; phylum Arthropoda; class Malacostraca; order Decapoda; family Nephropidae; genus Homarus; species Homarus gammarus. The sequence goes on along the minus strand of CAUDMG010002954.1, from coordinate 1,125,324 downwards.
GGTACACGCTAAGGGGTGATTTTTCTGCCGAATTTCGGATTGATTTTTGTCTACCCATATCCGTCTACTTTCTGTTATATAGTTGGTTTAGAGCCGTCTCTATATAAGTATAACGTCCGCCATTTCAAGAGAAGGAGACACGTCAACCTGAGTATCAATACGTTCTGACCAGCATTGTGACAAATACTTTAGTTAGTAATCAAATTTCAAGATAATTCCGTTTTCTCTCGTTACCAAATTAGAAACACCTGGGCCTGGAGGGTTGATTCAGATAAATTTTTAATGAGTTTGCCAGGATCTGTCACGACTGTGGAGGGATAATGGTGATAGTTTTGGTAACCAGGAGAGCAGCAGACGTAACCATTTAAGTAAAATGCACTGGTTAATAAAGAACCCACTGTGTCCATAGCGGCGACTCACGGTAACAACAACGCGTCATGATGTCCGGACGTCCAGACATATTTTACGGAAAAACTGGAGTCGGTGCCGCTAGTAAATTTCAATTTAATGACAAAAAATTTGATTTTGATTGACTAAAAACTGTCTTGGTTAACAATAAATCCTCCCGTTGTGATGGAAAGACCGTATTGTTGATGTACTGCCATATCCTCCCGCAGCTTACTCGAAGGGAAGAAAAAAGGTGATAATAACAGCGAGGAGAGAGGAACATGAAATAACAGAGAGACAGACAAAGAGGTGATGAGTGGAGAGGTAAAAAATAATGACAGGTGATGGGTGTGTGAAGACAGGACAGGGAAAGAGGACCAGAATCAGGGGAGTCTCTGTGTGCCCTCGTATGGTCGCGTGTCCTCGAGGGTAGCCAGCGGAAACACTACAGTGCACACAGCAGCTATGACTCAACCTTCGCCCCGCCCCGTCCCACCCCACCCCGCCCCGTCCCACCCCACCCCGTCCCACCCCACCCCGTCCCTTTTCTCTTTTCACACCCGTCCATGTAGAAAGGATACGCTGGATGGCAGGAGGGAAGGGCGGAAGGAATGGAAGGTGAGTGTTGGAGGTAATGCAGTGTGGGGAGCGATTATACAGTTCTGTGAGTGATGAGAGAGGGAGTCCCAACCCAAGGTAGAGTTACGGTGTTTCATCATCAGGTGGAACAAACTGGAGTGCCTAATCTTCAGGTGATATCTCCACTCTTTTGAATAACATCGAGTCAAAGTTATCCAGGAACACCATGACAGAAAAATACATAGTTTGAAAGACTTACATGCCAGAGAGGTTCAGGAGATCAGGTTGTAGTATGTGTCTAAATAATCACAGGTGCCTTATCACGTATAGGTGTGGCAGAGTTGAAGGTCTTGTATAATATATTGTTGCTACAGTTACCAGGAGAGAGAGAGAGAGAGAGAGAGAGAGAGAGAGAGAGTTAACACAGTGGACCATGACTTTGTGACCTGGCAGAGAATATTGTGTGTGTTTTGGTTCTTGTATATTGGCATTATTTCGAAATAGTGGAGGTTCTTGACTCGAGCGAGGACTTGGTAGCGTCTATGAGGTTTAAGTCACGCCGACTCCCACCCACATGACGAAGGTGGGAGTGGAGGAAACAGGTGATGATGATGACACAAGCACACGCCTTCCTCCTCCACCACGTGTAATTATATCAATGTCTCAAATATTAACTTCAATCAAATTTTACTATTCCTGTCTTTTTTTTTTCCATTGTGAATTGTAGCGTAATGAGGTCGTGAAAAAGTGCACTCGAACCATGTTATTCCACGCCCAAGCTTGTTCCCATTACGTTTCACATGGCCACATCCTCCCGTGGGAACTTATGACGTGTAGTGAAGGTTACTGCGGGGAAAAAATATCCACGATGTAATTCATTCGTATTTTTTCCTCTTCTTTTTTGTTATGGTTGTGACACAGGGTGACGACTCTACGTATAATTTTGACTTGAGAGTTTCCAAACCTTGAAGCATAAATCCCGGGAATACACTCACCATCATTAATGTTAAGGATGGTGTAAGTATACATTATTAACTCGTAGATTTAAAATAGTCTCCAGGAGTTGCGCTGATAGTAACCCACAGTTTTAGGAGTGCTGGTGGTTCGGCCCTTGACCTACATAACAATCATACACTCACACAAAACGGAAAACAACAATTGGTGTGTCCGCGTGTTGCATCATTCTCCCTCACTAATCGGTACCAATTTCTTTTAAAGTTATCATTATTATCCTTGTTCCTAACGGGATCTTCCTTCCACATCCTGTAATTACTTCACATCCGCGCCAGGGAGGAAAGAATATACTGACCAGCTGTAGTGTGTATCAGGCTATCAGCACGTGTCCACCTTACGGCAGAACCAATGTGAAGTAACTGCCTTGCTACCTGTCAAACATTCCCCCTTTATGCATCTCTGAATCAACGTGTAAGACAAGCTGACCTGACCCTCACCTCACTACACACCTGACAAACACTAAATCACCTGACACAGAAAACCTCATCAACGTCTCTGTAGATAATGTACACGATAATGAGTTATTGATAGATCCACTTGTATACTCCCTGGGCGGTTTAACAGTAGTACATGTAACTGTGTCGTAAGTAATGATCTTCACTCACACTAATTCACTGTGTCTTCTCTGTTCTTCCTCTTCCACCCTCTCATTCTCTACTTAATGTTTCTATTTCCGCCTATCTTTCCTTACCTTATTGTGTCATTTTTACTCTGGGAAAGATTGATTCTAACTTATGGTGATTTCAGTGTGGCTATTATTGTTAAAACACACACACACACATACACATCACAGCCCCTGTGTAAACATGGATGGTGTCTCACCTGTGGTCTCGAGGACTCGGGTCATGGATGTGGGTGTAGGCGGACCTGAGCAATGATTAGAGGACCTGGGCAATGTTTAGATGACCTGGGCAATATTTAGAGGACCTGGGCAATGTTTAGATGACCTGGGCAATATTTAGAGGACCTGGGCGATGTTTAGATGACCTGGGCAATGTTTAGAGGACCTAAGAAATGCTTAGAGGACCTAAGAAATATTTAGAGGACCTCCCCTTACCATAAATAATTCCTTAACTTTCCGGCATAGGTGTACAGGGTATATGTATTTTGAGACACCCTGTAGATAGATGACGCTGTCCACACTTCTTTGACGTGACCACAGGACGTACAGGAATGATTATATTTTCATTTATTTTAATTTTTATTTATTTTTATTTTTATAGATAATATTGTATATATATTTAAGTTTTCATCGTGAACAAGCTAGACGACACAGAAATGCTCAACTGTTGGGGAGGTGAAGGGGTAGGGTGGGGAGGTAGAGGGCTAGGGTGGGGAGACTAGACTAGTGTGCCAGGACTATATTTTCTGTATCATATCACCACTTATCAGCCTACTAGCCCCTTTGTCCTGTTGTCTGTTATGACGTATATTGTACAGTGTTAGTACAGGAGGAAACTGGAGTACACTAGATATAACACACTTCTCACATCTGACCTGGGCTGTGGATTGAACCCAGGACACTACAGTGAGTCACGCACATTACTGCTGTACCACCAACGCAGGACTTAACATTAGTGTGATAAAGAGTTAAAACTAACTTATTATCAAATGAGTTGTGCAGATGACCTGATCTGACCTGTTTGCCTCTTGTTGCAGGGGGGAGCCAGACAAGTGTGACCATTATGGCAACACAGCTTTGCACTGCTCCTCCGCTCGAGGACACATGTCCTGCGTCTCCTTCCTCATCAACTTCGGTGCCAACATCTGGGCGCTGGACAATGAGTTCCACACCGCCAAGGAGCTCGCCGCCATGAACAACAAGGACGAGATACTCCGCTACCTTGACACTGTCTCTGCCAAGCAGAGCATGTCTGACACTAAGGTGGGTACTGTGGTCTAAGGTGGGTACTGGGTGGCTTAGGTTGGGTACGGGGTGGCTTAGGGTGGGTACTGTGGGGGTTTATGGAGGGTACTGGGTAGTCCAGGGTGGGTACTATGGTCCAGGGTGGGAAGATGAAGAGCTGACCTGACCTGTATTATTTCTTTACAACAGCAAGTAAAGAAGCTTCAAGACAAGGCCCAGAAGGATGCAGATAAGCGACGGAAAGAGTTCGACAAGATCCAGAAGAAAGCTGGCAAGAGACGAGAGGAGGAGAATGTCAGACTGCAGAAGGAGAGGCAGAAAATAGAGACCCATGAAGAGAAGCCACAAAGTTAGTGTAGAAATGGGGAAAAATTTGTTTGATAATTTTACTGAATATCTATCAAAATCTGTCTGTCTGTCTGTCTGTCTGTCTGTCTCTGTTTGTGGTGTCTCTGCATTTGGGGAAAAATATTATACAGGGTTCTCAAAAAATATACTATATATATTGACACTACCAAGCAGATTTTTGTGGAGATTGTATGAATGCTTGTATTACAGTAGCACCATTGTCCTCACGTAGTGGAAGACTTTACAGATCAGTGCTTGTTCAAGTAGCACACTATGGATTATACTGTATTGAGAGAATGGGAAGAGGGTGGTAGGAGCGAGAGGAGTAAACCATGAAGAAGAAGGAAACCTTAAATGATGAAGGATCATGGATGCACTTGACAGGAGGGAAAAGGATATCCAGGAAGGAGTGGTGTATGTATGTGTGTGTGAATGGAGAGTTTAGCATTTTGTGGTTTATGGAGATAGATGTACTGGTGGTAAGTGATGGCACTGCTTGCTCGTGTGAAGTGACGTATGTTTAGGAGTTTTGTATAAAGGAAAGGACCGCAGTACACGTTGGTTACACCACAAGAATGTCTGAATGATAGTGAATGAAGGAAGAATGTTTGTTGGCTCTTGCACTTGGCTACTCTGTCTTATAGGGAGTAAATGCAGATTATGAGAATACTTTTTGCATTTATCCATCACATCTTAAGATATAGGTTCAGTGCAGTAAAAAGTAGTACACATTAATTTTTAAGTTAATTCATTTCAGATATAATTAAGATGAATAAAATTGATCAAAAAGACATATATTGAGAGGTTTGTATGGTGTCACAAAGCTGAATTAATAATCAAACATCATGAGCCTTGTGCTGGTCTTCCTCACAGGTCGCCACAAGAGTCTCATGAACACCATCTCGCGGGGCTCCATAGCATTCCTCAATGGTTCCAGGAAAGACTCTCGCGTCCTCCACAACAATGCCTACAACAGCCCCAAGTTCTCTGACCTCACTACCTCCAACAACAACATGGCAAAAAAGACTTTGGGAGGCATACAGAAGAAGATAATCAGGAAGAAAGTCCTTGAGGAGACAAAAACCTCAGGTGACTTCAAGGTAAGAAAGATGGTGTAGGCTGTTCCTTCCTCCCTCCCCCCATGGCTGTCATCATCACAACAAGATGATGTACAGTGTATAATCTACTCTGATTATCTGTCTTTTCTTGATTCTTTCCTCATTAAATAAGGTACTACAATAGTTAATAAGAGTGGGGTGTGGTAGCTGAGTGGATCCAGGAGTCAATCCCCATTTTAATATTGGTGTTGTTGCTCATAGACTCAAGATCTGCACATAATTTTATTTTCACACTTGGGGGAGGGGGGGGGGGGCTGCTAATACCAACCTCCATACTCTCACTTTATTTTGAGTAAGAATTACCCCATTGCTGGGATGACTTCCTGTATAATCACACCTCTTGCTACAGTAGTTGTAATCTCATTGAACTAGGATGTGTGTGTGCTCGTGCCCTTATGGTAAGAAAATATAATTTAAAAGTCACTTCGCTGTCCTGCTGGTTTTGACCTTGCTGTCACCCCTGCTCGTTCAGTGTTACTGTCCGAGAAAGTTTTTTTCTGTTATTTTATCTAATATGGGTTATAATGTATATGTGAAAAATAGCATTGTGTCTTGAAATTTTATCATTGTTGTTTTATTCTGTGAACTAACAAATAATTTCATATACTGTACTGTATTACAGATTACTAAGTATATGTACAGAGTAAACACACTTAAGATTGTGTTTTTAGGTCACCTACTTAACCTGACATGTTCACAGGTACGAGAGGTGGAGTCGGATGGCAAGAGGTCAGTCCGTAACTTGTCCGGTCTTCGTCGGGACTCAGAGATCATGTTCGTGCCAGGAGGGAGTCTGAGCAGCACCAACAGTGAGTCGTCTGGATGTATGTGCTGTCCTGTGTGTCTCGTCTTGGGATCTTGTTATTACTAATCTTGTATATATCCATGACACAATTTTCCGAGGGCTTGTTAACCACGTCACTCAGTTTTTAGGTTTTTATTTATTGTTCTGTGAGTTCTGTATGTTATTGTAGGGGTCTGTTGTTTCCATAGTTTGAAGAGTTCGATAAAATTGCATTCTAAAGTTCATTTAATTCTAGTAAAAAAAAGAATTCCTAATACCTGTACTGAACTAACTACTACTACTGTAAGTACTGTAATGTAGCATGTTCTTCCATTATCAAGGTGAGAGGTCATGATATATGTACATAGTATTACCCTCTTAAGTGTATTCTTTCACTTAAGTCTGTGTTTTCTTATGATGGCTAGCAGCTGTTAGCTATTTCCATCACTTATCAGCTTACTAGCTTGATCGGCGATCAATCTGTTCCCTGTTATGATTTTCATTGTTCGGTGTTAGTACAGAAGGAAGCTGGGGTATCCAGGAATGCCATGTTTGATAGTGTGACATTGGATAACAACTTCCCCACATCAGGGCCAGGGATCAGACGCAGGATGTAGCAGTGAGAGGCAGACGTGCTACCACTATACCACCAATACACCGTCACTTGCATCTCTTGTATTTCATTTTAAAAATTTCCAGCCAGTTTTCTCTGTCCAGTAAGTTTCTCCCCGCTCTTATAAAACATCTTCCACACACCACAAGCTCACCAAATTACTAATGGGTAAATCATAGACATGCAGGTGTCTCTCTCTGTTCCCCTTGGTCATTCCATAGATAGATATCTATTCAGCAAAATCATCATACAAGTTTACAATTAGTTCAGTACTGTATGTGTATAAACAATGCAGGTATACAGTGTATATACATGGTACTGATGTACAACAATATTTAATCAGTAAGGTAATTTGACCAAGGATAACCAACAAAGCCATCAGATGCTTATATCCAGTAGGGTCCTTTGCTTAGGCTGAGGAACTAATCGGTAACAATATGCCTTCAAGAATATAGTTGTTTCTGCTAATGTCACTTTATTGGCATATTGTATTTAGGTTATTCTCTCCACTCCTTCAGCCCTCCATTATAAACTGTGCTTTACTATTGCAAGTTCCATCTGCCACATAACTTCATGGCATTGTGGAAAGAGGTGTCATGGGTAGATTCAATGAGGATTGTCACAGCTCGATGTACTCATGTCAACTGTGACTCCTAAGCAACTTTGTCATGAGATTGACATGTAAAAATAGATGTACTGGTAATTTAAGTAAAATCATCATATAAATTCAAAGTTATTCAGCATGTTTGTAGGGAGTGCAGTACAGTACACAATATACAAGTAGAAGATAGAATACAGTAATTTACATTTCAAGTGTTTGTTGATTGTTTTCTTGGGAAACGGGTGAGGTGAGGCGAGGCGAGGCTACTGTGTAATATTAATTGTTTATTAAGCTGTTATCTGTTTGTTTGTAGACCTTTCTCTACATTATTATATGGACAGGGAAATGTCTTGGTACACATCACAGGACAATAAAGGTCATAACAGTCACAAAGCGCTGACCATGCACTTCAATGGGTATGGTATTACGACAAATAAGTAAATTAATACTGTAAATGAAATATTGCTTCACTAAATTGAATCTGAAACTTTTATTAGCAATGTTGTTGTTTCAGAATGACTGGGTTTTTTTCTTTAGATGAATGGTAACTGTAAATAACTGTAAACCATTTGAAGTAGTTTAGATTATACTGTACTGTACTGTACTGTACTATACTGTACTGTACTAGGGCATAAGGAACTGAATTGAATTTTTTTCAGATGGCAAGAGAGGGAAGATTAGTGATGTATTTGACAGCAGTGATGATGATAACAGAGAGAGGCCAATTCATCGAACTCTTAGCCAACCAGACTTCATATTTGATGGTTCTGACCAGCCCAATATGCAGTCACGGGGTTCACTCTTTGCTAGACCAGGCTTCGGCTCTGTTGCATTCAGGTCAGTTTTATTAACAATGAAATCTCAAAGAAACATTCACTCCTCCAAAATACTACCTTATAGCTCAGTCTGTTTTATTAATGCATCATATTGTATCGTTTTCTCTCCACCACTGTTTGGCCTGTTAGCTGCTTGGACATTAGGATTGGTCAATGATTCTCACTGCTGGGGGCAGCAATGACAAAAGCAAATCGAAATTTGGGAATTATAAAGCATACCTTTCAATACAAAGATAGGAAAATACTCCTTCATCTTTACAACTCTAGTGCATCCTAGTCTAGATTACAGTACTGTATACAAGCTGGAAACACTACTTGCAAAAAGATCTAACATCCCTAAGAAAGGTGCAACATAGAGCGACTAAGATGATTCCTGAACGATGTCTTCTTGATAATCCAAGTAGACTGAGGGCCTTAGAACTAACAACCCTTCAAACAAGGCACAGTAGGACAGATCTCATTGAAACATTCAAAATCCTGAAGGGGATGGAAAACGGGAACCCAGAACATTTTTTTGTGATGTCATGCACCATCAACATGATGGGACATAACTACATGTTTGCCAAGTTATCATGCAGAACAAATATAAAGAAATGGTTCAGGAGGTGTGAGTTGTGCGGGTGTGTCGTGTTGCATCTATATAACAAAGTGTGTTGTCTTTTGGGCCTAGTATATTGTTGAGCGACAATAATTGGGCAGTGAATTCATAAGATCATGAAGATCATCTTGGTGATGTGATGTGACAATGGTTGTAGCATTTATTTTATTTGTTATTAAAGATTGAAGTACTGTATTCGTTCTACAGTACTTGACAAGACCTCAGCTGTGTGGGTACAATAATAAGATGGATGCCATATGCCAAGATTTATGAAAACAAATTTAAATTAGGTGTGTCCATGGCTGTGATTGACCATCCACTGGTCAATCAGAGATCGTAGTACTGTGCCTTCAGAAATTATAGTCCATAGTGATAACAGTGACTGCTGCAGAAGTGTGAAAATAGTTTAACTGGAATAAATTGGAGGAATAGGCACATGGGCATATTCAGGAAACTGAAAAAAAAATAGTCTTACAAACTGGTCATGCATGATATAAACAGGAAATAAATATATATTCTTACCACAGATTGGCAACATGGGCTTAGGAAGAGTCGAGAATGTTCATAAAGTGATGTATGTATGATGCAATAGTAAGAGGTAAAGAACACTAATTGTTGGCAGTACAGTATGAGGTACAGGACACTTGTTTTATATTTTTATTAATATTTAACCTATGAACAATCATTGTTAGTACTCCAGTAATTGATCACAATACTAGACTTGTGCTTGTTGGTTGAGGGGGTAGAAACACATGGTAAAGTGAGTCCTGACCAAGGACGAGATGCTTACATCACGCAAGATGAGAAGAGACTGGAAGGCTCTCATGTGTGAGTGAAAGATAAATGCCTACTTAGTAACATAATCTATCCAGGCCCACACTTTTTATTCAAACAGGCTCATGAATGATCAAGGCGTCATGTGACGTGATCCTAAGCTCTACAGACACACGTCACAGGACGTGACCTGATGCCTAGGCGTTAAAATTATTGAGATGTCATTTGTTCAAGTAATTATACAGATATTCAATTGTGGATAACAGATCCCTAATCAGCATGTTCAGGAGTACATATACTGTATTGAGATTTGAACAAAATTGTTAAGATACGAATAAATGCAAAATGATAGGAAAAACCTCTTTCTCATAATTGAAATTTAATGTGTGTAACTAATTAATGTAGTATTTGTGTTACAGGTCAAACTCAATTACAGCAACACTAAGCAGCTTAGGTACCAGTGGTAGTGACTCTCCAAGGGCTTCTTCTGCAGCTGATTCTTCCAATTCCTTGGCTCACAGACGAGCTGCTCAACCCTGGGAGGAGGAGGTGTGTGTGTGTGCTGAAGATGCATCTCTCTTTTAAGTTATTTGTCACATAACTGATTTTTCCCCTACTCTTTGTATATCATATTTAGATACTGTACAAGGAGAGTCAGAAGCATTTTGTCCACCATTTTGCTGAAAGTGTCAGTTTAATTTTTCTAATTCTTTGGCCCGAGAACTTCAGCTCATTGTCAACATACAACATATAAAACTTTTAGCTTACTTCTAAGAATAGGATTTTAATATTAAACAACAGTGCTATTTTAGGAACACTATAAGAGCACATAATTGTACACCACTTTAGTCAGTTAGTTTTCAAATGGGTAACTTTACAAGTCAAAGTATCGTTACATAGAATATGTACTCAAGTTGTAATAATTTCTTTAATATAGCTGTGCACTGTTAATAATTATATGAATTAAATTTTTTAGGATCTTCCATCTGATGATGATAGTGAGGCGACTCCAGTGTACTTGTTCCTTGCTGCTGCTGGCCTAATAGACTTCATCCCAACATTTGCCAAAGAACACGTAGACCTTGATGCTCTTATGTTATTGAGTGAAGAAGATTTAGTAAGCATGAAATTACCAATCGGACCTCGTAGAAAACTCCTCAAGGCCATCGCTGACCGCAAGTCTGCCATAGAAGATCCTGGTGAAGTTCAAGACAGTCAACTCTGAGGAAGCCGTATGCAATAATTTTCCCAGATATGTTGCAATATTGTAATGTTGTCTATATCCACTTTGCAGTACGTTCCAAACTTAATTTTTTATCAGTGTTTGACTAAGTCATGCCAGAAGTGTAAACAAGAGAATATCTGTAATACACACATGTGTGGGTTGTCTCAGGAAACTTGTACTGCAAGTTTATGAAACAGAAATGTGCAGAGACAATACAGACTATTAACCTCGGTTTAATAGTTTCTGATGTTGGTAAACTCTGCTGGCACAGAACACTTGTAGTTTCAGTATGATGTCATAGTAAGATTAATTTATTTTATTGTGAGAAATTTTCTTGCATTTTATTATTGTAATTTTGGTAAAGTATTTGTGACAGGCCAAAGTCAACCATTATATACTAAAATATTTTGTACTTCTGAATACCTGTCTAGTACTGTATACTGTACTGTACTGGATTAGATTTTAAAATTCAAGTACAGTACTTCATATTGATTATGCCAGTGTATATATATAAAATAGTAAATATGAGTGTGTGTATATATGTATTTTGGGAAATACTGTACAGTACGTACTGTAATATAACAGCACTGCAAGAAGGCATCTTTCATAAAAAAGAACTTGTAAATTTAGATTTACAGTAACTTTTGACAGGAACCTTAAAAGTAAACTGGTAAATATGTAAACCCTTATGTGGTGATTGATAATTAAAAGTACAGTACCATATGCAACATTTAATTTTGTATTTGAATATTCAGTACCTGTACAGTACTGTATTAGATAAAGTAATTACTGAGACTGGTGATCAGTGACAGTCACACTCAACATACCTGCTGTTTATATCACAGTCTTACAGTTATTCCCTCCAGTGTACAGTCCAGTAGTGGAAGAAGACTTCCACACATTGCTTTATCCTTTAAGGAACTGTGGGTAAAAATTTAATCAAAAGTACATATATAACACATTACATGTACTACACATTATTATGGTATATACTGTACTACAGATACATGTACTATAAACTACATATAGTACCCACTACATGTACTATACATACGTGTACTACAAACTACAGGTACTATACATACATGTACCACACACTACATGGGTACTATACATACATGTACTGCACACTACATGTACTATACATACATTTACTACACACTACTACATGTACTATACAGCATACATACATGTACTACACACTACATGTACTATACATACATGTACTACACATTACATGTACTATGCAGCATACATACATGTACTACACATTACATGTACTACACTACATGTACTGTACATACAAGTACTACACACTACATGTACTGTACATACAAGTACTACACACTACATGACTGTACTACACATTATATATACTACACATGCATGTACTGCATATACAAGTACTGTACTGCACATACAGGTACTGCATACTACATGTGCTACATACTGATTGTACTATGCTACATTATGATATGAACTATGCCACATTACATGTACTATGCAGTACAGTACTACATTGTATGTACATGTAATATCCTGCATTATATGTTCATTGCTACACTAAAGTACATGTATACTATAGGGGAAGACTCAGAATTTATCACAGTGAGGCGCAATACAGCTGTACTGTACTAAACTCTCCTGGCCAGACAGAGACCATTTAATAATAGTAGGTGGCACTAAACAGCTCTTGGTGTTATGAAGCAACTGTGTTTGTCAGATGGTTGTAATGGTTGAAATGGCTGTCAGAAAGAGGTGGTCAGATATGTTGCCTCCCTGTTACAGATACTGTACAGTGTATGGTGGGCTGTATAAGTCAGCGTGCCAGTACGTCACCCCTGCTGACTGGAGACAAACTCTGTCAGATCATGTTGCCATATCATTATAGTCATTATAGATTTTGTAGATTAAACTGCACCTCTTCGGTACACCATGTATTTTGTGTTGATTGTATGTATAATGAAATGATACATTGTATGACAAGTCATGAAATTTGGACACATATTGTATACCTTTAATTAAGAGAGATTTTTATGGACTGTAATACTGTAATTTAGCTTTGCAGAATCAGGTTTCAGAGTTGTTTCTTCAGGCACATAACAATAACATTAAAGATATATGTGTACAGTATGCATATTCTTTCTAATTTTATTAATACCGTTTTCAGTACAATACTTTAAATGGTGAAGCTACACTGTATGTACATGTTTTCAAAGAAAATGATGAGGAGAGCTGGACATTTCCAAAATGTTAAAAATTATGATAAATCCCAGAGCTATACACGAATTATGTTGTGAAATTAGCTTTGGTATGATGGATAATGTGAAATATCGACTTATGATACTTAAGACTCAGGAAAATATAACATCACAATCTTTTATGATACACGAGGAGAATAGTACAGCGTCACAAAGCCAATGGATGCTACTGGACTCGGCACGTCAACACACTGCAAGACGCTGGTGGCGATATCTTCCAGAAGAAAAAGTTACTATTTTACCACAGTGATCCTTCCACAGTCATTATTATCATCAACACTGGTGCTTTAACCATAACTAATTAAGGCTGAGCAAGACAAGTAGGTACAAAAAGGTAACTTAATAAACTAAGAACTATGCCAGGCCTTGGTCTCCCGGAACTATTCCAAGATGGACGGTAATTATTGAATCGTCCGAATGATTGTCAACTTCTTGCCTCTCACAATTGTGATCAGGGTTCGATTCCCACTTGGGTCTGACGTTGAGTGCTGGTTGTCCCGTGTGCCCCTAGGGACCGTGGCAGGTGTTTTCCAGGTGCTCCAGTCTCCCCTGTACGAACACTCGCCCCATGAAGATAAAGATAGCGAGAGATGCGGCTATGTATGGAACAACCAGAACCTATATTCACTGAATTTAGTAAACGAGACAGCTGCTGAGAATGGAAAGTGGCTGGAGTCGCTACGAAGATCAGAGACGTTACCGAGGGCAAATTCCGACTTAAAAGTCATGTACAGTACAGTAATAATGACATGTTCCTTGATAAGTAAGTGGAGTTTGAAACCCTACTTACAGTACAGTAAACTCTCGATAACTCGAAATTTCATATAACCCGGCATGGTTATGGTCTCGGAATATATTATAGTACGTATCACTCGGGAAATGCCGTGATATATAAAATTATCTTGGAAAACCTCGGGATATCTGGTCACTTGGGCAAGAGTAGCGCCACATTGGGTGCCGGGCCGTGCTCCAAGCGTGGTTGAGTTCTGGCGCTTGTTATTGTTGAGGTTGGGTGTGCATGGCTTTCTGTCTCCACACTTTGTTCTCTGTTTGTGTCTCTCCCTCATCAAACATCACTGATATGACATCTGCACCTTCAAGGAGCTATAGGAAGGGCATGAAGCTCGAGTCTTCACAAGAAAAATAAAGTGTTAGACCGAGTGGACACTGAAGCATCCATGTGTATGGTGTGGGAGGAGTTTGGGATCAATTGCAGCACATTTTATGATATAAAAAAGAATCGGAACAAGATTCGGAATCACTTTCTAAGTCTAAAGTATTTAAGTGAAAATACTTTATGCATGTAAGATTCTTTATTTTATGTAAGTAAACAAATTACTGTAGAGTAGTACAGTATACAGTACAGTACAGTATCCTCTACATAAGTGCCTCTGCCTCCATCACTTCCACCACCTGCATCACCTACCATGCCTCTGTGTCACCTACCATGTGTCTGTGTCACCTACCATGCCTCTGTGTCACCTACCATGCCTCTGTGTCACCTACCATGCCTCTGTATCACCTACCATGCCTGTGTCACTTACCATGCCTCCGTGTCACCTACCATGTGTCTGTGTCACCTACCATGCCTGTCACCTACCATGCCTCTGTGTCACCCACCATGTGTCTGTGTCACCTACCATGCCTCTGTGTCACCTACCATGTGTCTGTGTCACCTACCATGCCTCTGTGTCACCTACCATGTGTCTGTGTCGCCTACCATGCCTTTGTGTCACCTACCATGTGTCTGTGTCACCTACCATGCCTCTGTGTCACCCACCATGTGTCTGCATCATCTACCATGCCTCTGTGTCACCCACCATGTGTCTGCATCACCTACCATGCCTCTGTGTCACCTACCATGTGTCTGTGTCACCTACCATGCCTCTGTGTCACCTACCATGCCTCTGTCGCCTACCATGCCTCTGTGTCACCTACCATGCCTCTGTGTCACCTACCATGCCTCTGTGTCACCTACCATGTGTCTGTGTCACCTGCCATGCCTCTGTCACCTGCCATGCCTCTGTGTCACCTACCATGCCTCTGTGTCACCTACCATGCCTCTGTGTCACCCATCATGTGTCTGTGTCACCTACCATGCCTCTGTGTCACCTACCATGCCTCTGTGTCACCCATCATGTGTCTGTGTCACCTACCATGCCTCTGTGTCACCTACAATGTGTCTGTGTCACCTACCATGTGTCTGTGTCACCTGCCATGCCTCTGTGTCACCTACAATGTGTCTGTGTCACCTACCATGCCTCTGTGTCACCTACCATGTGTCTGTGTCACCCATCATGTGTCTGTGTCACCTACCATGCCTCCGTGTCACCTACCATGCCTCTGTGTCACCTACCATGCCTCTGTGTCACCCATCATGTGTCTGTGTCACCTACCATGCCTCTGTGTCACCTACCATGCCTCTGTGTCACCCATCATGTGTCTGTGTCACCTACCATGCCTCTGTGTCACCTACAATGTGTCTGTGTCACCTACCATGTGTCTGTGTCACCTGCCATGCCTCTGTGTCACCTACAATGTGTCTGTGTCACCTACCATGCCTCTGTGTCACCTACCATGTGTCTGTGTCACCCATCATGTGTCTGTGTCACCTACCATGCCTCCGTGTCACCTACAATGTGTCTGTGTCACCTACAATGTGTCTGTGTCACCTACCATGCCTCTGTGTCACCTACCATGTGTCTGTGTCACCTACCATGCCTCTGTGTCACCCATCATGTGTCTGTGTCATCTACCATGTGTCTGTGTCACCTACCATGTGTCTGCATCACCTACCATGCCTGTGTGTCACCCACCATGTGTCTGCATCACCTACCATGTATCTGCATCACCTACCATGCCTCTGTGTCACCTACCATGTGTCTGTCTGCATCACCTACCATGCCTCTGTGTCACCCACCATGTGTCTGCATCACCCACCATGTGTCTGCATCACCTACCATGTGTCTGTGTCACCTACCATGTGTCTGCATCACCTACCATGCCTGTGTGTCACCCACCATGTATCTGCATCACCTACCATGTGTCTGTGTCACCTACCATGTGTCTGTGTCATCTACCATGTGTCTGCATCACCTACCATGTGTCTGTGTCACCTACCATGTGTCTGCATCACCTACCATGCCTCTGTGTCACCCACCATGTATCTGCATCACCTACCATGTGTCTGCATCACCTACCATGTGTCTGCATCACCTACCATGCCTCTGTGTCACCTACCATGTGTCTGCATCACCTACCATGTGTCTGTGTCACCTACCATGCCTCTGTGTCACCTACCATGTGTCTGTGTCACCTGCCATGCCTTTGTGTCACCTACCGTGCCTCTGTGTCACCTACCATGTGTCTGCATCACCTACCATGTATCTGCATCACCTACCATGTGTCTGTGTCACCTACCATGCCTCTGTGTCACCTACCATGTGTCTGCATCACCTACCATGCCTCTGTGTCGCCTACCATGTGTCTGTGTCACCTACCATGCCTCTGTGTCACTTACCATGTGTCTGCATCACCTACCATGCCTCTGCGTCGCCTACCATGTGTCTGTGTCACCCACCATGTATCTGCATCACCTACCATGCCTCTGTGTCACCTACCATGTGTCTGCATCACCTACCATGCCTCTGCGTCGCCTACCATGTGTCTGTGTCACCTACCATGCCTCTGTGTCACCTACCATGTGTCTGTGTAACCTACCATATCTCTGTGTCACCTACCATGTGTCTGTGTCACCTACCATGTGTCTGTGTCACCTACCATGTGTCTGTCACCTACCATGTGCCTGTGTCACCTACCATGCCTCTGGGTCACCTACCATGTGCCTGTGTCACCTACCATATCTCTGTGTCACCTGCTATGATGCTTCACTCTTCACCTACAGTTCTGTAAGTATTACTTATTTTACATTTAGTAATTACCTGTACACATATATTGGGTCGATAATTTTTATTGTATTTTTGTAGGAGGGGGAAGTGCCTCGATAAGTCGGAATTTGGGATAACTTGGCAAGGCCAGAGCCCCGTATGTGCTGAGTTATCAAGGGTTTACTGTACAGTCTCCTTCACTCGTATATTTACAGGGGCTCATCAAGTTTTGTGCAGTGTGGCAGCCCTGTGTTTGTTTACATTCAACAGAAGGAAACTAGCAATAGTAAACATACTATGGAATCAAATTAAAACAATACAAATATCTCAAAAATAATGATTTGTGGAATGTTTATATGAGGAGCCCCTGTAAACGAACTAGCGAAGATGACTGTACATTAACTCGATATAACTTAGTGCTGTAGAACTGTTATACCAGTCACCACGTATTGTTGTCCTTGGTTCATGACAAAAGCAGGTCAAGCTTCAAATATTACAAGAGTAATTTCGATGGGAAGAGGGAGGAGATGAAGGGTATTCACTGGCCTAACTCACTTGGGTATAAGAACGCAGACACTATGCTCATTATCATAGCCAGTAAAGTGAACCATTTGATCAATAAATATATACCCAAGATCAAACCCAGTGCCTCCACGAACCATGTGACAGTTGACAAAGTTAAGAAAAAACTCAGAAATTCAAGACGCGGGTTAGGAAAAGTGATGAGCAGGACAGGAGGATGTATGCAAGATCCAGGAACCAAACAAAGTCAGAGTGTAGAAAGGCTGAAAAAGAGTTCCAGAGGCAAATTGCAAGCGTGGTCAAGTCAAACCCAAAGGCGTTTTACCGTAATGCAAAGTCGAAATTAAAAACGCGAGTAGGAGTATCAGACCTGAGGTTTGAAAATGGTAGTGACGCACATTCTGACCAGGACAAGGTGAAGGAGTGGAACAGATTCTTTTCCTCGGTGTTCACAAGAGAGGATGCGAACAATCTTCCTGCGCTGACCCACATTATGTTCTCAGAAGAGGATATAAGAAATAAATTGTCAAAGCTAAAGGTTCATAAGAATCCCGGCTCTGACCTGGTGCATCCCAGAGTGTTAAGCGAGTCGTGCAGTGAGCTTGCTGAACCCTGAAGATCCTGTTCTGTAAATGCCTGGCTGA
This sequence comes from Homarus gammarus, assembly GCA_958450375.1. Lineage (NCBI taxonomy): Eukaryota > Metazoa > Arthropoda > Malacostraca > Decapoda > Nephropidae > Homarus > Homarus gammarus. The sequence goes on along the minus strand of CAUDMG010002954.1, from coordinate 1,107,266 downwards.
GCAAAAGGTCCCTAGTGACTGGAAAATGGCTCATGCGAGTCTTATATTCAAGAAGGGCGATTGTCACTCCAGGAAATAAGACCAGTGAACCTAACCAGCATAGTATATAAATACGAAAGAGCATTATAAGAGATGCCATGATGGAACATTTACTTCGAAACAACCTTGTAAAGGATTGCCAACGTGGTTTTATGCCAGGACGCTCCTGCATAACACAATTACTCAAGGTGAACGTTACCCTGTTTGATTCTTCTATACAGTATAGTAAACTGTTCATCTGCCGATTAATATTCTTTAAGTTATTATTCATCTATTTGGGGTTAATATTATTTAATCTGAGTTGTATGGACACTCGACTGATTAGTGCCTTCTGAGATGTTAAAAACTTCAATTAAGTCGCCCATTGCCCGTCTATAGTATAAGCTAGGCAGTTGTAGACGTTCTAATCTCTCAGGGTAACTGATGTGCCGTAGAGCAGGCACCAGTCTGGTGGCCCTCCTTTGGACATTTTCAATCCACTAAGTCTCGAGCATATTTCGAGGCCCAGACGGGGTGACAGTCCTCCAGACAGGGAAGCACCTCACTGAACGACCTTCTTATAAGACCTACGAGCTTAGTTGCTCGGTTCACCTTCTCATAATAGCCCGAAAACTTCAGTTCGTTATCAACATACACACACAGGTCCTTTTCGCATTCGGTTTCTATTATTGCTGTTTCCTTGTTCCGTTGACATTGAATCTTAGCAGCCATTTCTTCGACCACTCTTTCTGCAGCTCTTCACAGTCCGGTTGGTTCTAAATTTCCCTAAATAACTTGGCATCGTCTGCAAACAATGTATATGGAGAAGCGTTTAGCTTCTGGCATGTCATTTATGAAACAAACAAACAACAACGCGCCCAGTACACTGCTCCGTGGTACCCCGCTTGTCACGGCTACACTCGACGATTTTGTGCCCTTAATCACCACATACTGTTTGCGGTCATGAAGAAAGTCCCCGATCCACACTAAGACACTTACCCAAATCCTGTATCCTTCTAGTCTAATTCTCAGTCTTTCCTGGGGTACGCTGTCAAAATCCTTGGCAAAATCCAGTTATATATTGTAGATATTGCCACCTTGTTTCAAAATTTGAGTCCAAACATTCAATATTTGAGTAATTGTATCAGGCAGGAGCGTCCCGGCATAAAACCGAGTTGGCAGTCCTTTACAAGGTTGTTTCGTTATAGAAGTTCCATCGTGGCATCTCATATAATGCTCTATAGTACTTTACACACAATGCTGGTCATGCTCACTGGTCTATAATTATTCGTGGAGTGGCGATCTTCCCGCTAAAATATAGGACTCACATGCGCCATTTTCCAGTCACTAGAGACCTTCTGCCTGTCCATACATCTACAGGAGCTCAGCAAACTTGTTGCTAAACTCTTAGCACTCTGGAATGCACCATGTCAGGGCCAGAGCTCTATTGAACCTTTAGCTTTGGCAATTTATTTCTTATACCCTCTTCTGAGCACGTATTTTCGCTTTGTAATATCAGCTTTCTATATCATTGGTTTATCGCCTGATAAATGAGCTGCTATTATGTGAGACTAAGTAGGTGACCCGTATCCCAAGATACCTACAACTAGCCTACTGACTTGAATTTCTTGGCTTGTCTCTATAACCAGGTTATTAGTACACTTATTGACCCTGATCAAGATATGATTCAGTTTGAGGACAGTGCTGGCCCTCAGCACTCAACATGATGTATATCGGAGGATGAATTATGAAGTGCTTTTGAAGGCACTTGAGCGTCTAAAGAACCAATGTGATAGCAATAACAAAAACACATGTACTGTACTATCGTCCTTGACTCACAAAGATCATTCTGGCAGTGATAACAGATGCGATCAGAACTCTAAATAACCGCGCCACTCAGCATTGTCTGAAGCACAACCTTGTTATCTGTTCGGCGTCGTAGGCAACTCACCAATAAATTCCATCAAGACACACTGTACCTTTATAGCTCAGTGTGGGTGCTAGTTCTCGTGCAGTCACTAGAGAAGAAGCAAAGGCTTGTGTTGAAAGTTCTCCTGTTCCAGTGTACGTCTAGATTCTCCTTCCATACTGCCATCTGTTGAGGAGCGTCCCAACATCACTTCTTGCACCTCAGTTTCTCTGCTGTAGGGAAGAAACGTAGCCTACTGACGTTGATCCTGACTGTCCCCGAGAAATGAAGGCTTTCCTGCTCCTCCTGCTCCTAGGTGAGTCTTGTATAAGTATTCCATTTTCAATTCCGATCACAGACGCTCTCTGACACAAGGGGTGTGACTCGGTCTGGGCTCTCACGAACAAAAACTAGATACATTGTTGTGGATGTTTGAGGGTCGCCGTTTTGAGTGTTCCATACAAAATACACAGAGACAGAGAGACAGAGCGAGAAAAATTTGATAAAAGCACAAAACTTAATTAATTTCATTATTCGTTCAATGATTGTAACAGAAACATAAGATCACTTTATATTTTGATCGAATTATTTTCTCATATCGGCCAGTGGTCCTCAACCTGTTGTTCCGGCGCCCGCGGAACCATATTATGGAGCCCACGACCCATGTAAGTTGTTAGTATCCGTAATAATGTGTTGTGTTGTGAGTGCATCTTCCATATGTACTAACAACAGTTCTAGTGAAGATGCCATATGGAAGTTTGATCCTTGTAGTTTTATGTAATGTTATGTACCACCAGTAATGTTGTAAGAAGCGAGAGTATCTGATTGGAGTTGCAGCTGAGAAGCCAAGGAGTTGATCCTGGTAGCTGTATGTAATGTACCACCAGTATTGTTGTAGAAGCAAGAGTATCTAAGTGAATTGCAGTTGAGTAAGGCCGAGGAGTTGAACCTTGGAGTTGTATGTTACTGACATCTTTTACCTAATTTGATTCCATATTAATAAACCATTTCTTAGAGTATATTAGGGGTAACATTTTCTCCCAGTATCTACCTTTATTTTGTCCAATGGCTTGATACCAGAATTACAGTACCCATGTGCCCTAACCCTCGTCATGCTACCAAAGGTCTGAGGTGATGAAGTAACCATGAAATGAAATATTGAGACAGAACAAATGAAGGAAATAAGACATAGAAAGAAGTATGAAATAAGAATATAAGGGAGAAGAAGAAAATCCCCACCCTTAATGGTGGCAGAGTGTCTCCGCCCTTAGAGTGGTGGCATCTATGGTTCAGTGGTAGCATCATCGCCCTTATAATGGTGGCAGCGGTGGGATTCGAACCCACGCCTCCACATGTTTTGCGGACGTGCAGTATAATATGAATCTACAGGTCTCAAACAGACCAGCCGTCATTGTGACCATGACATTGGAGACCACGAAGGTTTATTAGAAAATTGTGAATTATTTGGGATTCCTTGAAGGAGTAAAATTAATGAAAATATGAAATAAATTGATACAACTTTAAAGTTTTAGAGAAAGGAACTGCGCATTTGTCCCGAGTCTGTCGTGTACAGGACGGTGTATTTACGCCAGACTGGGCCCATGCAGAGAGCCAGCCTTCTCACTGGGGTAAATACACACACCCTGTCCAAGAATAAATGTAAAAAGTATGTAACTGGTAACAGCTAGACTTGTAAAACTGCAAATAACTGGACAGTATATGTGAGATTTTTTTTCTTGAGTGTAGATCCAAAGTTTTGGCGCCCTCCACTACAATTACAATGATAAATGTGGCCCAGAGCCTACAGAAGGTTGGGGTCCACTGTTGACAATGTAGGCTAACAAGGATGTTTTCATGCTCTCTCTCTCTCTCTCTCTCAATTCTTTATAAATGACAGGAAAAGTGAGAAAATTTTTACGAGATGACTAACCAGCCTAACTCTTCATAAGTCAGATTTAGTCCTTTGTCCTAGGACTTGATGTTTAGTTTGTATACCTGCACTGCCTCATGCTGATTCATTATTTATTTACCTATCTATGATGAGGTTCTTTCCCGTTTGGAGTACAGTACTGTCATCTTGTCTGGTCCCCAAAATGTGCTAGAGACTGCCAGTTGACTGAGAATATTCAAAAGAGGGTCACTAGACTGGTGCCTGCACTACGGCACCTTAGTGCCAACAGACCGATGAGTTGCGATGAGGATAAAGTAAAATAGTGAAGTAATATTTTCATTTTAAATGCGTAAACCAGTCCTTGTATTGGTATATCCGAGTAACTCTGATTCTAATTATGTATGTTAAGAGGACAACTAAACGGATTATAGCAGCCATCTTCCGTTTCACAATAATACGGACTTCCATGACTAACACGCTAACAATAATTATTATGCATTACATTAAGACACGCCTGGAGAGGATATGGATATTTCTTATCATAACAATAATCCTCAACTTAGATAACTTATCCTGCTTTTGGGACTGATGATAGCTTGGTCTGTTCCTAGACTGATAAGACAGCACTTTCAAGCTTATCAAAATTATCAGAGTCAAGGAATGCATTGTGATATTACTCTAAGTCATTACTGATAACTCCTGGCGGCTGAAGGATTAATCCACCATGTTAAAATTAACCTCACTTAAACATTATATATATATATATATATATATATATATATATATATATATATATATATATATATATATATATATATATATATATATAATGTAGTAAAGTAGTGTCTCATACAGTACGAGGGAAAGTTCCCGCCCAGGCTCCCCCAGCCTTTACCTTGTCGCCCCATAAAGACACACCAAAAATATCATTGGGTAGTTAGAGTAGTAATTAAATGTCGCCTTTTTTGCCCAGCGGCCACTACACGTAATAAGGGTCTTATCGGGGTAAGGAAGCTCTGGTGTTTATGAAGGAGACAATTTCCTATGGTTAACTAGTTCAGTGTTGTCTAATCCAGTGTGTTTTCTCCCCTACAGGAGCGTGTCTGACAGGGTCTAAGGCTTTCTTCTGGGGGGATTTAGAGACGTACAAAAATACAGTTGCCACCGACGAGGACCAGAGTCACCACCACCACCATCACCATAAACACGACTCCCACCACACCGCTACCACAATACCACAACCACCAGCACCTCACAGCAACGACACCCATACGACCACAGAGGGCTACGTGTACAACGCCACAACAGCCAGCAGCCACCTATGCCCGATGCTGTACACACGAGTGGGTGACCGCTGTCTCGCCTTCTTCACCGTCGCCAGGGTGAGTTGATGATGATCTCTCTCTTCTATACTTACCTCTCCGGAACCTTCTCTGTGGTAGGCACATGTCCCCATATCAGGTGAGTCCCTTATCTCTTCATCACTGATAAGGGAGGAATGTATTAATTCATCTGTATGAATGACGAAGGTAACGATATTCAGCGGTTCGTACACGTAATATAACGGAATATAGTTATGATTGAGGGGTTCATGTAGTACAGCCTAACAATTGAGCTGAGTCAAGATGTTCTAAACGTCTCTTGGGGATCTAGACTCAGGACTAGAAAAGGCAGACGGTGTAGTGAAGAATTATGTCATACAGTTTATATCAATTGCGAGAGTGAAAATATTCAGTTGGACTTTACTTAGACTGTCCTTCAGGTGCCGTGGACTGCTGCTCAACAATTCTGTCATGGCATCTTTGGCGACCTCATCACATTCTCCAACATTCATCAATACACAGAACTCCTCCAATACCTCCAGAACTCCGGTAAGTACCAGTACCTTCAGACAGTGACGGTATATTACTGTCCTCCTCGACTGATATGCCTCAAGTTAGTACCATGGGGAAAGGTGTCAATACCTGTTAAGTATTTGTACCCAAGGTGTCCTAAAGCCATGATAAACGCGTTATAGAAATGTGTCTTCCTTCCTTCCTTCCAGAGATTGGCGTCGACCTGTGGGTGGGAGGGCACGAAGATAAGGAGGACCGCTTCAAGTGGGTATGGGTGGACCAAACGCCCATGCCCACAGGTACACCTTACTGGGCCATCAAGTAAGTGGTCCAATGTTCCATATTTTCTGATTCCTATATTGAAACACAACAACTAGCAGCAGCGTCTCTCAGTGATCTAGACTAGATAGTATTACCAAACAAATAAAACGTTATTTTAATTGATGTTAATTATATACTTACGAACACCTCCTTTCGCTCCTTCCTTCCCCCATTTTCCTGTCTTCCTCTCCCTCCCTCCCACCTTCTCCTATCTTTCTCTTCCTCCTCTTCTTCTCCTCTGTCTTATTTTCCATCTCTCCCTCATTTTCCTATCTTCCTCTCCCTTCCTCCCTCCTTCCCTACAAGTCCTCCCACTCACCACCTCCTCTTCCTCAGGACAACATTGACGAGTCCTAAAGGAGATTATTACCATCGTGGCGCCACCATCACCTACATGCAGGCGCCACTCACGACCACTTATAGAGACGATCCCGAAGAGAGGTAAGACTAACAGAGAGGATCACTATAACAGCAAGAAGATTAAAGAGGATTAGAATAAAAATAAAGAGTAACAGAGAGGATCAGAATAACAGTTAGAGTATCAAAGAGAATCAGAAAGATTATTATCAAAGAGGATTAGAATAACAATAAGAATATCAGATAGAAGAATCAAAATGGCAATGAGAGGATCAAGAGGATACTAAGAGGATAAGAATGTGTATTTTTACTTATTAATTTGTATTTTTACCTTTTGCTGTGTATATTAACCCCTGAATGTGTATATTAACCCCTGAATGTGTATTGTTTTGGATACATTTCGCCTTGTGGTGTTGACAAATATCTGAAGGCTTTGTTATTCATCACAGGTGCGCCGCCATGACACCCAAATACTACTTCTACCTGACGGACGAACTGTGTGGTGACTGGAAGAGCCCCTTGTGTGTCCTTCGGGAGGGCGTCGAGGTTGTGATGGTTCGGGGCAGTGAGCACACATACCCTGGCATCTTCATACCCACTGACGACACCCAAACCACCTCGGTCTTGGTGGAGGACGATGGACATCACAAGGTTTCCACTGAGGCTCCCGAAGGTTCTAATGAGGAGGAAGGAGGTTCTAATGAGGAGGAAGGAGGCTCTAATGAGGAGGAAGGAGGTTCTAATGAGGAGGAAGGAGGTTCTAATGAGGAGGAAGAAAGCTCTAATAAGGAGGAAGGAGGCTCTAATAAGGAGGAAGGAGGCTCTAATAAGGAGGAAGGAGGCTCTAATGGGGAGGAAGAAGGTTCTAATAAGGAGGAAGAAGGCTCAGGAGAAGAAAAAGGTTCGGGAGAGGAGGATGCCAATAATACCCCGGAAAGCGACGACGAGGACTCAAGCGAAGAGGCAGGGGACGGGGAGGAAGGTTCTGGCGCAAAGTATAACTCCAAGTCTGATTATATTTTCTCCTTCAACAATATCTTCATTGACCAAGCTGATTAACCTGGAGACAATTACACATTAATATTCCTTTTGATGTTGAGTGTAGTTAGGCATTTATAAAATTATGCCTTGGTGTGCTTGATGCTGTGTGTGTGTGTATGTTCTGAGTGTTGATAACGATAAGGTATCTTTATTTAATTCTAGTTTATAATAGTATTTATGATTACTGTCTGACGAGTGTGACCATAAGTATTGGTTCTCAAATATACTTACATTACATACAGTATAAACTAAAACACCCGAATTGTGATGATGTTTCTGCTATGAATAAATGATTTAAGTTCCATCTTACTTCCATTAACCTTGTCAGTAAACTTTCACATTACTTATTTATGTTATTACCTGTGATAATAATTAGACCTTGTTAGCTGTGATATACTTTGTCTTATGCATGGAGAGTGAGGAGATGAATGGGGGTAATGACTCACAAACATTTCAAGTTATCTTTACTCCACCAGATTATGACGAGAATAATATGATCCAGATATGTATACAAATGAGGAATAAATATATACATCGTTAAAACTAAACCAATATAATATACATTTTTTACAAGTTTACATTTTTATATACAAATGAAGGAAGAATCCCACCTGTAATCCAAAAAATAAGGGACCCCGTATATAAAGCTGAAGAAGCAATAATATACTTTTGTTTATATATATACAAAATAGAATAATTTAGAATAACTTATAATGCCCTATATCCCTACTATATCTCAATAAGTTAGATAATTATTTGTTAGATACATTTATAAGATGAAAATACTCCTGTGACTATATTTACCATCACTTGTGAATGCTCTTCATATTTCTGGGGTAAATAAGAGTCTTTAAAAACATTAACATTCCACCTACAGCATCTCTCACTTTTGATTTATTATTACATCTGAAATTAACCTATGATTCTCTTGTTTATTCTTTAGTTTTGTGTTGTTTGGTGGTGGTAACGGTTTGTGTTTAAGGAATATAATCAGAGAATAATACTTGTCTGATATGTCTTGTTTGTGCAGTTGTATCATTATAAACCAACATCCATCATCATTAATCATCAATCATCAATCATTATCATCATCAAAAACTTTCATGAGGTAATATTTGTGTGTAAAATGGATTGATGTAAATATAGTGATTCCAATAATAAAATTCACCTGGAGACACCAATTCAACCTGTTCACACCTATACCTGTGTTCAAAACTGTACACATCTACTATAACACCTGTTCAAACCAGTCATTTTTCACCTGTGTACGAATTTAAAGATGTTCAAGACTTCTCGTGCTTCTCTCTTTACTTGTTCACCCTGTTCATCATACCTGTTCATCAACTTGGTGTGACGGGAAGAAAGGTTGGTAAAGTCAGTTTGATAGTCACCTCAAGTAGACAGTCACGTCAACAGAGAGTCAGTTAAGTGGTAACCTTAGCAGACAGTCAGTTGAGTAGTAACCTTAGCAGACAGTCAGTTGAGTAGTAACCTTAGCAGACAGTCAGTTGAGTAGTAACCTTAGCAGAGAGTCATTTGAGTAGTAACCTTAGCAGACAGTCAGTTGAGTAGTAACCTTAGCAGACAGTCAGTTGAGTAGTAACCTTAGCAGAGAGTCATTTGAGTAGTAACCTTAGCAGACAGTCAGTTGAGTAGTAACCTTAGCAGAGAGTCATTTGAGTAGTAACCTTAGCAGACAGTCAGTTGAGTAGTAACCTTAGCAGACAGTCAGTTGAGTAGTAACCTTAACAGACAGTCAGTTTAGCAGACAGTCAGTTCAGCAGACAATCACCTCAGCAGACAAGGGTCAAACAGTGGCCCTCAGCTAGAGAAGAGTCTGCAACGCTATTGAAGCCGATCGTCCAAACTTACCCAAGTGAATTATATTTCTGAGAAGTGAAAACAACAGTTATATTAATTATCAGCCCAGAATTATTTAGTCTTAGAATTATATATTTATCAGAATTATATTATACTGTATATCCCGGAATTATATATATTTCAGAATTATGTGCTAATTTATCACAGGTGCTGTCTAGTTAGCCCATTCACAGGTGCTGACTTAATTACAGGTGCTATCTAATTTGTCTAATCACAGGTGCTGTCTAATTACTACAATCACAGGTGTTTTCTAATTTGTCTAATCATACGTGTTATCTAATTAATTCAATCACAGGTGTTATTTAATTTACCACATTCACATGGAGTTATTAAGTATAATCTATTGTGTTTTTAAAAGGAGTCAACGTGTCCCATCACCACACAGTACAGTACCTCGTTAGTGTATTGTTATGTGTTGTCTAATTAAGTTAAATCACAGGTGTTTCGTGACGTAGGTTTACATTCCAATTGATCACTGATATAAATACGATCATTAGTGTTTCTCAGTGATCTACAGCAACTAGTAGTGTTTCTCAGTGATCTACAGCAACTAGTAGTGTTTCTCAGTGATCTACAGCAACTAGTAGTGTTTCTCAGTGATCTACAGCAACTAGTAGTGTTTCTCAGTGATCTACAGCAACTAGTAGTGTTTCTCAGTGATCTACAGCAATTAGTAGTGTTTCTCAGTGATCTACAGCAACTAGTAGTGTTTCTCAGTGATCTACAGCAACTAGCAGTGTTTCTCAGTGAACCACAATAACTAGCAGTGTCTCTTAGGGACCTTGGTTTTAGATCCGTATTCCCAGACAGTTAGTTCCCGACTGGTGGCCTTGCCGGAAGGGCTCTGGGGCCAAACACATTTCACCATCAATATTGTGAATGGAAGGTTCTGTTGTACCCAAACATGACATCTACTTCCTCGGTACTGTCATACTCAGGGGTAGATCACCATGAACTACAGCGAACTACGCTGTGATGGTGATAGTACAAGAGTCTAATAAATAGGACGAAAAAAGGATTTATTTACAGCCGTAAGTGGTAAAGCACACAACACGCTGGAGCCTCATCAGTCGAGCGCCTTAAGAACACGAGAGCTCAAAAGGTGTTCTGAACAATCCTTTAGTAAACTTCAGAAGTCAAAAGATCTTGACTAACGCCTCCAGGAGCATTCAGGGGTACGGAAAATCTCCAGATTGAGTTTCACAAAACACCCTCAAAACTGAGAGGATCTTCTACAAGCTCTAGGAGATAATCTAGGAGGATAAAATATCTCCAGGGACCAAAGATCTCCAAATATATTTAATACACCTCCATAAATATTCTTCCAATAGATGTAAAAATTTTATGGTCTGTAAAACAACTTATAAAAATCTGAAGGAACTCAATGGGTACTTTATACACGGCAGCGGGTGACTCCCAAGCACTCCGGGCTTCGTAAAAGGTCTCCAGGTAGTGAGTATTGGTACTGTAAGCGTTCAGAAAGATTTATTGGGATGGTGCTGATATGAGGGAGAGTTTTGATGCTGTTGATGGTGCATTCCCGTCCCACTAGACATGCCCATGAAGAGGTTCTGCCAGTACCTCCAGGGTGACGTCATACACATGGCCCTGGTTTTGGGGCACGGGTATTGCTTCAGGCATTCCACGAACTCACGGTCACACTCGCATAGTTGATGACCGCAGCTGTTGACCGCCCCATTTGGACCCTTCGTTGTTACTGAAACACAGAAATGGATACGATAAACATATAAAGTGGAACCTTTATTTAACGGACTATGTGGAGAGGAAAATCTATTATATCGACGATCCGTTAAATACAAAACCTCCGTATAACGAACTATATAGATATGAAAGTCCGTTATACGAAGGATCTTTTAGATGTGAGATCTCCATATAACGGATTATATGGAGAGAGAAGTCCGTTATATGGAGGTATCACTGTATAAAAGTCAAGCTCATAAATCTTTCCTTAGTAAGAAAACCTGATGCTAATATATACAAGACTGGATGATGTCGTTGGGGGTGACAAGAAATTCCTCTTTTTTTATTATGGGGTTAGGTTAGGTTAGGTTAGCTTATGGTCCATCTGCTTGCGGTGGCACTTATATATGGCCACTATGAGAGTCAGGTGTACAGTAGGTAGCAGAGTCCCAGTCTTGTTAAGGCAGGTAGAGTATAGGTCACCTGTAGTAATAAAAAACACCTCACCAACACCAACCATAATATACGTTGACAATGTGTTAAAGTAAGTGTCCTCAGTGTGTGTGTCCGTAGCGCTATATAGATCTACAAATACTTATCTGGTCAATGCGTCAGTCGCGAGGTTGAGGGAAGGAAGTCTCCAGGTGTCGTGATGGGTGAGTGAGGAGCGCCAGCAGGTATAACTTGTCGTGTGTGTCAGGGTTCTTCTTGGGTGTGGGGAACTACAGGATAGGCGTTACAAGGGGGGTTTTTTCTAGTAAGTTTCCTAAGAATTGGAATTTTATGATCATCTCAGTGAAAGTTCCTCAAGTTCATTCTGGGGCCATGAGCCAGATGCGTCTCGGTTAAAGTATGACATGTTTTTTTTTATGGTTTGAGGAACTTGTATAAAAAAACTACAAGAGATTTTATGATTTCTTCCCTGAACCACTTAATGGAGGTTCACCAAAGGTACAACTTGGCTTAAAGTCAAATTTTAGCAGAACTCAACTTCCATGTGGGAGTGTCAAGTTTGTATCCCAGGCACATATTTATTTGTGGATGTGTTGTGCAGCTGTCAAATTCCGATGGCATATGACCCTCCCACAGTGTCAAGGGGTCAGAGGGTCGTCACAGAAGAGTTCATCCCGACGTCTTACCACATCTGGGACCTCGTTGTTGACAAGTCCAGAGATACGAAGCAAAATACATAAACATAGGGGGGCAGCTGGCGCGGTAGTAGCACCAGTCATGTCTTGCACAGCATCTGTTGAGGAGTCGCCAATGTCAACTCTACTATACTATACTTTATATTAATCTATTCATAGTCTGTGTCGTTTAAGTTATGAGTCTTACTGGTGTCAGTAACAGTCAGGGTATGTCTGTAAAGAGAGTCCCAAATTGAGCATTAAAGGAAGGGAAACCATCGTCTGTCACAGTAGGTGTCTGGTGGTAGTGCTTAAGTTTGGTCTAGCTGCAGCCATATATATATAAACGTAAAATAATTCATACTTCATATTTAATACATATAAAACAGATCATAATTATAGCTGAAAAAAAAAGCCAGAGTCAACATAAATCACAGGCGTCTGGGAAAAAGATGTCAACACTTTTAAGTAAGTCTCTCTGGCAGTAAGTCCCGTTTTCTATGATGGGCAGCAGCGCCAGACTCACCACAATATGGCTTCCCTCCATTGCACTTCCACTTGTAAGGTGTGAAGTAATGATCAAAACCTGTGCATCTAGCGTGCTCATAACACCAGTCGTGCCCCTTACAACACCTGTAATAAGGAAGTGAACACAAACTAGAAACGTGAGTGGATAGGTAACAGGTTCTCCCGAGTCCCATTAAATGTTGTGATTTTGGTGTCTGTAATACCAACATAATAACACACATTATATTACCAACTATCTTTCAGCCTGGTCAAAGTATAAAAGAGAAGAACTTAATATTACATATAATTTTGTTGTAATAGTTGGTGACAAAGTATACTTCTTGGCAAACTGTATTATTATAAGTGAAATCTGAGGAAAATGAGTCAAAATACACTCCTGCATTACCTGACGTCCACATCAAACACGGTGATTTTATCAAGACCAAACCACTAAAACTGAGAAAAATAACCAACCAAACTTAGCCCTGGGTTAGGTTAGTTTAGTGTTAAGAATTGAAACATTGTTCTTATTTTATTTTACATTACATATTAGAGGAACAAAATACTAGTAAAAAAGTAGTGTAGAATATAAGAAAAAAATGAAAGTTTAGCTAAAGTAATTACAGTCATGTACTTGATCAATAGTCATTTGATATAGAACCATAACCACGACTCTTCACTCACTTGTCAATCCCATCGACTACGACTCCTGAGCCGAGGAAGCCACAGTAACAGCCGTAGCCTTTGTAGTCGAACGGGTTACAGGTGGTGGCACACGTCATCATATTGTACAGGTGGAAAACAGAACGTTTGCGTCTTGTGGTGGTGGTGGTGGTGGCGTCATTCTGGTCCGTCAGCTGATGTTTATTATTGTTTAGATTCTCTTCACTGAGGAACGTGGCGACGGCTGTTGGATCTATAAGGTAAAGAATTGTGTTTTTCATAATGTGTAGTCTAACAGCCACCCATTAAACCAAAACAACTCTTACTAGAACTTGACATTGGTGTTATTGTTTATTGTATTGTGTTATAATAATGATCACTGGTAACTGTACCGGCATGTGAAGGCCTGACGATCGGATATCCCCCCCCCCCCTCCCCTAGCACTTTTCTGAACGTTGTTGGGTAGTTTTTTGGAACTATCGTGATGTTGCATTGTGTCGATATCGGCCTTCACTGATTGTGGCTCTGGCTACTGGACAATTATTGCTTCCGACTGTACGCACACACACACACACACACACACTTCTAAAATCACTGGGAAAGTTGACCACAAAAGCGTTTCACGAGGCAGCAGTTATTATTGTGATAGCCAGCCTGTGTGTCCCCCTCCTACTCCCCCCTCGTCATCGTCCTTCCCTTCCTCCTCTTCCTATCTTCCTCGCCTTCATCTTCCCTCCATTACCTTCCTTATTATTTTCCTCTACTTTCTCCTTCCTTATCTCCCCACTTCCCTTCTCCCCCTATCATCCTCTAACTTCTTTTCTCCATCTGTTTCTTCCTCCCTTCACTTACCTCAATCCTTCCTCCCCCCTCTCTTTCCCTTTCTCCTGTCACTATTACCCCCTCTCTTTTCCATTTCCCTTTCCCTCTATTCTCCTCCCTGCCTTCCCCACTCCCTCCTCTTCCTCCTACTTCTCTTCCTCTTCTCTGGACGTGTGATGAGGATCTAGCCAGCTTATAGACGCGAGCAGGGACTAGGTATGGCGAGACTCACTTAATTTATAATCGTTGGTGATAAGTGTATATACTTTCTCTCTCTCTCTCTCTCTCTCTCTCTCTCTCTCTCTCTCTCTAATCAGGGTTGAAGAACGAGGGTGGATAGGAGGTGTTGAATGGATAGCATAGAGTGCGTTAAATTAGATATCAATAGAGTGCGTTAGACGAGGTATCCATAGAGCCATAGAGTGCGTTAAATTAGATATCCAGAGCCATAGAGTGTGTTAAATTAGATATCCATATAGTGCGTTAAACGAGGTATGCATAGAGTGCGTTCAACGAGGTATTCATAGTGTAAAAACCAGGAAATGTATAAGGAAATGGGAAAAAATTAATAAAACGAATCGAAGACAAATTATTAATAACGGGTGAGAAAGGAGAGGAAAAGAGGGCGGTATAGGCCTACTAGTGATGATACAAGGCGGTATAGGCCTACTAGTGATGATGCAAGGCGGTATAGGCCCACTAGTGATGATACAAGGCGGTATAGGCCTACTAGTGATGATACAAGGCGGTATAGGCCTACTAGTGATGATACAAGGTGGTATAGGCCTACTAGTGATGATACAAGGCGGTATAGGCCTACTAGTGATGATACAAGGCGGTATAGGCCTACTAGTGATGATACAAGGCGGTATAGGCCTACTAGTGATGATACAAGGCAGTATAGGCCTACTAGTGATGATACAAGGCGGTATAGGCCTACTAGTGATGATACAAGGCGGTATAGGCCTACTAGTGATGATACAAGGCGGTATAGGCCTACTAGTGATGATACAAGGTGGGAGTACATTAGACATGGGTTTGGTAAAAGGATTTGATTTGGGAGTCTTAAGGGAGAGAGATTGGGAATATTTTGGGTGTTGTTAGAGTTGGCACCAGACGAGTGTGTGTGTGTGTGTGTGTGTGTGTGTGACAGGGAGGGAGAGAGAGAGAGAGTCAAAGGATGGCCTCACATCATCACAATGCCTCAGCAGACACCAATAGCTGCTGGGAATAGAGACGAGGCATCACAAGGTTGGCTGTATAGTCGTGTGGAGGTCAAGTGTACCTGTGAGGGGTCTACTGTGATCTCTCTCTCTCTCTCTCTCTCTCTCTCTCTCTCTCTCTCTCTCTCTCTCTCTCTCTCGGTCTCAGAGGCGTCTAGAACAGCCCGAATCTAGGTCAGGTGAATGAATGGCATAAGATATACACACCACCTTCTAACACTTACATATTTTAATACCGATGTACATGAGGTTACGTACACATGTAGGTCAAGTCCATATTTAGTACTTAATTTCACCTAGATACGTGCATGGGTTCAGGTCATTTACTGTGCGTACATTACAGTAGAGTATGTATGTATGTATGTATGTATGTATGTACACAGATGTAGACAAACACAACACACACACACACCTGGAGAAAGTATTTAATTAGTACACAGGTATCATCTCAACACACCTGACCACTACTACTACTACTACTACTACAAGGTACTACTACTTTCACCTGTACCTCGCTACCCTAATTAACCTTGACCTCACCTGTTGATGTTAATGGATACACCTGGTCAGTCAACACCTGTCAGTACTCTCCACCTCCAGGTAAACACATACAAAGACAGACAAGTAAACAGACAGACGGACAGACATAGACACACATACGTAGACAGCTACCCCTCTGAAATGTAAAAAAAAAAAATAGTGTAAATAGCCCAAAATTTTACACAATTTACACATTGGATATAATTTACACCTTTGAGATATTTTACTTTCCACAATTTACACAGTTTTGATTTTTTCTCCACAATTTACATATCTTTCACAATCTAGAAAATTTATACCATTTACATAGTTTTACACATTTAAATATCTTACACACCATTGACACATTATTTTACAAATTTTACACGATTTGTACATTTTTACACATTTACCCATTTTACACAATTTACACGATTTACACATTTTTAAACGATTTACACAATTTTGTACAATTTACAGTGTAAGTGAAAGTAGACTATATCTGGTTACTGCTTCCTTACCATAACGGAGATTCTGTATAGTTACGGTAATCTGATTATAATGATTCGTCAACTGCACCTGATTGGCTCTTCTGATAATCACTTTGTGTCCTGATGGGCTAAGCGAGGCCGGTTTATCTGTTGTTATTGTGAGTTATTACTGAGCCTTGGCCATCTGTTGTGTATGTATGTATGTATGTATGTATTTATGTATGTATGTATGTATGTATGTATGTATGTGCGCTTACATCCACTCCAACACCTTTACCTGTATATTATCAGCCTAATCTACATACTAATATATATACAGTAATTTATATAGCATAATTTTTATACTATGATTTATACTCGTACCTGAGTCCCAAATGTATATTAATGTTTCTGAGTGTGATTTTGAGTGTGATTCTGATTGGTAATGAGTGGTTTTCCTTAAACCTGAACCAACACATTGTGACTCAAGTTCTGTGGTTTAGGGGAAACTGTGTGTGTGCTGAGTAGAGAGTTGCTACACACACACACACACCCAACACACACACACACACACACCATAACTCTTTGGCTCTTTAAACTTGATCGACCAATACATAAAGAACAAAATAATATGAAGACAGAGACAGAGACAGACAGAGCAGACAGAGAGACACATACAGAGAGACAGACAGGCAGACAGAGAGACAAACAGACAGAGCAGACAGAGAGACAGACAGACAGAGAGACAGAGCAGACAGAGAGACAGACAGACAGAGAGACAGAGCAGACAGAGAGACAGACAGAGAAAGTAGGAAAAGATTACGAGGCAAAATTATTGACGACACCGTAGTAAACAGAGACAGCAGCGCCACGTGGAGGATCAACTCAACAGCTGACTAGTGTAAACAAAACCTACACAAGTTACCAGTTAGGGAATTTTCGTCTTTTTTTCCCCCGTATTTTGTTTCTTAGTTCTTATATTATATAAATATTTTGTTATTATATTTTGTCTCTAGTCATTGATTATTTTCCCAGATTTATTTTATTTTATTTATTGTGAGTCCAAGGAGGAAAAATATGTAAATGGGGAAAAGATTAAAACACTTTCAAACAACATAAACGAATAGTCATTAGTGGGGGTATGATAGTGCTATGTGACGGAAACTATAGGGTTGAATGCGTAAGTATAACACAATAGATAAATAACCTTTATAGACATCTTCAGGGTGGGGCTGTATGGGTGTGAGAGAACTTCGTATTTACCTCCTGATATGTGGTCAACGGTGAGTGAAAATCATTTGTTGTTTCTACGTTCAACACACTGAATGACGTCACTGTGAACGTAGCACCATATGGTAGTCACAGTGCTGAGTAAGTTACCTGTATTTACCTGTTATCTACTTCATTGTATTGTTTTCTATACGTGATTATTCCATTTTATTTACACACGTCAGGAATAGGAGCCCGAGTTTGCATAATTGTCACTGTTCTGTTGTGTAGAGGTTAGGTTAGGTTAGGGTTTTAGTGTAACCTTATTGAAGAAGGCTATAGGTAGAAGGATAAAGCGTGGCGAAATTTACCTCCTGGATTATTAAAAGATTTTGGCGAGTAGGGTTAAAACCGAGATAAGGAAAGCCAAGAGGACTAATGAGGTAAGGATAGCAAGGGAGGCGAAGACAAACCCCAAAGGATTCTACCAAATGTATCAAACTAAAACACGAGAAAAGATTGGACCAATACTGTCAGACTCCGGCGAGCTCACTGATAACGACGGAGAAATGAGCAATAATTTGAATAAATATTTTTCAACAGTTTTCACCACCGAAAATTTAAACATGATACCCGAGGCACCGACTCTATTCAGAGATAGTGAAGAAAACAAATTAAGCGAGATAGTAGTGACTAGTAACGATGTTAGTAAGCAAATAGACAAACTAAAGCCTAATAAGTCACCTGGTCCCAATGAGATATTTGCCAGAGTATTAAAGGAATGTAAGGAAGAGCTTAGTATGCCCTTAGCAAAGTTGTTTAACATGTCCTTAAAAACAGGTGTAGTACCAGAATCCTGGAGGATAGCGAATGTAATACCGATTTTCAAGAAGGGGATAGATCACTATCCTCTAACTACCGCCCAATCAGTCTCACATCAATAGTAGGCAAATTACTGGAAGCAATCATTTCAAACGCTATTCGAAATCACCTGGAGAAGCACCGATTGATCAATGATTCCCAGCATGGCTTCACAAGCGGACGTTCTTGTCTAACTAATCTATTAACATTCTTTTCATCAGTTTTCGAATCGGTGGACGAGGAGCACAATTATGATGTGGTATATCTCGACTTTAGCAAAGCCTTCGACAGAGTCCCCCACGAAAGACTAATTAGAAAGGTAGAAGCTCATGGCATCAAAGGTAACATCCTTAAATGGATTAGGGCGTGGTTACAGGACAGGAAACAGCCAGTGAGCATTAATGGCACTAAGTCCCATTGGAGCAACGTCACAAGTGGAGTTCCCCAAGGCTCAGTACTTGGACCATTATTATTTATTATATACATAAACGACATAGATATCGGCATAGACAGCAACGTAAGTAAATTTGCTGATGACACTAAAATAGGACGTGTTATTAAATCTGACGAGGACTCAGCAAAACTACAGGAAGATCTAAACAAATTTTTCGAATGGTCTGAAAAATGGCAGATGAAATTCAACGTGGACAAATGTAAAGTACTCAGTATAGGAGATGTAAACAGGGAAACCAGATACCAGATGAACAACAATGCCATAGAGAAATCCGACTGCGAGAGAGATTTAGGAGTAATGATAAGTAGGAACCTTAAGCCAAGTAAACAATGTGTTTTTGCTCGTAACAAGGCTAATAAAGTACTTGTGTTCATACAAAGGAGTGTTAGTTACAAGACTAGCGAGGTCATCCTAAAACTGTATCTTGCTCTTGTGAGACCACACCTGGATTACGCAGTTCAGTTCTGGTCACCGTATTACAGAATGGATATAGAATCATTGGAAAGAATTCAGAGGAGAATGACAAGACTAATCCCGGGCATTAGGAACCTTGAGTACAGAGACAGGTTAAAGCATCTTAATTTGCACTCCCTTGAGAGACGTAGAGCGAGGGGCGACCTGATAGAGGTGTATAAGTGGAAGTCAGGGCTAAACAAAGGGGACATTACAAAGGTACTCAAACTCTCCAACCAGGAGCGAACTCGTAACAATGGTTTTAAATTGGACAAATTTAGACTTAGGCGTGAAATAGGTAAACACTGGTTCGGAAACAGAGTGGTGGATGAATGGAACAAGTTACCAAATATCATCATTAACTCGAATACGCTGAATAGCTTCAAACATAGGTTGGATGCTTATATGAGCAATAGGGGTTGGGTGTAAACGGGACTGCCCAGTATGGGCCAATAGGCCCGCTGCAGTTTCCTCCATTCTTGTGTTATAAGTAACTTGTGTTGTGAGGTTATGATTCTGTTGTCCAGTGTTGTGAGATTACGACACACCAACACTACATTACATTTCCCGCCATGCTATATTACAACTCCGTCTGTTTGATGACGTAAGGACAAAATTTTTCACGTACTGGGACTTATTTTATCTTGCTGTGACGTATAAGCAAGGAAGATAAGTAGATCTATTTAATGGACTGATTTATGGACCGAAAAAGCCATCTTACAAGTATCGGTGTGATGTCATAGTCCCGTTAGCCAATCAACCGTTAGATTTAAATCAACAATATGTGACGTAATTTTATGGCAGCCAGTCATTTGCAAGAATCTAGTCGCAGACAACCATTAGGAGTGATGTAACACAGATTCATCCAATCAGCTTGAGGATTATGGTCAACAAGATATGACGTAATCTAGAGGCATCCAATAAAACGAGAGATACTGAGCAAGTTGTGACGTAAGCTCTCAGTGGAACCCGTAATTAGTTCACATCTTTTGCTTGTGATTATAGGTTAGACTTTGATAATTATATGTTAGGTTTATACACGTGTATTGTTATAGATATTTCTTCACCATATTACGTTAAGAAATAAGGGAAGGGGGGAGAGAAGGAGGTGGAAATGATAAGAAGGAGGGACGGGAAAGGAAGAAGGTAAGAAGGGATGAGTTGAAAGAGGAGGGAGGAGGGGAGAGAGGGTAGGGTTATTATTATTATTATTAGTAGTAGTAGTAGTAGTAGTAGTAGTAGTAGTAGTATTTAAACTGTAATATAAAGTAACAAGTAAAACAGGTGTAGTGTTGCTGCAGGCGTCTTAATTAACTGATAATTAACCCGAGATACCCGAGTGAAAGGTGTATAAGGGATGACTGATGATACTTGATACTATCCACGAGAGAGAGAGAGAGAGAGAGAGATGTTGCTGAAATCAAGAGAGACATCCGGTCTCCTTTTTTACCTCCCACACCCTGACCAAGCCTTCCCTCCCTCATCCTCTCCCTCACCAAATGTTCCCTTCCCGCTCACCCTCCCTTCCCCTCTCCCTCCCTCACCCTCTCCCTCCCTCACCCTCTCCCTCCCTCACCCTCTCCCCCCCCTCACCAAGCCTCCCACGACCTTACCAGCCTCCCTTCCCCTCCCCTCCCTCACCCATGGGCCTCCAACGACCTTGCTCACTAATATATAATTTCACTCTCTGGTTTTCACTTCATCCTGCCATAGTCCACGAACTGAAAGGGTAATGGCGTTCAGGTGACGTCTGGGTGTGTGTGTGTGTGTGTGTGTGTGTGTGGTCTCCTCGTCTTGTAAGCACAGATGTGACTAACGGTGGTCATGGTACCAGTCGAACTATAAAACGAACCTTACCAGAAACCATCCATACCAGAAACCATCCATACCAGGAGCCATCCATACCAGGAGCCACAGTAGAGAGAGGGCATGAGGTGTCCCGTCCGAAGATGTCGTGTTTATTGCAGTTTATTGCAGTTATTCTTTCATCTTCCTTTTGTTTTACGTATAGAAAATTAGGTTTTTATTTATATCTGAATAATAAATGATTTTGAGATTAGTGTTGTGATTTAATGTATTATTTTTTTATGTTGTTCAGAAAAAAAAATATTGTATGATGTGTCAGGAAATGTTTGATGTAATGAGCAGTAATATTTTGATGTATTTATAACTGTACTGTTTGTGTATGGGACTGAAGGTGACGATACGGGTGATGATGAGAGGTGTAGACACGATAAAAACAATAAGGGATAATAATTAAGATAACATAGGTGTTGTCAAGGTGTGTGAGAGAGGATATCGTCAGCATAGGAAGTCTACCCTAACCCTGGGTCACCGTGTTGGACGCTTCAAGGAAAGTTTAAGTTCTCTTCCCCATCATAAAAAAACAAATCCTGAGTTTGTCCCCGGGTGATATTAGTGTGTACCCTCCCTTGCCTTGCCCTTCCCTGCCAAGCCCTACTCCCCTGCCCTTCTCTGCTACTTCCCCTTCACCTTACCCACTTCCTCTGTCTCTTTTATTCTCCGTCCTTCTCTTCCTTAACTCTCCTTTCCCGTTCATCTCAACCCACAACAAACTCAACCGCTACCTTCCTTCTCCTCCTCCTCCTCCTCTTACGCCTTCTTCTTCCACTCCTCCTCTTACTACTACTACTCCTTCTCCTCCACACACAAGTCTCAGGTGACCCAAAAGTTAACAAAAAATTGATAAAACTGTGTCGGATATGATCGCTCGCCTGACCCTGCAGAGGAGGTGGTCACTGTTTCAGCTCGTCAACACCATTCCCCCAGAGCCAATAAGATATCTAACGAGGGGAAGTTTATCTATTGTATCTATATTATATTGATCTTGTGGCGAGAACTGGATAACTGAGATACTATTACGTGTGTGTGTGTGTGTGTGTGTGTGTGTGTGTGTGTGTGGTAGCTTCAACACACACACACACACACACACACACACTACGACCTTCACCAACAGGTTCTGGCCACCATATACCCCACTCTTCTCCCCTCCCCATCTTCTCCCCATCCCTTCCCCACCCCACCCCTCCCCCCCACTCTCTTTACCTGTCTCATTCTTTCCTCCAGCCTCCCACCTCCCCTTCCCCTCCCCATCCTTCCCTTAACCACTCCCCCTTCACCCTGACCTACTGAGACTCACCTGTTAGCCGGTTGTGTTTACCTCTAGAATACCTGGTAGGTTATAGTGGGGGGGGGGGGGGTAGTTACCTTGAGTCTGTGTGCAGGTATGGCTGGTGGCTCCTCCTCTCCTATTCCTCTTTTTCCTCCAAACCCTTCATCCTCCTTTTGCAATTACTAATCCTTTCCTCCTCCTCCTACGCCTACCCCCCCCCCCCCCGTGGACACGCCGCAGGGGGCATCGCATGTGAGGGAACAAAGGCAACTCTTGAGGTAAACAAATGAGCGAGTAATAAAAAATATATAAGGGGGAAGGGGTAGGGAAGGGGTAGGAAGGGAAAGGGGGAGAGAGAAGGTGGGAAGTGAGAGGGGGAGAGAAGAAAGAAAAATACCACCACCATCTCTCTCTCTCTCTCTCTCACATATATATAATAATAATCTCTACCACCATCACCGCAGCCAGCCATTACTTGCACAACTTTGGATGATTTAGACAAGAAAAAAATAATAATTATACGAGTGATATTTTTTTTTTTATGTAACCACACGTCTGTTTTTACTGTGACTTAAATGTGTAATGTGTGTTTAGATGTCTTCACTCGATGTCTTAATGGCTTAGATGTGTTCACTCTGTCTTAATGGCTTAGATGTCTTCACTTGATGTCTTAATGGCTTAGATGTCTTCACTTGATGTCTTAATGGCTTAGATATCTTCACTCGATGTCTTAATGGCTTAGATGTCTTCACTTGATGTCTTAATGGCTTAGATGTCTTCACTCGGTGTCTTAATGGCTTAGATGTCTTCACTCGATGTCTTAATGGCTTAGATGTCTTCACTCGATGTCTTAATGGCTTAGATGTCTTCACTCTATGTCTTAATGGCTTAGATGTCTTCACTCTATGTCTTAATGGCTTAGATGTCTTCACTCGATGTCTTAATGGCTTAGATGTCTTCACTCGATGTCTTAATGGCTTAGATGTCTTCACTCGATGTCTTAATGGCTTAGATGTCTTCACTTGATGTCTTAATGGCTTAGATGTCTTCACTCGGTGTCTTAATGGCTTAGATGTCTTCACTCGATGTCTTAATGGCTTAGATGTCTTCACTCGGTGTCTTAATGGCTTAGATGTCTTCACTCTATGTCTTAATGGCTTAGATGTCTTCACTTGATGTCTTAATGGCTTAGATGTCTTCACTCTATGTCTTAATGGCTTAGATGTCTTCACTCGATGTCTTAATGGCTTAGATGTCTTCACTCGATGTCTTAATGGCTTAGATGTCTTCACTCGATGTCTTAATGGCTTAGATGTCTTCACTCGATGTCTTAATGGCTTAGATGTCTTCACTTGATGTCTTAATGGCTTAGATGTCTTCACTCGGTGTCTTAATGGCTTAGATGTCTTCACTCGATGTCTTAATGGCTTAGATGTCTTCACTCGGTGTCTTAATGGCTTAGATGTCTTCACTCTATGTCTTAATGGCTTAGATGTCTTCACTCGATGTCTTAATGGCTTAGATGTCTTCACTCGATGTCTTAATGGCTTAGATGTCTTCACTTGATGTCTTAATGGCTTAGATGTCTTCACTCGATGTCTTAATGGCTTAGATGTCTTCACTCGATGTCTTAATGGCTTAGATGTGTTCACTCGATGTCTTAATGGCTTAGATGTCTTCGCAGTGTTTAGGTTGTGCAGATGTTTTATAGCATCTTGTTTTAGTGTTTAAATTAAGTTAGGTTGGGTTAGGTTAGGTTAGGGTAAGTTAGGATAGCTCAGGTTAGGTTAGATTACTTTACCTAACCTAACCTAACCTCCCCTAACCTAACCTAACCTAACCTAACCTCCCCTAACCTAACCTAACCTAACCTCCCCCTTAAGCCGCGTGAGTGTGTCATCACGGTAAGGCTTCACGCTGTCTCCTCCCGAGTGATGACGAGCGTGTAAGCTGAGGGTGACTATTGCTACCGTGTCGCTTGGCTGGTGAAAGTAATTGTTTTTTTTTTCGTTTTTTATTTGTTTGTTTTCTGTTTGTTTTGTTTGTTTGTGTTTGTTTTTCTGTTTGTTTTGTTTGTGTTTGTTTTGTTTGTTTGTGTTTGTTTTCTGTTTGTTTTGTTTGTGTTTGTTTTGTTTGTTTGTGTTTGTTTTCTGTTTGTTTTGTTTGTTTGTGTTTGTTTTTCTGTTTGTTTTGTTTGTTTGTGTTTGTTTTTCTGTTTGTTTTGTTTGTGTTTGTTTTGTTTGTTTGTGTTTGTTTCTGTTTGTTTGTTTTTGTTTGTTTTGTTTGTTTGTGTTTGTTTTCTGTTTGTTTTGTTTGTTTGTGTTTGTTTTTCTGTTTGTTTGTTTGTTTGTGTTTGTTTTTCTGTTTGTTTTGTTTGTGTTTGTTTTGTTTGTTTGTGTTTGTTTTCTGTTTGTTTTGTTTGTGTTTGTTTTGTTTGTTTGTGTTTGTTTTTCTGTTTGTTTTGTTTGTGTTTGTTTTGTTTGTTTGTGTTTGTTTTTCTGTTTGTTTTGTTTGTGTTTGTTTTGTTTGTTTGTGTTTGTTTTCTGTTTGTTTTGTTTGTGTTTGTTTTGTTTGTTTGTGTTTGTTTTTCTGTTTGTTTTGTTTGTGTTTGTTTTGTTTGTTTGTGTTTGTTTTTCTGTTTGTTTTGTTTGTGTTTGTCTGCTTGATTGTCTTTGTTATTTGTTTTTCTATTATATTTGCTGTATCCCTCATTTTCTGTCTGTCTGTCTGTCTGTCTGTCTCTCTGTCTGTCTGTCTGTCTGTCTGTCTCTCTGTCTGTCTGTCTCTGTCTGTCTGTCTCTTTTTATTAGCTTTGTTGAAAAAAATATATACTGAACACACACACACACACACACACACACACACACACACACACACACACACACACACACACCTTGATAATACAATAGTTTTTTTTATTTATTTTTATTTTCTTTTTCCAGGTCATCCAACACCATCTGTCAGTATTGCCAACGACACCCTGGAGGAAAGTGTCCCAACCTTCTCCTACAGTTAGCCGTTGGCACCACTGTATTGTAAGCTAAAGCTATCGTTACTGTTTTATTGTGTCACTGTTATGGTTGTCACTGTTGTATCGTTGTCACTGTTGTATTCCTTCACTGTATTACCTGTATTACCTGTATTACCTGACGATTTGGACATTCAAAAGATGTTATACCTGACGATACTTCAGATTTAATTGTAAAAATGGACACCCTAAACCCCTGGAGATATGTTTACATTACTAAGTCCGTATTGTGTATAAGAGGTTACATGAGGTTAGATTAGGTTAGGTTAGGTTAGGTTACGTTAGGTTAGGTTATGTTAAGTAAGGTTAAGTTAGGTTAAGTTAGGATAGGTTAGATTAGGTCGTACTTCTGCTCTGCTACGCGTTTTTCCTCACAATCTTTTATATAACGTAAGATATATTTAAGAGTTTTTGTCATCACAGGGCGCAGGAAGTAGATGAGGGAGAAGGGTAGGGAGAGAGAGAGATAGAGAGAGTAGAAGGTAAATGAGGAATAGAGAGAGACACAATGAAGGGAGGAAAATGGAGAGGGAGAGAAGGTAAATGTAGAATGAAGGGAGGGAAATGGAGGAGAGAGGAAAAGGTAGATAAATAATAGAGAAGGAAACGAAAGGAGAGGAAAAGGGAAATAAATTAATTCAAGTGTTTTAGTATCCAGTAAAATATATTTCAGTGGTATCAAGATCCATGTTTGTTTATTCATTGATCGTCAGCTGTTTCCCATTTTCTTCTTCACCTTATTACATCAGTGTTGCCACCACCGTAACCTAACCTTTCCCTCACATTAGATGCCGAAATAATATCTCCCATCGGTTCTTTTTTTATCTGGCCATTATAATCTGAGGATGGGATCAGGTTATCTCAGCCTCTCCTCTCTATCCTGGCAGTCTTCACCAGCGTCCTTGTGAGGGAGAGAGAGAGAGAGGGGGGGGGGGGAGGTAATGTATAAGGATGGGTCAAGAGTTATAAAGGCGGCGTGAATGGTCGATTTTGTACAGGTAAATTTTATGTGCACACCTACCTCTACCCTCCCCCTACCTCCCTCCATCCCCCTACCTCCCTCCATCCCCCTACCTCCCTCCACCCTCCCCCTACCTCCCTCCATCCCCCCACCTCCCTCCCTCCCCCCCCCCCCTTGTCGATGTGGCCTTCATGCTACAGGGAGAAATCTTGAAACACAACAACTCTCTGAAGACACAACTTAACACTCCCACAGGACAGTAGACCCCTCTAGTGTTAGGGAGAGTAAATGGCAACAATGGTCAGTAGTGCTGTGAGCTCACGACACCACAGACACTTAAGAGATTTGCGAGCCGAGAAAGAAAAGAAACTGGTATTATTGTTTAAGTGAATATATAAGATAAAATAAGTGGTAGTATCAGGATATTAGTTGAAATATAAGATAAAAGGAAAAACCAGCCTTGGCCAACACTTTACCACGACGGGTCAAAGGTCACGACTATAGCCAAAAATATGACCCCCCCCCAGGAAAAAAATTGCGCCAACTTGTAAGTAAAATCACTGTTATTCGTCCAACAAAACAAAATTCAATATTAGTAAATATTCAACCGTGAAGACAATATCCAAGTGTGTTAATGGCTGTGGGTCAGACGGTCAGAGGTCACCCACGAAGCCAGCAAGTCTACAAGGTGACCGTCCAAGCTGGGTCAGGGACAACATGAGCCACTCTTTGTGATAATGTTGGATGAGTTAACGAACAGCAGGACAAACTTGATCAATGTGGTTGAGGAATCATCAGTGGGTGATTATGATGGAGAGCAATCTTCCATAGTTAACCAAAATCACACCAACTTGATAAAACTTTTAACTCAATATTTATTCGCTAACAAATAAAAAAAATATATTTATAATTTTTCATCAATGTGAGTGTTGTTGTTGTTGTTGTTGTTGTTGCTGTGTCTCGTTACTCGTGTTATTTAGTCAAGAAATAACCACCATTAGAGAGTAACATTCCCACATTACAGATAATAAACCTGAAGGTAATAACGTAATGTTCACTACATATAAATAACTGATATAATTAAGGTAGAGGTGTAATTACTCTCACTCATAACTGCAGGTGAGTGATAAGATATGTAAGTCTCTGGGAAGTGTGGTTTGGCCCGTCTGAATAACTTTTTAGACACACACACACACACACCACTACTACTTTGCTGTCATTCGGAATCGAGTATGCTGATCATCCAGCTGTGATACAATGATATGAGTTATTAGGGATGTCACCTAGGTTGGTGAGTTTTGAGGTGGCTAAAGTGGCCGATACGGGACTGTCAGGGTCGTTCACAGAAGTTGCATAAGTGGAGGGCTTCAACTAGTGAGGGAGGGGAGGTGGCAGAGTCTTTCCGGGGTTGGCGCTTGTCTGCCTAGTTATGCAGTCGGGCTAACTCGAAAGTATTGACATCATCTTGTGTGGTGCTCCTCCAAGCGTTACGGTGTGGAGTAATCGTCTCCCAGGTGAGGGGGTCGTAATGGCATTTTTTCAGGTATGTCTTAAGACTATCCTTATACCTCTTCAGTTGCCCGCCAGCATTACGTTTATTATTCTTTAGGTGACTGTAAATAGCTGCTTTGGCAGTCTACAGTCGTCCATGCGTGTAACATGGCCAGTGCGTCGTAGTTGTTCATGGATAATGGTTGCCTCGATGCTCCTACAGTTGGTGTCAGCAAGAATACTGGCATTTGTTCTCTTGTCTTCCCAGCGAACTCGGAGGATGGAACGTAGACTACGTTGGTGAAAGTTTTCAAGTGCCTTGATGTGCCTCCTGTATGTGACCCATGTCTCGTTGCCATATTGGCCATATAGCAGGGTGGGGAAGACCACTGCTCGATATACAGTATGTGTAACGTTATCGATAATTTCAGCTCCCTACAGCTGAAGACACGGTTTCGGAGTCTGCCAAAGGCTTGAGATGCACATCTGATCCGATGTTGAATCTTTGAAGAGATATCCTCGGTGGTGGACAGGTGGGAGCCGAGATACCGAAAATGGGTAACATTAGTGAGGGTAGTACTGTTAAGCTGGATGGATGGTGAAGGTGTGGCTGAACCAGGCTGCAAAGGAATCTGAGTCTGACATACATTCACCTCAAGGCCAAATTGTGCATACGCATCTGCGTAGGTGTTCAGGATCTCCTGAAGGCCGCGTTCAGTGTGAGCGACAAGGGCGAGGTCGTCTGCATACTGAGTTTCAGTAATGGAAGCTGCCAACACCTTTGTTTTTGCCTGGAGTCGTCTTAATTTGCGCTGGCATGAGTTAGGTAGGCAGTCAAATAAATGGAAAGGAGAGTTGTTGCCATTACACACTGTTGTTTAACCCCCGTTTGGTTGGGGAAGAACTCAGATTGGGTGCCGTTGTGCAGGACACTGCCGATCATGTCATCGTGGGCAGCCAAAACGGCTGAGGGTCCACCAGAGGGTTTCCCTGTTGACTAAGTCGAAGGTCTTGGTTAGGTCGATAAAAGCCATGTACAGTACAGGTCACGACGCTGTTCTCTGCACTTTTCTTGTATCTGGCGGGCAGCACAAATCATGTCAGTGGTGCCACGTGATGGTCTAAAGCCACATTGAGATTCTGGGAGGAAGTTTTCCGCCTCAGGAAGAAGTCTGTTTAGGAGGACTCGGGCGATAATCTTGCCAGCTGCGGACAGCAGCGAGATCCCACGGTAGTTGCCACAGTCTGACCGGTCTCCTTTGTTCTTATAAATATTGACGATGGAGGCGTCTTAAAGAGCTTGGGGGATTTCCTCCTTTTCCCATATATTCTCCAGGAGAGAGTGAAGACGGCTGGTAAGCAGAGGTCCTCCTACTTTATACACCTCGGCTGGGATTTCATGAGGCCCTGAGTCTTCGTCATTTTTCATCTGTTTGATGGCAGTAGCTACCTCATCCAGGGATGGAGGATAGCTGAGGTGGGTCAGCTCTGGATGCTGAGGGACCTGCTGGGTAATCAGGACATCCACATCGGTGTTTCGGTTGAGCAGTGAATGGTAGTGCTCTTTCCAGTGCTGAAGGAGGCCTTCGTCGTCTTTAATTATGGAGTTACCGTCGGATGACCGGAGGGGGTCTGCGCCACGAGTGATTGGCGCATCTTGTGCTGATCTGCAAATTTTTGTTTGACATGCTTTATCTTAAGCCAGTCATTCTTAAGATTACAAAGTTCCCGCTGGGCCGCTGCTTTCTTCTTGCAGAAGATATCAGCTTTGGTCCTAGACTGAGGGTTGTTCTGCCAGTCAGTTAAAGCAGCACGTTTATCATTGATGAGTTCATTGATTGCCGGGTCATTTTCATCAAACCAGTCCTGGTGTGTTCTTTTGATCTGGCCGAGGGTCTCTGCAGGTTTTTGTCATGACAGTGTCGAGAATACCCCATTCGGCACTGGGATTTGGGTTGTTTGTTGTCGGGTTGTTTATCAGCCGATGTTCGAACTGCACTCTGAAAGCATGTGCTACCCCTGGATCCTCCAGACGCTTAGTGTTAAAACCTCTTCTAGAGGCTTGCTGCCTTCACCGTTTTGGGGCGACGTGAAGTGAGAGCTTGGCTCTGACGAGCCGATGGTCAGTGTCTCACAGTGGTCTGAGCCACGCATGACTTGGGTGATGAGGACATCTCGGCGATCTCTTTTTCTGACAATGATGTAGTCAATGAGAGGACAGTGTTTGGAACGTGGGTGTTGCCACGATCCCTTGAACTTGTTCGGCCCAAGGTAGGTGTCTACCTAAACAAGGTATTGGTGATAGTGAGGTTGTGTGCAGCACACTTGCTGAGGAGGTGTAGGCCGTTGGGATTACACTTACCTAGTCCATTTCTCCCTATGCTTCCTTGCCAAATGTCAGCATCTCTGCCAACTCTGGCATTGAAGTCACCAAGGAGCACAACCTTATCTCCTCTGGGGATAGAGGTTAGTACTCTGTCAAGGTTGGCGTAAAAGGCCATGAGGCGCTCGTTGATCCCAGTAGGCATTTCAGTTAGCCTGTGTAGGATGCCAGACCTTCGTTCTGTGAGCTGACCCTCGCCTGGGAGCCGGGAATCACTAATGGTTGCTATGCCAATGTTATACCTAGCCAGCTCTTTTGCCACAAGGGCAGTTCTTCTTTCAGGACGCTCATTTGTGCCAGTATCCAGAAGGGTCCTGACATTCCATGCAGCGACCACCTTCGTTTTGCAAATTTAGTTGGAAATTAGTCAACAGAAACAAAATACTCGTTGATAATGAGACAGACAGACAGACAGGCAGACAGACAGGCGAAGGAGTGAGTAGGTAAGGAACTTCATCGTTTACTCAAGGGAGACTCACACGCCGTTAGCAAGACAAGCGTGAAAGTGCGTCAGTGAGGGAGGTATTATGACCACCACTGTTGCCAACACCGGGAATTACTGTATCTCGTAATTCTCTAGTACAGATTGCGTGAGGCTCCGGGGTCTTAGGGAGTCGATTGAGAATTTTGTTTTCCCTTAATTAGTGATAAGGAAAAATATTGTGTTGAGATTATTAAGACACTGTACTCAGATTGTATCGTCGTTCAATACCTGGGCTTACCTGTATATACTGTCTTGGATAATGGATAAACAAATTAAATACAAAATAAACATACGAATCTTCAACATTATCAGACACTGTTTATCTGAGTCGAATATATAACATCTAACATAAGTATCTCAGTAGGAAAACATCAAGTAACATCATATTCTTGGGGAGATAGAGGATTTGTTTTTGTTGTAATCTGGCAACACTGAGCGCCACCGTAAACACAGCTGGTAAATAAGTCACGCTTCTTGAGTTTCACTTTTCTCGAATCTGTGTTAATTAATTCTTTTTGTGTGTGTGTGTGTGCTGCGGAGTAATACCGGGATCTATGGTAGAAATTTTAGTGATAGTGGATAATATAAAATTCTCCTGGTGTCATTTGGTGTGCCTGGTTCGCTGTGAATAGGTTTTGAATTATGTAGTTGGGAGAAATATTGATTGACGGTCGAGTGCATTACCGCCCATACACTGCCTCCTTGTGCCCTAAAAAAAAAAAAAAAAGAAAAACGTGTATTAGTTTCCTGTGTGCTTTCAGTCGTGTGTGTGTGTGTGGCTGTGATGATATATGGGAAGGGAGAGTGTGTGTGTGTGTGTGTGTTTGTTGTGTAGAAACAGTGACACGCCACATATTTGTAGGCTGTGGCAATGCTTATATATTTACCTCATCTAGAGTGGTGTCATATAGATATTTGTGAGTGTGTGTGTGTTTGTTTGTTTGTTTGTATGTGTGTGTTTGTTTGTTTGTATTTCTGCGTCAGTGCCTCAGTTCTCTGTATTAAAGGTTAGCAAATTAAATCACGTCATTGATTTGTTATTTAGTTGAGATTGAGGCTAGTAATGTGATTTTACTGACGTCTCTCTCTCTCTCTCTCTCTCTCTCTCTCTCTCTCTCTCTCTCTCTCGTTCAGGTGTGTGAGAATCAGTGTTGCAGGTGATCTCAGGTGTGAACATTAATTTCCTTGTGCTGTGAAGTAAGTGTGTGTGTGTGTCTCTGTGTGTGTCTCTGTGTGTGTGTGTGTGTCTGTGTGTGTGTGTGTGTGTGTGTGTGTGTGTGTGTGTGTGTGTGTACAAAGAGAGTAGATTACTGACAGGACACACTCACCAAGTTCACCACACCCTCAACCTTTCCTCACCACCCTTACTCATCTATCCACCCGTGTAGCTCTGAGGTTCACCCAAACACACAACACCACACCACTACTGTAGTTAATATACAGCAATAAACCACCCAGCAAGACACCACAATAAGCAGTGTTGTGTGGTAGTGACAATTACACAATGTATGTCGGGTTGCTCCTCGCCGCCACGGACTATTAGACATAATGGTCGTATTTTGGGGGTTATACGTCAAATTATACCTTGGTGAGACGGTATAAATAGTCTTGTGACGTTCTTTCCTCTGTGTTGTTGTGACGTTGTGTTTGGGTTGACGATGAAGTAACGCAGTCCTCTCTCTCTCTCTCTCTCTCTCTCTCTCTCTCTCTCTCTCTCTCTCTCTCTCTCTCTCTCTCTCACGAATGTAACCATGTTTGGCCTGATCGGATGATAATGTTTTTTTCTTATTATCAAGAGAGAATACAATTTATCTTTTGGAAGTGGCTGTCCTTGTCTCTTGCTCTCTGGTGTGTGTGTGTGTGTGTGTGTGTGTGTGTGTGTGTGTGTGTGTGTGTGTGTGTGTGTGTGTGTGTGTCGATTCTCTCCAAGATCCGGGACAACCTCCGTGTTAGTTCCCTCAATATCTCTCACAAACCCCTTCCTTCCCTCCTACCATCCCTTCCTCCCCTCCCACCACCCCTTCCTTCCCTCCTACTATCCCTTCCTCCCCTCCCACCACCCCTTACTTCCCTACTACCACCCCACCACCCCCTACTTCCCTCCCACCACCCACCTACTTCCATCCCACCACCCCCCTACTTCCTTCCCACCACCCCCTACTTCCCTCCTTCCCTCCCACACCACCTACTTCCTTCCTTCCCTCCCACATCCCCTACTTCCTTCCCACCTTTCTAGATAAACCAAAGCTATAAAAAAAAAATATTCGTACAAATAATAAGTTCAATGTAAAGGAATCATCATCATCAGTATTGCCAACGAGAGATAACTACTTCATCAGGTATTGAGTGTATCTTTCATCATATCCCAATGACTCGATTGTGAAGCCTGAGTTGGTAACACATACGTTGTGGAGTTGTATTCACGGGACTTCTTTTTTTTTTTTGCTCCTTATCTTTTCTCTATATTTTCTCAATTTTTTCTGTTTATTTAGTTATTTTCTTTCTCCTTTCTCTTTTCTCATCATTTTTTATTATTCGATTTTGTTCTCTCTTTCTCTTTATTATCTCTGTCTGTCTGTCTCTCTCTCGTAACATCCATATTTTGTCAACATTTAACAATAACAAGGCAGTCGAGGGAGTGTGATGGGGGATGGTGAGGGTGAAGAGAGAGAGAGAGAGAGAGAAGAGAAGGAGAGTGGTATGGGGTTAGAGGGTAGGAGATGAGGAGAGAGGGAGGAAAAGAGGACTTGGATGGACGAAGGGAACGGAACGGAACGGAACGGAAGGGAAGGGAAGGGAAGGGACGTCGAAAAAGAAGGGGGACCTGAACCCAAACAGAGACACGAGTCCCTCAGAGAGACTCAACATAACCCGTAAGCAAGAGAGACTTAACACAACCCGTAATCAAGAGAGACTTAACACAACCCGTAACCAAGAGAGACTTAACACAACCCGTAAGCAAGAGAGACTTAACACAACCCGTAACCAAGAGAGACTTAACACAACCCTTAACCAAGAGAGACTTAACACAACCCGTAATCAAGAGAGACTTAACACAACCCGTAACCAAGAGAGACTTAACACAACCCGTAATCAAGAGAGACTTAACACAACCCGTAACCAAGAGAGACTTAACACAAACCCGTAACCAAACGACCTTGCACTTGACTATATACTATGGGTGGGTTCCTATGATGCAAGATGCCACCAATATCACCCAACCGTATGTGGTCAACCGAGAGAGTTAGTACAGTCACGACCTTACCAGACATCTCAGGACTTTACCGAACATCTCAGGACTTTACCGAATATCTCAGGACCTTACCGAACATCTCAGGACCTTACCGAACATCTCAGGACCTTACCAGACATATCAGGACTTTACCGAACATCTCAGGACTTTACCGAACATCTCAGGACCTTACCGAACATCTCAGGACCTTACCAGACATCTCAGGACCTTACCGAACATCTCAGGACTTTACCGAACATCTCAGGACCTTACCGAACATCTCAGGACTTTTCCGAACATCTCAGGACCTTACCGAACATCTCAGGACTTTACCGAACATCTCAGGACCTTACCGAACATCTCAGGACCTTACCAGACATCTCAGGACTTTACCGAACATCTCAGGACTTTACCGAGCATCTCAGGACTTTACCGAACATCTCAGGACCTTACCGAACATCTCAGGACCTTACCGAACATCTCAGGACCTTACCGAACATCACAGGACCTTACCGAATATCTCAGGACCTTACCGAACATCTCAGGACCTTACCGAACATCTCAGGACCTTACCGAACATCTCAGAACCTTACCGAACATCTTAGGACCTTACCGAACATCTCAGGGCCTTACCGAACATCTCAGGACCTTACCGAACATCTAAGGACCTTACCGAACATCTCAGGGCCTTACCGAACATCTCAGGGCCTTACCGAACATCTTAGGGGGGGGGGGGGGGGACACACACATACACACACACACAAAGTAAAAATCATCCTATATACAGTGACTATATATTGTTCACTAGGTCACACAATGCCACACTACAGTCAGCTACACGGCCACACTACAGTCAGGCTACACAGGGCCATACTACAGTCAGGCTACACAGGGCCACACTACAGTCAGGCTACACAGGGGCATACTACAGTCAGGCTACACAGGGGCATACTACAGTCAGGCTACACAGGGCCACACTACAGTCAGGCTACACAGGGCCACACTACAGTCAGGCTACACAGGGGCATACTACAGTCAGGCTACACAGGGGCATACTACAGTCAGGCTACACAGGGGCATACTACAGTCAGGCTACACAGGACCACACTACAGTCAGGCTACACAGGGCCATACTACAGTCAGGCTACACAGGGCCACACTACAGTCAGGTTACACAGGGCCACACTACAGTCAGGCTACACAGGGGCATACTACAGTCAGGCTACACAGGGCCACACTACAGTCCGGCTACACAGGGTCATACTACAGTCAGGCTACACAGGGCCATACTACAGTCAGGCTACACAGGGGCATACTACAGTCAGGCTACACAGGGCCATACTACAGTCAGGCTACACAGGGCCACACTACAGTCAGGCTACACAGGGCCACACTACAGTCAGACTACACAGGGGCATACTACAATCAGGTTACGCAGGGCCATACTACAGTCAGGCTACACAGGGCCATACTACAGTCAGGCTACACAGGGCCACACTACAGTCAGGCTACACAGGGGCATACTACACTACTACAGTCAGGCTACACAGGGCCATACTACAATCAGGTTACGCAGGGCCATACTACAGTCAGGCTACACAGGGCCACACTACAGTCAGGCTACACAGGGCCACACTACAGTCAGGCTACACAGGGCCACACTACAGTCAGGCTACACAGGGCCATACTACAGTCAGACTACACAGGGGCATACTACAGTCAGGCTACACAGGGGCATACTACAGTCAGGCTACACGGGGCCATACTACAGTCAGGCTACACAGGGGCATACTACAGTCAGGCTACACAGGGGCATACTACAATCAGGTTACGCAGGGCCACACTAAAGTCAGACTACGCCGGGCTACGCTACAGTAAGCTAGGTTAGTTATTGATGGTTGAACACAGGGGCTCTGGTGAAGTAACGCTGTGACGCAATGCTCTCAGCCTCGTCTGCGTTACGTGGTGGGTTATGCCTCACAGGTGACATAATGCGCACGTGCTGTGAAGTAGTACTGTGTGTGTGTGTGTGTGTGTGTGTGTGTGTGTGTGTGTGCATATATTATATTAAAACAACAATAACAAAATGTTTATCTAATTAACGGTAGACAGGTAAACAAAAATAAATAAATAAATAATGCCAAGACATACAGGTAAATAAAGGGAGGAAGAAGGATAGTAAATGATGATAAATGAGGTAATAAATAATGGTGATGTATTATAATGTATTTTGGATGGCAGGTAAATATATACATACCTTCAGAAAGTCAATTAAGGAAGAGCCGCAGGTAATGTTGTATTTCTTTAGATCTGTGTCAGGTGGAAAGCTAGTAAGAAGACACACACACACACACACATACACATACACACACACACACGTACACAAGCGGTTAAGGTTTACACACGTACACCTTTACCTCCTCTCCCCAGTGAACAGATCGCTTGCATTACAATTGTTCCTGTGAAGTCATCCGCGGTGACCACACACACACACACACACACACACATGAGGACACGGCAAGTCATAGTGGCACAGTAGGCACACACACACACACACACACACCTAAGCACGATCCCCTCTCCTCCCCTCCCCCTCTTCCTTCCTCCTCTTCCTTCCATCCCCTCCCTTCCCTTCTCTTCCCACCCACTTCTTTCCCCCTCTCCTCCCCTCTCCTCTCCCTCTTTCCCCTCTCCTCACCTGAGCCAGTTGGTCAGCGCAATACCTAAGTTGCCTCAACACTCATTTTTCTTCTCCAATTCAATCAGCGAAGATGACTTGGATATGTGTGTGTGTGTGTGTGTGTGTGTGTGTGTGTTCTCCTCCCACAATTCACTTTAATTGACGCCAGTTTCTGTTAACTTAGATCTGGTTTGTGGCACTTATTTGACACCTAACCTAACCCTAACCTAACATAACCTAACATAACCTAACCTAACCTAACCCTAACCTAACCTAACCTAAATCCTAACACTATTTTTTTACATATCCAACATCCATTTGACACTTGACACATATCCAACACCCATTTGACACTTGACACATATCCGACACCCATTTGAT
The DNA here is from genome assembly GCA_958450375.1 of Homarus gammarus. Classification (NCBI taxonomy): domain Eukaryota; kingdom Metazoa; phylum Arthropoda; class Malacostraca; order Decapoda; family Nephropidae; genus Homarus; species Homarus gammarus. The sequence continues at coordinate 1,070,231 of CAUDMG010002954.1, read as the reverse complement.
CTATGACATCAACACTTTCCTGGCACAAATCTGACTTCCATTTAATCTCTTGACATTCACATGACACATTTCTGACACCCACGTAATCTCTGACAACTTTCTGGTGTTATTTTTTTGTTTTATCATACAGTTTGCACCATCATAACTAAGCACTCACTCTTGGCCTTCAGCTGACATATATTCCTGACACTCGCTTGGCACAGTTGCTACCCGGGAATTCAAGACTGGTTGACCTCTGCATAATAGCTGGTGGGGCAAGCTGGGTAAGCTGAGGTTAGGTTAGGTTTGGGTGAGTTATGTTGGATTGGGTCAATTTAGGTTAACTTAACTTACCCTAACCTAACTTAACCTAATCTAACTTAACCTAATCTAACCTCCCTAATTTGGTTCTCTCAATACCTGGTCAAATGAATATCAGAAAACCGGATTACCTGTCCAACTATTTACCTGCCTACTTAAATACCTACCACTGCATGACGTGTTTTTTGATCAGCTGTTGGACAAAATGCTTTCTAAACCTAACCTAATCTCATTATACTTCTCTCTCTTTCTTTCTCTATTTTTCTTTCTCTCTCAGTTGCATCGTAAAGTGTGAGAGAGAGAGAGAGAAAGAGAGAGAGGGGGGGGGGTACCACATGATTGCTACATATACCTTTCAAGTGTTCCTCTGATGATTAATGGTGACCGACCTACTTCTTAGTCCGTACTGAAGGTTAGATGAAGTTGTTGTGTTATAAGATTTTGTGAGGCTTCTGGTACGACTGAATCTTATATACGATTCTGAAACTATTCCAATCAGAGAGATTTCATTTTAATCTATAACAAACAAGAATGTGATTATTTATCCAATCCACCGCTGTCAATCACTCAATGACACAGTACACGACAAGACAACGATTAACAGAGCCACAATCATAACATAACGCCAGAATTAGGTGGGATTGGTGCTATTACGAGCGAATCATCACCCTGGAATTCCCTCCCTCCCCCCCCCCCCCCCCCTAAATACTGACAGACATTCAGACATTCCTTCGCGTCTCTTCAAGAAACACACGAGGGGGAAAAAATACGATCGTTTAATGATTTGTTGATTCTTGACCTAAATTCACTCGATTGTAAAAGAGAAGAAAAAATATATGTTTCTTTATCAACTATCTATATTTGGTTTAATATCTTGAATGTTTGTGGTGTAATGATACTATTTCAACACACACACACACACATCTCATAATAACATCTACTAATATATATAACCGGGTCGTGTTACTGATAAGACATTAAAATATATCAACGTTCCGGAAAGCGAGTTTGTTTACAATTTGTTCTTAGTAAACAAAGATTTCAAGCGCATCCAGACACCCAGACACCAGTTAATGATGTGTTGGTGTTTGATGTTAGAAGTATAGAGAGATATGAAGAAAAGACGCGTGTTATTATCTCCATATTATAAACATTAGTGATGTTTTTCCTCTCCAGGCTTAACAGATAAGGAGAGTGAGCGTTGGTGTTTGTACGTGGTATGACAATTAAAACTAGTACGATAGTTTTGAAGTGTGATACGAAGGTCTTTGAGCATTGTACGGTAGTATTTGAGCGTTGTACGATAGTGTTTGAGCGTTGTACAATAGTGTTTGAGCGTTGTAAGATAGTCTTTAAGCGTGGTACGATAGTTTTTGAGCGTGATACGATAGTCTTTGAGCGTGGTACGATAGTCTTTGAGTATGATACGATTGTCTTTAAGCGTGGTACGATAGTCTTTGAGTATGATACGATTGTCTTTAAGCGTGGTACGATAGTCTTTGAGCGTGGTACGATATTCTTTGAACATTGTACGATAGTCTTTGTTTACATGTGAATCAGCTGACTGTCACTTAAAAGGACTGTGTGGGGGGGGGGGGGGGGAGTGTGTTGTGCTGGGTTTGTTTACGTTCGAGAGTGTCACTTCATCCCGCCAATGGTGTCCAGGTGTCATCATCAGCTGGTGGGCGTAAACATAGACCACGTGGTATTGTTGACGTTTTATTTTAACATTGTATCTTAAACTGAATAAATAGACAATGTTGATTTCTTTTGATTGATTTGATTTATATTTAGATAATTTATTCATTTCCTCTTTTCCCTCTCTGCGTAGATAGATAGATAGATGGATAGATAGATAGATAGATAGATAGATACCTGGGGAATCATCAACCTCACCTGGCTGTCAACTTCTTACACCTTACATTAAGTTTTTGTTTATTCTTAATTAACGTGAACAACACACCTGTCTGATGATGAGAAGTGTGTCATGGAGTTAAAGTTCAACCTTTCCTCACTTGAGACAGACAGACAGACAGAGAGACAGACAGACATAGACAGACAGACAGACAGAGGTTGTGTACACAGCCCTAGAAAGCAATGTCCTGTTATAGAAAGAAGGATATATATATATTTTTTTTAATTTATAAAGACAAAGAGAGAGAGTGAGAGAGTGTGTGTGTGAGGGAAGTAGAGAGAGAGAGAGAGAGAGAGAGAGAGAGAGAGAGAGAGAGAGAGAGAGACGAGAGTTAGTTCACAATAATAAGACCAGCACTACTACTTTTAGCTCAGGTATGTGATGATGTAATTAAGGTGGCAGGTGAGTAATAACGTGTGGTGCCTCCCTGTCTCTTCACTCTCCCTCCCTCTCTCTTCCCTCTCCCTCCCTCTCACCACACTATACCTCCTCCCCCTTTATCCTTTTCTCTTCCATCTTCCTCCCTCTCACCTCACCACTCTCTCTCTCTCTCTCTCTCTCTCTCTCTCTCTCTCTCTCTCTCTCTCTCTCTCTCACACTCACACACACACACACACACCAGGTCTTGCCACACGTCTTGGGTAACCACCAGTCAGCTTACCAGAGAGTGATTAGCAAGAAGGCAATGGCCGACGTAGTTACGCCTCTAACAACCACGCGGGATAGTTAGTGAATTGCTCTGTCTCATTAACAATCGAAATTATTATTTACAATTCAAAAAAAAAATAAAATAAAATAAATAGAAAATTAATTTACAAATCTAAACAAACAAACAATTAAGTAAATAATCAATAGTGTTTAACTTATCACAGGAAGAAAAAAATAAACAAATAATCAAACGTAAGTGGTTAAGAGTTAGGTCAATGCAGCGTTAGTGTGGTAAGCCTGGCAGGATGTGTAATGAGGCGTAATGTTAAAAATCTTCCTCGAACACCAGTGAGAAACGATAGACGCTCAACTGACTTAACTGAACCGTAAATAAATCCTGTGAGAACTTTATAACCAACTTAATACTTTAATAAGTATCTAAAATCTGGTCTTAAGTATGATAAGTAACAATTTATAACTATCAAGAGGCCTGATTTAGTTTAGGTCTCGTCTTTGTTTATGTTTAACGCCATTTTGAACGAGTAATAATTCTGTATCGCAAGTCAACAAGGTTAGATACGCTCTCATATCTTTAACCTACCCTAACTTAACCTAATCTAACCTAACCTAATCTAACCAAACATAATCTAACCTTTGAAACAGCGGCGCCAGTGTGGTGTCTTTTGCGGGTGACTAACATTCACTCACACCACACAAGTGCAAAGTGCTGTCACGAACCTCTCTCATCGCCCTGTGTGTGTGTGTGTGTGTATATATGTCTGTGTGTGTGTCTGTGTGTGTGTGTGTGTGTGTAATAATCATTAATATTTTGGATCACTCTTTATACACTAGTTGAAGTCTCCCTATAGTCTCTCTCGCGCGCACACACACACACACACACACACAAACACACACACAATATCAAGGCCCAGGTGAAGGCTAGATTGCATTACTTGTGTACTGAATATTAACACAGTATCTGCCTCCTTGAGTGAATTCTTAAATCAGGTGCAAAGGTGTGAACAAATACCTTAGTAATGGTGCCACTTGGTAATGGTGCCACTTGATAATAGTGCCACTGAGCTACTAGATAATGGTGCCACTTGATAATGGTGCCACTGAGCTACTAGATAATGGTGCCACTTGATAATGGTGCCACTTGCTAATAGTGCCACTGAGCTACTAGATAATGGTGCCACTTGATAATGGTGCCACTAACCCCCCTCCGATAAACCCGTTCCTGAGCCACACATTAAATTCACCTGTTTGGTTTATTGTTTTCACACACGAGACAAAAAAACAGGAGAGGAGTAACGTGGAGGGCCAACAGGTGAGAGGCTGAGTCATACGTAAACAAAGACACCCTCATACGTAAACAAACACGCCCCCATACACGCCCCCATACACATACACGCCCCCATACACAGCGTCAAATTACCGGCCGATCAGTTTGACGTCAGTAGTGGGAAAATTTCTTGAATCAATTATAGCAGATAGCATCCGATCGCATCTAGAGAAAAGCAAATTAATCTACGACTCGCAACGTGGGTTTACAAAGGGAAAATCTTGTCTTAACAAATCTGCTGACGTTTTTTAGGAAAGTCTTCGAGGTAGTAGATAATGACGAAAATTACGATGTTATTTACTTAGACTTTAGCAAAGCATTTGACGGAGTACCGCATCAGAGGCTTCTGAGTAAAATTAAGGCTCATGGTATCGAGGGGAAAGTTTTAAATTGGATAAAATCATGGCTCACCGATAGAACGCAGAGGGTCAGCGTAGATGATGTTAAATCTGAGTGGGGCCGTGTAACCAGTGGGGTTCTCCAGGGGTCAGTACTAGGCCCACTCTTGTTCATAATCTACATTAACGATCTAGATACTGGGATCAGCAGTGACATAAGCAAGTTTGCGGATGACACCAAAATAGGGCGGCAAATTAATTCAGGGCAGGATGCAAATGCATTACAGAAGGATCTAAATAAACTGCAGTGGTGGTCTGAAAAATGGCAAATGAAATTCAACACCAGCAAATGCAGCGTACTTAACATTGGAAAAACAAATACTTATAATGTATACAGCCTTAACAACATCAACCTAGAGAAGTCGACTTGTGAAAGAGACCTAGGGGTACTTGTAAGCCCGGACCTACGGCCTAGAAAACAGTGCGTTAATGTTCGAAATAAGGCAAACAGAGTATTGGGTTTTATATCTAGAAGTGTAAGTAACAAGAGTGCAGAGGTCTTATTGCAACTATATCTTGCGCTAGTCAGGCCGCACCTCGATTATGCGGTTCAGTTCTGGTGCCCCTATTATAGAATGGATATAAATTCACTAGAGTCGGTGCAGCGAAGAATGACAAAAATGATTCCGGAACTTAGAAACCTTCCATATCAGGATAGGTTAAAGAAACTTAACTTGCATTCCCTAGAAAGACGAAGAGTGCGGGGAGATATGAGAGAAGTATTCAAGTGGGTGAAAGGAATCAATAAAGGGGATATAGATAAAGTTCATATAATATCCGAGCAGGATAGGACTCGGAGCAACGGATTCAAGTTGGATAAGTTTAGGTTTAGGAGGGAGATAGGAAGAAACTGGTTCACAAATAGGGTAGTGGACGAGTGGAACAGGCTTAGGAACTTTGTAGTAAGTGCGGGAACTCTGGAAAGTTTCAAAAGGAGGCTAGATAGATTCATGGATGATAGAGAGTGGTAGTAACTCTCGACAGGAGCTGCCATGCGCAGGCCAACCGGCGTATTGCAGACTCCTTATTTTCTTATGTTCTTATGATAACACTGAAGGTGCTCCAAGGACGTTCATTCTCTTCAACACCAGACACTTGCCCTCCTTGCCCCTCCCCTGCCCTCCCTTCTTCTCTCTTGCCCCTTCCCTCTCCTCTCCTGCCCCTTCCCTCTCCTCTCCTGCCCCTTCCCTCTCCTCTCCTGCCCCTTTCCCTCTCTTACTCTCAAATTGTCTTCCTCTCCCACCCCTTCCCTCTCCTTTTCATTTCCCTTTCCATTAACAAACATCTCTCTCCCTCCCTTTCTCTCTCTCTCTGTTTCTGTGTGTGGAGAGAGAGAGAGAGAGAGAGAGAGAGAGAGAGAGAGAGAGAGAGAGCTACCGACTTTCATTTTTAACATAACTTGTCAACTCTATTATGTTATATGTCGGAGTCGCGTGCCAACATTGTAACCCTTATGTTGATCTTGGCGTATATTGTACGCGTTATTAGCTGGTTTGTAATGCGTAAAATAAGTACAAATAAGCGTAACATTATGTACAGATAAGCGTATGTGTCGTAACTTGGATTATCTGTTTTGATGTGTTAATGATAGAGTTTTATTTATAATGTTGTTTCAGGTGCTCTCATTCACACACTCAATCCTACCTGACTGGTGTGACGGCCTTGTGTGTGTGTGTGTGTGAGTGTGTGGTCAAACCTGCTCTAGTGCTTCTACACCTGGTACTCATAATTCACCTAATTTATAATTAACTCGTCGCTCTCTCTCTCTCTCTCTCTCTGCATTACTTCCTTTCATTGCTGTGCTGTGTATGCCTTACAACATCACAACCTCAAACATTACAACATTTAAGTAACAATAAACTGACAGACAGAAAAAGAAAGAGAGAGAGAGAGAGAGAGAGAGAGAGAGAGAGAGAGAGAGACGCACTAAGAAGCAACGAGACAGTTGCAGTCGTTCTCAGTAACAGTTTCACCTGGTCTAATCACCATCGTCATCTGCTACAGTCAGTGGTCTCCTTCCCTTCTGTAGAGTTAACCCACGAATCCCCTGAACCCACGAATCACTTGAACCTACGAATCCCCTGAGGTGTTTGCGTGCGCGCGCGTTGTGTGTGTGTGTGTGTGCGTGTGTGTCACATTTCTGGCAGTAACATAGATCATTCCACATACCTTCAAAAATATTTTCCATTTACACTCTATCAAAGTCGAGACTCTACCTGTTGCGAACTGACTTTAATTGAGGTTGTTATATATATATATATATATATATATATATATATATATATATATATATATATATATATATATATATATATATATAATTTTTTTTCAAGTTGTAATAATTATACGTGGATTAATTAACTCACCTGGGCATCATGAATGAGTTAATAAAAATCTTCACGTCCTGTTACCCCCGTGAAGAACTCTGCTACGGACGCTTAATGAGAATCTTTCGTTATTATTTTTGTTGTGATTTTTGTTGTTGTTGGATATCATGTCGACAAGGCTGGGTTTTGTCTCTTTTTTCCTGATATATGGGTGGTGATGGTGTGTGGTGGTGATGGTGTGTGGTGATGAGTGGTGATGGTGAGTGGTGATGGTGTGTGTGATAGTGGTGGTTAGTGGGTAATAGTAGGTGGTGATTGTAGTCGCAGTTATCATGGTGGCAACAAAACAGTGCCGTTCCTTCCTCCTGCGGGGCGCCATGTGGAATGTATGTCAGGCGTTCTCTATCTCCGTTCAGAGGCGAGGAAGGAGGGAGGGAGGGAGACGGAGAGAGAGGGAGGGAGACGGAGAGAGAGGGAGGGAGGGAGAGAGCGAGAGGGAGGGAGAGAGCGAGAGGGGGGGGGGGGGAGAGTATAGACACTTAGTTTAATGCAGTTTCCCTCCCTCGCCTCTCTTGCCTTACGCAGTACCAGGCGCCCACCGTCATTACCTGCGCACACTGCTCCGCCATCCACTTGAATTTCACCTAACTAGAACGTCGTTGTTGGCGCCATTAACAAGAAACTTTCGCTCCTTTATTGTTACTGTTTGTTACTTGGTGTTTCTTACTCTGACCATCTTTCCCTCCTCCTCCTCCCCCTTTTATCTTCTCCTTCCCTTCCTACCCTCTTCTTCGCCTCCTCCTCCTCCTCTAATCTTTCCCCCTTCCTCCTCTTCTTCGTCTCCTCCTCCTCTAATTTTTCCCCCTCTTCTTCCTTCTCCTCCACGCCCCCCTCTCATCCTCCCTCTTCTCCTTTTCTCTCACCTCCCCCTCTCTCCTCGCCTCCTCCTTCTCCTCCTCCGTCACCAACGCTACCGCCCTCCCCTCCACTTGGCAATGTTGACGTCACCTTGGCAACCATTTGACGAACATCTTGGCAATAATGACGCCATCCAAGGTACCGCAATATTCAAGTATCAGGATGAGTTGCCATAAGTTGTGCCAGTTGAGAAAGTTTTTGTCGCCTTATGTGAAAGATTATACAGTTTTTTAAAGGTCGTTGTATTTCTGATTCATGACTTGAGATATCCTTTGTAAGTCGACGTACTGTTCACCATTGTCTGTATACCTGTACTGCCTAGTGTACATTGTTTGTATACCTGCACTTAACCTAACCTAACCTACCCTAATCTAACCTATCCTAACCTAAACAAACCTAACCTAACCTAACCAAACCTAACCTAACCAAACCAAACCTAACCATTCAAGTAGTTATCAACCCATCAGCTAAACTATCAATACATGTTAACCCCACCCCCCCCCCCTCTCTCTCTCCGGGCCTGTTAACTCTACATTCATCTATCTGTCTGTCTGTTAGTCCTTGTATCACCTCATCGCTGGCAACTTTCGAGTGTCAGTCCCTAGTTTATCTATCGAGGAGTTCCTTGAGGGTGGATAATGAGTGAGAGGCTTGATGATTAACAACTCTGAGGGTCACATGAAGAGCTGTAGTGAGGGAAGGAGGGATGGAAGAAGAGATGAAAAGAAAGGAAGAAGGAAAGAAGGAAAGAATGAAGGGAAGAATGAAGGGAAGGGAAGGATGGATTACCCTTCCTCCCTCCAGAAGAAGTTAACAACCAAACAACATTTGTCCACGCCCCTCTACAGTATTCAGGAGGAGGAGTGTCGCTGTCTCACCTGGCATAGTTGAACGAAGATACTGCATACCCAACAAACTCTCTCAGTGGCCACAAAACTCTCTCAGTGGCCACCAGAATCTCTCAGTGGCCACAAAACTTGCTCAGGGACCACCAAACTCGTTCAATGGCACCCAGAATCTCTCAGTGGCCACAAAACTTTCTCAGTGGCCACCAGAATCTCTCAGTGGCCACGGATAATCTCTCTCTCCCTGCATGACTTTCACTGTGTCTCTCAAAGTCAGTTATTTTCTGCTGAGAGTGAGAGAGAGAGAGAGAGAGAGATAATATAGAAAAGAAGAAGAAGAAAGAGGGAGTGATAGAGAAGGAGAGCATAGAGAAAAAATAGAAACGAAAGGAAGTGAGAGAGAGAGAGAAGAGAATGAGAGATGGAAAGAAAAGACTAAGAGGGAGAGAGAAAGAGACAAAATGAGAGAGACAGAGAATTATGAAGACTAGAGAGATGACTTAACCTATTGAGTACGATGACTTAACCCCTTGAGTACGATGACTTAACCCCTTGAGTACGATGACTTAACCCCTTGAGTACGATGACTTAACCCCTTGAGTACGGTGTTATCACATTCAAGGGGTTAAGTCATCGTACTCAATAGATTAAGTCATAATACTCAAGGGGTTAAGTCAAACGTTGAAAAAAAATAAATATCCCTCACATAAGGAAAACAACCCACCAGTGAAGTCAGAACAGGCGGGTATTGAGGCAACTAAACCCAGGAACAAATCACGATACTGTCAGATGCACACATTCAGTTCACGTATGGAAAATTGATTCACAAATTCTGATTCAAGAACCAAGTAATTATTTGATGTTAGTACAGTATTTTCAGACACGTGTGATTACAGTAGAGGTTAGAGATACAGTTTTACAGTATTTTATCTGAGTATTAGTATCACCAGAATCTTCACTACAAATATATAGTTCTGTAGAATATATTATGTATTTGATGTTATTGTGCAGCCATGGGCGCGTTTGACCTAAATCTGTTTACATAAGTCGATATGCAATAGGACACAGCAAGCAGAGGCCTTACTACTGTAGCCAGATTATTTCTTGCGATGTTCTAAGGTTTGGTCTCATAGCCTCAAAGATTCATAACTTCAAGATTTTTCCCTTCGGTGGAGATGTGAGGACGTGGTTGACTGACTCACTTAAACCACGATAGACTCTTGGGTGGTTAAACTTGTGTCGAAATTTCTCACAGTGAGCTAATACGAGTCTTTCTCCTCCAAGAGTCCCGAGAATATGATAAGACTGACCTGTTAGTGACGTGGGTGTCAGGGAGCCGCAGAAGATGGCGAAAACGGCGAGGTTACTGAGGCACTTCATCTTATCTGCGAAGGGCCTCACACGCTGGTATATATCCTGACTGGTGTGAACTGTCTCCCACTACACCACTCTGTCACTCTCTCAAGATGAACAGATTTATTCTACACGAAGATGTCTTAATTACACTCATCAAGTTAATTAACTGATTCACTCACTAACTCGTTTATTAACTTCCTCAACACTCGTAAAGTTAATGACAATAATTATATTTTATGTTTGAGGGTAATCACGCCTTGAGCGATGGTGGAAGATGTTGTATTCACTGTTGTTAAAGATAATGTCCAGGAGGGCGAGACTGGCCAGAGAGACAGAGAGAGAGGCACTGTAGGCGTGGGAGAGACACGAGACCTCAACTCTTCACCAGCTTGCCACTACACACACTGACGACCACGTGTGTGTGTCGACTCGGTTAGACCATTTGTAGCGGCGCGTAATGTGTCACTGAGCCAGGGAGCCATCCGCCTCTTATCCTGTTATCTGATATTTCCTGATATATCCTCAACGCCGATCGTGTCGCTGTCAATGAGGAACCAGTGAATATTCATCGGTTACTTTACCTCCCATGATCGCAACGTACCTCTGTTTTGATGCAACGTCATGGCTGCGTCACGGCCCCATAGCCAATAGGAGTCTCAGGCCCCTCCCATACGTTCATGACGTCAACTTGTTGACCTATCATCATGCTGGATTTCATCACGACCGTGGAGTCACAATCTAACAGCCAATCGGATTTCTTACGGACTAGAAGAGTATCAGGCAGGTGCTGTAACAGTGAGTACCTTCTTATAATAATAATTAGAACAAACCTTTTACAACAAGTTTGATGTGTCGTTGTACAAGGACCATCTGTTACTGACCCAAAATAATGTTTAAAACGCGGGGATATTCACCAAAACATAAAGAGACACCAACAACTCTCCGGCCACTAATGAAAGTATCTGAAGCTTTTCGGAACGTTGCTGGGTGCCTGGGTGGCCCCCTGAAGGTTAGTTCCTTTCATAGCCGCTGCCGCAGTCTGCCTCTGGCTGCGAGAGTGGAAGGACGTCCGCTCTGTCTGCTTCTACCTCGCACACGTGACGATGAACTAATGAATGTTTTCCTCGTTTTAAGACAGATTTTTGATGAGGAAATTTACATTAATTAAGAAGATTAAATAAACTGATCTCAAAAGAATTCAATATCTACTAAAAAAAACCTGATGATTTATGTTATTTGTAAATATTATGGGTTAGTTTAGCCTTAATGAAGGTCATCTGTGTACAGAACCAGTCACCGTATAACCACACCCAGCCATTATGTTGACGGTAATCGGCTTTGCTAAACTTTTCTTCTCTCTCTCTCTGACATCTCCTCCAGTGTGGATTAAATCTATATAATCTTTATTGATTTATTCCCTGTAGCTCTATGTTATTAGTTAATGTTTTCATATTTCGTCTTTCAGTCTTTGAGCACATAATTGTTTACACACGACCTTACAGATTTTCGTGGCGATGGCAACACTGTCCTCACTTGTAACTCAGTAAGGATGGATGTAACTCAGAAGAGAAGGTCGTAACTCACTAAGGAAGGTCGTAACTCAGTAAGGGTGGTCGTAACTCAGTAAAGAAGACCGTAACTCAGTAAGGAAGGTCGTAACTCCTTAAAGAAGGTCAACAAATTCATCTCTAAACTTCTACCCAATAAAATCCGTTATCAAGAAAGCACTAAAACTCGTCACTTTAGGAAGAAATGTTATATCTTGCTGTTGTAAGACGTAACAACTGGTGAATAACAACTCCCATAACTTTATAATGTGGTCACTTACAACCCCCTCCCCCCGCCCCTCCCACCTTATCTCTGATGTTATAACGGGTTGTTGATGTGTTTAGTAGCTATGTCTCTCAGGTACGTCGGGGAGGGTAGGTGAGATTGACTGACTGGCAAGTGGCCATTGTGTATCCAGAAGGCGTTGTGGTGGTGACCTTGTCTACCTAGTGATGGTAGTGGTGACTCTCCTTCCCGTCCCCCCCCCCCCTCCTTTCTCTCCCTCTCTTTCGTACTGAGAGATACTGAGAAGGGGAGGGGGAAGGGAGAGAACCAGCAGGAGGAAACGAGTAAGGGGGGAAGAGACAGATAGATAGGGGGGAGAGGAAGAGACAAGCTTAGACAGGAAACATCTTGTGACCAATTTTCCCCTTCCACTGTGAGCATCAAGGTTAGTTTCCCTTATAATATGAGTTTCCCTTAAATTGTGAGTTTCTTTCTTGATTGTGAGGTGACTAGTTATCCTGTCATTTTGTACTCGTAAATATACACATACACAAATAAACATACGTACAGAAATACAGACAGACAGACAACAAACAGACAGACAGTAGATGTAGGGGTCAATAGTTGTGGCTCCAATGACTGTCTGAACAGAAACAAATTATTAAGATTCCTGTGAATAATTAGCGTAATGAAGTATGTAGGTTAAGGAGTTTACCTGTCATTAGCACCTGTAGTACATGATGCTGTGTTCAGGTCCAAATGTGATGCTGTGTTCAGGTCCAGAGGTGATGCTGTGTATAAATGCTGTGTTCAGGTCCAGAGGTGATGCTGTGTATAAATGCTGTGTTCAGGTCCAAAGTGCTGCTGTGATCAGGTCCGTGGCTGGTCTCGTGTACAGGTTCAGGAATACTGTAGTGATCGGGTCCAAGATTGCATGTGGTTGTATCCTGATGGAGCAAACGAGACGACGAAGGGAACCACGAACTTCTCACCTCCTGCATTACCCTGACCGAGCTACGTCACTTCTCTCCCCTCATTAGACGCGGGCTTTAAACACTGGTCACCTGTCACCATAAGTAAAAAAAAAAAAGAGTAATAAACCCCACTCTGGAAACTCGCCAACATTTCCGTGCGATGCTTCCTCCTTGAATGCCGCACTGTACGTGTCAGCACTCAGCCGACACCAACTGGCAGCGAGGCATCAGCTTATGTCAACAAACCCATGCATTCAATGTCGTGAAAAGTCAGTAATACCGTATTTTTATTATCCACTTATGATCTAAACAATGATTAATAGTTTCAGTACAAGACTAAATTGTTTTATTTTTTTCGATCTAGTATCAAAGTAGCTCCGAGGAGTCAAGGGAGAGTGGTTGGTATTCAGGTTTCAGATTTGACCCCATTATTGGTATAGTGACAAGGGTTTGCCAAGGTGGTGTTCCGGGTCCCTCCTTTTTCCTGCATTTTTAAGGGTGGCGACTTCCTGGTGAGCAAAGTCATTGACAGCAAACAGTATTCTTGAATTTATATGTTGACTCGGATGAATATATGATATCCTCACATATATTACTTTATATTAAGTTACACACAAGCTATACTGTATATAAGAAGACGAATATATGGCAAAATTGACGGCTATATAATTTTATCTTACATGATATGATCAAATAATTCCTTCATAAAAATTACAAAAAGAAGTAAATTTAACATGAATGGGGCAAGTACAAGGCTCAGGTGTCATTGCTCAGTAATACCAGAGTGCAGGATTACACTATATGGCACGCTGTCAGGTGAGTATAGTCTGCCCCCACCTGTATTACTGATGCTAGCAGTAGTAGTAGAAGTTAAAAATGATGGCGAAGGTGTGGCTATAAGCGGAGGTTAGAGGCCACGTTTTACATTTAAGAAAAATTAGTAGTTGTAGTAGTAGTAGTTGTAGTAGTAGTAGTAGTAGTGGTAGTAGTAGTAGAAGGTGTAGTAGTAGTAGTAGTAGTGGTAGTAGTTGTTTGTATGTTTATCTCCACGGTAAGGGAAGATGAGTCACAATCTTTCACAAACTGTTGCCGATCTCCCCGTTAAGTGTTTTGTTTTGTGATCAATATATTAAATGCTGCAATATATTAACTTTCATAAAAACATTGCTACTTTTAATCGACTATTTTCAGCGTTGCCACATGTTCACTCTGTTTCCAAATGTTCACTCTGTTGCACATATGGAGTAGTGACCTACCAACCTATATTATCTTGCGCGCGCACCTCACTCTCGCGCACTTTACTCTCACTGTCTAAAAACCAACTTCCGTCTTTATTTATTGTTCCTGGTTCTCTCTTATTGATTAATATTTAATATATATAGCAGGTATGTTTATAAAGATACATTTATACTGAGGAGACATTAACTGAGGAGAAAGAATCGCTTGGAAAAAATATCGGAAGAAAAGTTACCTTGCCAAGGACGCTCAGTGTGGCGGTGTTGCCCACTTAGAGGGTGTCGAGAAGTGGACGTGATATGATGAAATTACTCTCTCTCTCTCTCTCTCTCTCTCTCTCTCTCTCTCTCTCTCTCTCTGTTTACCTGAAGCTGGGGAATAGAAAGGTTTGCACAACATTAATATTACCCATGGAAAACATTATCTCATATATTTAATCATAGAAAATGGATCTCCTGAAGAATCTCTATCTACCTGTACAGATTAACCACCCAAAACCTAACCTAACCTAACTTCACTTCTCTAGAAATATTAACTTAGTTTCAGTTAGGTTAGGTTAGGTTGTTTGTGCTAGATTAAGTGAGGTTATGTTAGATTAAGTTGCCAGGGTTCGAGAGTTTAAGGGGTTCGAATCCTAAGTGTTGTCATGATTCGTGAGGTTCATGGGTTCGAATCCTCCTTTTACCCTCTCTCGTCCTCCCATAATAACCTTCAAGCAATACCTTGTACACACACACACACACTCAAGGATTGGTACAACTCACCTAACCTAACCTAACCTGACCTCTGACCACCACCATGACTCAGCACTCAGCATTAACTAAATATTAAACTTTCTTGACCTTCACAAAGACGCCTTCCTGCCTAACCTAACCTAACCTAACCAAGCCTAACCTAACCTACCATACAGGGAGTGAACTATCTTACTTAACAACCATTACTACCACACAGGGAGTGAACTACCTTACTTAACAACCATTACTACCACACAGGGAGTGAACTATCTTACTTAACAACCATTACTACCACACAAGGAGTGAACTACCTTACTTAACAACCATTACTACCACACAGGGAGTGAACTACCTTACTTAACAACCATTACTACCATAGAGGGAGTGAACTACCTTAATGGTAACAACCATTACCAGTTACTACCATACAGGGAGTGAACTAGACGACATGGTTAATATTCTACCATACGGGGAAATGAACTCTTTCACACCTACATAGAAATACCTTTATGAGGATATCAGTTTACGGAACCAGGTGTGTGTGTGTGTGTGTGTGTGTGTGTGGAGGGAGGGATGTATGGGTATACTGTAGGTATGAACAACCAGGAAGTGGCAATCCAGTCTTGGTCCACACTAACCTTGAGGTCACCTAACCTAACCTAACCTAACCTAACCTAATATTGTGGTCAACATCATTATCACCGGGAAACTCTCACCCAAATATTGTATCTGAAGGAAGTTAGAGAGACAGACAAGATGGAAGGTATAAATACAAGAGAAAAATATCTGTGTGTGAAGTATATCCTAGTCATACCTGTACCTAAACTCAAGGATGAACTGTGTTGGATGTACAATAAACACTGAACTTTTGGGGGGTGGCGGGGGGGGGGGGGTCAAGATCAAAGCTTTAAGTCAAGATGTCGTAAGTTAAAATATGATCACATTTTTCACCACAATTCTAACACATAAGATCGTACAAGGATGGGATTTAATGCACCAAATTCCTCTACATAGGTAACACAAAATCAAACAATAAGGCCAAAAGCGAAGGGTTTCTCGTTCCATTGGCAATAGTGTATGTAGGGGCGAGTCATACCAATCCCGCCGTGTGTATGAGAAGTGAACCATAAAGTGACTGACGAACGAACACTATTTGTGAACAAAGACCAATTGCGTCTCTAACAGTCTCGATGCCATAACAAGCGAGGTGTTACAGGCTGCTGGTGCTAAGAATAACAGTAATTGTATCATAATAACACTAAATACAACACTATGATGTAATATATTCTTACAGTAAATTACATAATGACTTGATTTACATACACGTCCTCATTAGGAGTTTAGAACACCTGTTGACATCCGAGACACATCCAGTCCTCTCTACATGTCTGTCACACACACACACACACACACACACATAGACTAATACTACTACTTTGCTGTCACACGGAATCGAGTATGACGATCATCCAGCTATGATATAATAATATGAGTTATTAGGGATATCACCCAAGGTTGGTGAGGTTTGAGGTGACTAAAGAGGCCGATACGGGACCCGCAGCGTCGTTCACATTCGTTGCACATGTGGAGGGCTCCATCAACTCCGGGAGGGGCGGTGGCAGCGTTTTTCCGGCGTTGGCGCCTGTCTGCCTCGGTTTGCAATCGGGCGAACTCGAAAGCATTGACACCTTCTCGTGCGGTGCTTCTCCAGGCGTTACGATGTGGAGTAAATCGTCTCCCAGGTGAGGGGGTCGATTTGGCACTTTTTTAGGTTTGTCTTAAGACTATCCTTACACCTTTTCAATTGCCCGCCGGCATTACGTTTACTATTTGTTAGGCGACTATAAAGTAGCTGCTTTGGCAGTCTACTGTCGTCCATGCGGGTAACATGGCCAGTCCAACGTAGTTGTTCATGGATAATGGTAGCCTCGATGCTCCTACAGTTGGTGTCAGCAAGAATACTGGCATTTGTTCTCTTGTCTTCCCAACGAACTCAGAGGATGGAACGTAGACTACGTTGGTGAAAGTTTTCAAGTGCCTTGAGGTGCCTCCTGCATGTGACCCATGTCTCACTGCCATATAGCAGGGTGGGGAGGACCACTGCTCGATATGCGTGCGACTGTGTAGATAATTTCAAACCCCTACAGCTGAAGACACGATTTCGGAGTCTGCCAAAGGCATGAGATGCACATCTGATCAGATGCTGAATCTCTTCATCGATGTCTGCGGTGGTGGACAGGTGGGAGCCGAGATACCAAAAGTGTGCAACATTAGAGAGGGTAGTACCGTTAAGCTGGATGGATGGTGGAAGTGGGTCTGAACCAATGGCCGGTTGAAAGAGAATCTGAGTCTTACGTACATACACCTCAAGGCTAAAGTGTGCATACGCTTCTGCGTAGGTGTTCAGGATCTCCTGTAGCTGAAGGTCGTGTTCAATGTAAGCAAGAAGGGTGAGGTCTTCTGCATACTTAAGTTCAGTAATGGAAGCTGCCGACACATTTGTTCTTGCCTGGAGTCGTCTTATGTTGAAAAGACCCCCATTCACCCGGTACTCGATGTTCACCCCGCTGGCTAAATTGGCACTGTAATGAGTAAGGAAGGCAGCCAAGAAAATGGAAAACACAGTTGGTGCCAGTACACACCCTTGCTTAACCCCTGTTTGGATGGAGAAGAACTCTGACTGGGTGCCGTTGTGCAGGACACTGCCGTTCATGCCATCGTGGAGTTGCCTCACAATGGTGATGAATTTTGGTGGGCAGCCAAAACGGCTGAGGGGCCACAAGAGGGCTTCCCTGTTGACCGAGTCGAAGGCCTTGGTTAGGTCGATGAAAGCCATGTACAGGTTACAACGCTGTTTTCTGCACTTTTTCTGTGTCTGGCGGGCAGCACGTGATGTTCTAAAACCACATTGAGATTCTGGGAGGAAGTTTTCCGCCTTAGGAAGAAGTCTATTTAGGAGGACTCTGGCGATAATCTTGCCAGCTACGGAGAGCAGCGAGATCCCACTGTAGTTGCCACAGTCTGACCGGTCTCCCTTGTTCCTTTAAATATTGACAATGGAGGCGTCTTTAAGAGCTTGGGGGATTTCCTCCTTTTCCCATATATTCTCCAGGAGAGAGTGAAGACGGCTGGTAAGCAGAGGTCCTCCTACTTTATACACCTCGGCTGGGATTTCATGAGGCCCTGAGTCTTCGTTATTTTTCATCTGTTTGATGGCAGTAGCTACCTCATCCAGGGATGGAGGATAGCTGAGGTGGGTCAGCTCTGGAAGCTGAGGGAGCTGCTGGGTAGTCAGGACATCCACATCGGTGTTTCGGTTGAGCAATGAATGGTAGTGCTCTTTCCAGCGCTGAAGGAGGCCTTCGTCGTCTTTAATTATGTGGTTACCGTCAGATGAGCGGAGGGGGTCTGCGCCACGAGTGACTGGCCAATAAAATGTCTTAGTGGAAATGAAAAATTCGCTCATCTTGTGCTGATCTGCAAGTTTTTGTGCTTCACATGCTTTATTTTTAAGTCAGTCGTTCTTTAGATTGCGAAGTTCCCGCTGGGCCGCCACTTTTCTTGCGGAAGGTATCAGCTTTGGTCCGAGACTGAGGGTTGTTCTGCCAGTCAGTTAAGGCAGCACATTTATTCATCGATGAGTACTTTGATTGCCGGGTCATTGTCACCAAACCAGTCCTGGTGTGTTCTCTTGATCTGGCCGAGGGTCTCTGCATGACAGTATTAAGAGTCCCATTCGTCACTGGGATTCACGTTGTTTGCTGTTGGGTTGTTTATAAGCCTATGTTCGACACACACACACACACACACACACACACACACACACACAGACGGGTTAAAGAAGATGAACAAGTGTTTATCATTGATTATGAAAATGAAGTCATGGGGTAAAAAATGCAAGAGACAGAACGGAGAGAAAAAGTTGCCTACGTTTGTCAGACATACAGAGAGAGAGAGAGAGAGAGAGAGAGAGAGAGAGAGAGAGAGAGAGAGAGAGAGAGTTATTTAGTAAGGATAACTTTTATGCCTTTTTTTTGGGGGGGGGAGGACTCTTCTGGATGGTCATAAACGATCATGTAGATAATAATAACAATAATACATAGAAATTAATAAATTTATACCCAACCTAACCTAACCTAACCTAACCTAACCTAACCTAACCTAACTAACCTTGGTTTGGTGAGGTTAAGTTAGGTTAAGTTAGGTTAGGTTAGGTTAGGTTAGATATGTTTGGTCAGGTTTCTCGGTCATCGCGACAAACCAGGTGACGAGGTATCCAGCTCATAAAGGTCAAGTGTGTCCAGTTTTCTCTCCATTAATTCAATAACTTCTTCTCCCTTGTTGCGCACGTTCGGCACATTAATTGTTGCTGGTCTTGTGTTCATTAACGTCTGAACAGCCTTCCCAGAGCCATGTCCGGTTCCATACAAGGTCGCCCTCCAGCCAGTCATCCGGTACAAGGTCGCCCTCCAGCCAGTCATCCGGTACAAGGTCGCCCTCCAGCCAGTTATCCGGTACAAGGTCGCCCTCCAGCCAGTCATCCGGTACAAGGTCGCCCTCCAGCCAGTCATCCGATACAAGGTCGCCCTCCAGCCAGTCATCCGGTATAAGGTCGCCCTCCAGCCAGCCACCCGTTTCCAAGGCGCAGTTTGTATTCCTTGAGCAAAATATACCCGTCATTGGCATGCTAGATCTATCCTGGCATCTCCTAACTACTAATTAGTACCTTCCAGTAGTCTATTAGCTGCCTGAAGGTCACACACACACACACACACACCGGTACCCACTTACAGGTTCCTGGGCAGATCACCAGGTTGGGTTAAGCCTCTACAAGGTTAGGTTGGTCTTTGTCCTAGTTAGATGTATGACTCAAGGACTGTAGCTTCTCGATATGGAAGGAAGATTCTCATTACCGAACTGTAGCTAGACATCGTTTTGTTTACATCTGCTGACTAAGTTTTCTAAGTTTCAATTATTTTTTTTTTTTGCTGTTCAAGTTATTGTGTTTATAAGGTTACCCGGGAGAGACAATAGGCAAACAAACATAGATCTATCCATATTTGTTCCTCACTGGCGTCTCTACGGAACAACAACAACAAAAACAATGGCATTTTGGGAAGGGATTCGAGTGTAGACGGGAGGAAGTTTTATTCACAGAAACGAATTCTTGACAAAAAACTAAAACAATTTCACCAATCACTCAATTTGGCCGTTCAGAATCTGTCTTAACACACCTCAATAAGTGAGAACAAACTACATGATCTCCACAAAAATCCCAAACGCAACGTGGATATATAGTTTTTTTTGTGAGACACCCTGTACTGAACCTTCACATAATACAACGATGGCATCACTGGGTAACTCAGCAGGTTTTTTCTAAGTTACAAATAATTTCATCTTCTTCAGGGTGACCTCACTTACTGCTGGAGGGAGAAAAAGACGTATCTGCAGTCGAGTGAAAATTCTCTGTTTTTGTCCGAAGAATAATAAAAAGTTCATATGTTTTGTTCAGTCGTTATAATTAATGTATAAGTTCAGTTCCTCTTTGATAACAACTGTGTATAATATTAGTGTTAAGACGATACCTCTAAAACCCGGGTGTTGTTCTTTCCTTGTTCCTGTTCTTGTTCCTACTATTGTTCTTGTTCTTGTTCCTGGTATTGTTCTTCAGCTTGATTCTGTAGAGCTACACGACAACAGCGAGTTATAAAGGTCATCTGTACTGTACTAACTCAAGATTATTACACACGCAGACATTCACACTCTTGCATACGTCTTTGCGTGTGTGTGTGTGTGTGTGTGTGTGTGTGTGTGTGTGATGAGGGAGAGAGAAGGGTTGAGGGAAGGAAGACAGATAAGATAGGAAGTAGCCGAAGGTCAGTTAAGTGAGGAGAAGAGAGAAGTTGACAGAACTCCGACAAGGCTGAGGAAGTCACTCTCTCTCTCTCTCTCTCTCTCTCTCTCTCTCTCTCTCTCTCTCTCTCTCTCTCTCTCATATGGTAATTTGCCCCCTCCTCCCTCCTCCCTCCTCCCTCCTCCCTGACCTAACGCTGAGATAACGCTTCTATTTAAATTAGTCTTTGCAAAATTCCGTCGCCTTGATAAACTGTGTGGATGAGACTCAAAGAAACATTAATGTATGAGTCTTTAACATCCTGGTTCCCCTAACAGGTGATGTGATAGTGAGTCTTCTGGTTCATGACTCCTTCTAGACTCCATTTAAGGCTCTTGAGACTCTAGGATAAAGGAAATGTTGCTGTTTGGTTTATCTAAGTGTTTCATCTGTCAGTGTTTCAAAGTCAAGAAACATTTTATAAGAGAGTGGCAGTGTAACCAACAAGGTGACAGAACACAATATATCGTTTCTCTTTAATTACGTGAAACTTTGACCTCAAATTTATTAGAGCTGAATATTAAACACTATAACGCTACCCTAACCGCCCCCCTGCTACCTGCCAAATCACTTCAGCTACGGTACAATGATCGATATATCGTCCTAATGTTTCCACTACAGGACAGCTGCCTCTACAAAATCTTAGCCTTAGGGGGTCTTATTCAGTTGTTTTAGGTTAAAATCTGACCGTAGAGAGGCAGGTCAGAGGTTAAGGTCACAAGTTTACATTAAAAGCAACTTCCATATCCCTAAGTATTGGAGTGTCCAGTGGATACAGTGGCTATTGTGATCTCCTGTTTACAAATCATAATAAAACTGTAAAGACACGTACCTTCCACACACACACACACACACACACACACACACACACACACGCACACACACACCTATATGTCCAAACTACCTTTGATTTTCGTATAATTTTGTAAGGTGCATTAAAAATCTTGGGGGTTGAGAAGGAAGGAAGGAAGGAAGGAAGGCAGGAAGGAAGGAAGGAAGGAAGGAAAGAAGGAAGGAAGGGAGGGAGGAAAGAGGAACGTGTGCAAAGGTGTCACGGTAACCAGGTGTGGAAAGGTTAATATTTGTTCCCATCAGTGAGCAAGGCTGCCCACACACACACACAAAGTATTTCCTGTCGTTCCTTGCATGACGAGCTGCTTCTCTCTCTCTCTCTCTGACAAGTACTCTACTGCGCTCATATACAAGTCACAAGTTAACACCCCCCCCCCCCCCCAGCTCAAAAAAAAGGGACTCGCCGTACACATAATATTTCTACCATTATCAAGAGAGTAACTAACAACATCCACTAAAAAAATTGTATAATAAAAACCAGTTTCTCTTTGTTAAGTGGTTTAATAAGGTAAATAATATATAATGACGACAAATATTATTACACAACTGACGATCAATATACCAACTTTGCTTTCCTCCAAATTATTTCAGTTTTTACTAATGATATTAAATGGTTTAGAATGTAAGACGTTCATCGCCAGTGACAATCATTCATCTCCATCTGTTTCAACATAGCTACACACAACATTCTCTGGAAGTTGTAATTTAAATATGAACGTCTGAGAAAAGGCTTTTATAAACAGTACAAGTGAATGGCCCTTAACCTACCTGGGCATTGTCTCTCTTCCAGGCTATGTTATGTCTCTACCAGGCCATATTGTATCTCTCTACCAGACCATATTGTCTCTCTACCAGGCCATGTTGTCTCTCTACCAGGCCATGTTGTGTCTCTACCAGGCCATGTTCCAGGGACTTTTTTAAAGGAATTTTTACCAGTACGCCACTTTAAGAAAAAGGACACATATATCTAAAAATGGCAGACTCCAAATACTGTACCTGGCATTTATGTTAAAAGATACTTAGTGTTAACGCTCATAGGAGAGTTATTGGTTTGTTACTGGAGAAATATACCCTCAACGTTGACCCGTACCATATAATTCGGTCAAAACCTGTTAAAGAACAATTCACATATAACAAATGCTGTTATCTCAGGACACGTAGAATGAATAATACAATCAATATACAGTACATAGCCTGTTAACATCTTAAGTATAACTCACATGTTACATCTGTTGATACATCAGGAGACAAGTTGTATAATATGATCAAATTACAGTACATTAATATACTTATTAAAGTTATTTAGAGTTTATATTTACGTTTTAGGGTCTTGGGTTCGACCAGCGTGTTGTTTCTTCTGCAAGAATTGATAGACTACTGAGCAATCGCCCTCCAATCGCAGCCCGAGGCGAGGGCATCTGTGTTATATTAGACGACCAACAAACACGTTGTCAGCACTGCCCTCCCCTTCTCACCCTCTCTCTCTCTCTCATGTTTATCTTACTGTGGCGGTAACACTTAGAGAGCAGATAATTATATACAAATCAAAGGAATTTAAGGAAACACAGTCCAGTAGATGCCATAATTGGTAATTTATATTCAATAAAAGTAGTACCATACAATATTTATTGAAAAAAGCGACATTTCAAACAGACTGGTAAACTGTAACTCAGCATTGACCAAAAATGTGAAAATAGAAGGGCTAATAGGGCCAATAGGGCTAATAGGTACAGAACATTTTGTGGAATGTAGATGATAGAAGCATGTGGCAGTTATGTAATACTTCATACTAGAAAATAAATATCTTAAAATGAACCACCAGTGAAGAATTTGACAGCAGATTTTCTTGTTTGACAGGCTTCTGTTGGCTCTCTACATCTGCGTTCTTTCTTCTTCAGAAATTCTGCCACTGCAAATCGTGGATCATATTCTGCTATGCCACAACTGTTGAGTGCCACAATTAAGCGTGCATTCATTATAGATCTTTCATTTTTGATCGTCTGTCATCATATATAGCGTTGTGATGTGAAACTACCCACTGTGTTTGCATACTGTGTGGAGACAGAGTTAGTATTACTCCAAGGGTCTTTTGCACAGTTCTTGCTGCTGCACTAGCTGGTAAAGGTCTCTTTAGTGTGTTGGACAGACTAGCACCAGAATCACTCCCTGGAGGAAGGGGTGTTTCCAAGATGCTAGAAATTTCACTCCATGCTTCACAGGTCTGTTCTGCTAAGTCACTAGTTTCTTCTGGAAATAATTGTGCAGCAATATATGTACCACTGGCGACAAACTCTTCACAGGTATTACTGGTAAGAAGATTTTTCATTGTAGTACTGGTAGAGGCAGTAGCAGGCATAGTAGTACTGGTAGAGGCAGTAGCAGGCATAGTAGTACTGGTAGAGGCAGTAGCAGGCACAGTAGTACTGGTAGAGGCAGTAGCAGGCATGGTCCATTTCATAATCAGGTAGTTTTTCTTAGCATTTTCAGCCTACTCGTTACTTTGGCGTTTGCATTTTCTCTCCCTTCTCGGCATTTTGGTTCTGAAATGTAAAAAAAAATAAATAAAAAATAAGGAAAGTATATTGCAAAATTAAAATTAAATGAAAAAGTTAATGGCGAAGGTCTAGGACACTTTCGCGTTGTTGTTACTCTTAATTTCCGGTCCTAACTTTCTAAATACACTTATACATGGAAAAAAAACTGTGAAAATGCTGTGGTACAACATTTTTATTACTTATATTTATTTATTATTTTTTACTTAGCTATTCTTATTTATTTTAGCACTAAACTAACCAAAAACCAGTTCATATGCGGCTTCAGCCACCTTTGGATTTTCACTAAATTGAGGTCTTCTTTACTTACATCTCACTATTCTAAGACTCTTTTCTTATCTGACAATTTTTCTGGAGATTAGTTTACGTTTTTAATTTGAAGGAAATACAAATGCGGCTTTAAATTTACAATCGTGGAAATTTTCCACACAAATTAAATACTAATCATTACCATATCTTCGGTATCCACAGGTATTCACTATCTATATATATATAAACAGTAACAGTAGGGTGAAAATCAACACTAAACATTGAAAAGGCTAATGCGTTACCTCCAGTTCGTTCCTCTAAAGTGGTGTCAAACTCAAAACCTTTCGAGGGCCAATTCTTATTTTAGTCACCCTCTTCAGGGCCAACACAAGTGCTATATCACATATTTGCAGGATTGAAGTTAACAGCTTCACATATTGCCTTACCTGGCTTACCAGGAATACCTCACTTGGGTTTGTCTGATCTTATGTATGTCAAATTATTGGATAGTAGAAGGCGTATATATACATTATTTATAAGCATTTCCCCTTTACAATAGTGTTATTACTAGCATTCACAATATAAATTAAATTATTGCCACAATGATGTAAAGATAATTTCGGAATTTACTGACTCATTCATATCTGCATTTTTTCCTTCACATATATATTTCTTTCATAATTTCACGGACTGATAAATTTTACCTTCATCCCGGGGGCCACACCTGACCATCCCAAGGGCCCACATTTGGTCCGCGGGTCATGAGTTTAGTTAATAACTCTTAAAACGCACATAAACAATCCTCTAACCGCCACAGTCACTCACTCAGCTGATCACTCCCATTTTCTTCTCAAGTGTATGGGAGACCTTGCTAGAATCAATATTTTTACTCCACAGCTTAAAATTGACTAGTGGACAAATAGAATGTGACTAGTGGGCCAAATACATGGGTAAGTAGGCCATTTGGCCCACTAGTATATATGTTAAAAAAGTCCCTGCCCGGGCACTGTTGTCTCTCTACCAGACCATGTTGTCTCTACATTTCCTTCACAAATCGTCTAACCACACGCTCCTGTATTTTTTTTATTAATTACATTAAAGATAATATTCATATGTCTGTTAATATTAGTAGCAAGTTTCGTTAAGAGGTCACACACACACACACACACACACACACACACACACACACACTTGCAGAAACGTAAGACATTGTAGTGGATTTCTCCCCTACAAACGCTGTTTGTCGCTGCGTGGCCGACCCCACGAACTCCACAGTGTGTGCCTCGTGGTCTAGGTCAACCAGCACCGCCATACATCACGGAGCGGGGGTCAACTACTAAGCCACGCCTACCCCTTGCTATTTAAGACCTGACCTCGTGGTGACCTGTCTCTTTCTACCTCCACCAACCAGCCAGCAACACCTCCTCCTCCTCCGCCTGCCTGGTGAGCCTCGCTCCCGCCGGCGAGCATGGCGACCCACAAGCTGTCCTCCTCTGAGCACCCTCACCAACCAGCTCTCTCTACATCACGCTTATAACCATGCTGCCTTCCCAGCACCAAGCTGCATGGTACATCCAATACAACATGTATACAGAGAGCACATTGTGAGTTTCCTTTCTCCAACCCATCCTGAGTGTGAACCCAAACATCCCATACCCCACAACATCACTGGCCGTTGCCCTTGTGGGCTTCAGGAAGGCCTTTGACCTTGTTGATCACTGCACTGTTATCAACAAGGCTATATCACTAGGGCTGCCCACCAACCTGGTCTCATGGCTCACTGATTTCTTGAGTGGACGTCGCCAAGCAGTGAGGCATCAGGGCTTTTTCTCCACATTCCAACACCTCACCTGCGGTGTTCCCCAGGGGACCAAGGTGGGACCACTGTGCTTCCTCATCCTGATCAACGACGCTCTATCGGACACTCCTCACAGGTGAAAGTACGTGGATGACTGCACTGTGGGGGTTTCAGTGGACAACACCGCACCAGACTACTCATCGCTCCAAGGCACCCTGGACAGGCAACAGGCATGAACTACGGAGAACAAGGTCACCATCAACCACACCAAAACCGTCGTCATGCACATCAATACCGCCACCACTCCAGTGCAAGCCCCAGCAGTCACAGTGGGTGCCCATCCTCTCCAGCTGGTGCAGTCTGCCAAACTCCTGGGTGTAACTATAGACAACAAACTTGACTGGAAGGACCATGTAAATAACACAGTCAAGGCAGCTTCGTACCGTCTCTACATGCTACGAAGACTTAGGTCACTTGGGACACCCACGCCAGAGCTGGGGACCATCTACAACGTCTTCATTCTCCCCAAACTAACGTATGCGTCACCAGCCTGGCCGTCTTCTCTCAACTCCACCCAACAACGTAGGCTAGAGAAGGTACAGAAAAGGGCCTGCAGAATAATGCTCGCACAGAATACTCCGGCTACACCAACGCTCTCTCCACCCTGGAAATGCCATCCCTCAGTGACCTCCACCACCAAGCACTGGAAAGGTTTGGCCGTGGACAACTGCACCACCCTCGCCACCTCCTACCACCTGCAGCCCCCCACCCAACTCGAGCAGTCCGCCACTACAACAAAATTCAGCCCATTAGAGCCCGCACCGATAGATATAAGAACAGCACCGTCCCATCTATTGTTAAAATAATAAACAACTCCTGATTTATGTACTGTACAGCCCTGTAAATGTATTCAACGCATATTATATCATTATGTCTAAATCAAATGCAAGTCTGTATATTTTCAGCCACCGGCTGCAACTCTATTAATAAACCTTTTATTATTATTATTATTACACTCCACGTGATGCCCCTCATAACACCATCTGTGAGGGAGTTTCTACACTACGTGTTTGCTGTTCAACACCTCAACGCACAAGATCTACGTGACTTCCACTGTAAACATTAATCTGTATGTTCACTGTATGTTCCTTTGCCTTTCTCTAATGAAGGCCTTTGTTAAACCACCAATGTCAATGTATGTAATAAGTCATTTATGTCCAATGTATTTTTTCAGCCTTCGGCCTGCAGAACTTTTTCAATAATCCGTTAATTATTATTATAATTATTATTATTATTATTATTATTATTATTATTACACACCCACACACACACAGCCACCATGGCCTCTCTCAATTTATACCGTGACTTGGGCGTCCTCGTCATCATTAATAAGTCTCTTAAACTTTATCCCGTATCCCAAACACTGTTGATGGTCGCTGGCAGACATAATTTGCGCCTCACGTTAACCTTGTCCACCACTGTACCTTCTGTTGTTCTCTTACATGTGTAAGAATGAAACTTGTCAGAGGTCAAGGAAATCTTCTCCTTTAACTGGTAAGGTTAACTCTCACAGTCTATTGTCTCGTGATTAAAATCTGCCGTTATGAATGCTTGTGATTTAGCTGCTGCAGTAATGGCCCTGGGAAGGTCTTCTATTTCCACTGATGCCAAGATTACCAATATTTTGATAAACCTTGCTGCCGTCACAGCATTCTATGGCAGGTTATTCCAACATTTCACAACTCTCACTCCTAAGAAGTCATCCCAGCCGGACATCCGCCAGCTCCTTTGTGGTACTTATAAACTAAAAGTTTTTTTGTCTACCCTTCCTCTTCTATGAAAGTGGGCTCCATAAGCATGACTGCCCTGAAGTTTTCTGGTCACTGTTTGGGCATCAGCTGATTGATAACATGGTCAAATCTTGATAACATGGTCATTACGACTCGGAGCTACATGTTAATACTTGATAATACTGTGAAAAATCAAAGCAAAACCTTGCAGGATTATTGCTCTTAGTAATTTGTTTAATGATGATTAAGTAACGGACAGTGTGTACTACCTCACACCCACAGAGATGATGAACAGCCCCGCTAGCAGAAGTGTTTCCAGGGAAGGGAGAGATGGTGGACATTACACCATACCCAGTCCAGCTTGCTTTATGTTCTATATAATACTACTTCTTTACACGTCTTATGTCTGGGAAGACGTTGCTTGGTAGCTTAAAGCTCTTTACCCAATTGACCTCTTTTCCTTACCCGCCACGTTCTTACGTAACCCCCCCCCCCCCAAAAAAAAAAAAAAAATCTGTAGCACTTGTAGAGTTCTCCGCAGCATTGTGATGGCTTAAACGGAATGTAACCATTGCAGGTCAATTTATAGAAGGGGACAAAATTGGATACAGGGTATTTTTTGTGTTTAGTAATTCTTTCATATTAAAACAAGACGATTTTCTTCTGACACTTTTGGTGCATTTTATCCATAACCGAATATCGTGAGCTGAAAATCGTTCTAATGGTAGACCTTGCTGCTATATTGTATCACAAAAATTGTGACCAAATCCCAGGTTGCTGATCTGACTTTCTGCCTAATTTACACACAATTGCAGGGTTTCAATTGGTTCTCTTTCTTTGACAACACAACATATACACATTGTTTCTCACTGTTCATTTGTTTATTTTTTTCCATTCTGTATATATTTCACCCCCCCAGGTCTCAATATGGGTCGGTGACCTGTGCCTGGGTGGGCTAATCCCAGTAAAAAAGAAAACAAATAAAAAATACTAAACAAATTCTAAACGGTGGCGAGAAATGGCGTGATTATCAAGCTCTAGCTTGTACATTTATCAATGTAATATTTCTGATTTTCAGGCATCATATAAATCAATATCATGGCAAGAGTTTAATTAAATGTGGACTAAAGATCAGTTTGGGTACACCCAGTATTCCTCCGCGGCACTCAGCAGTGTTGCCAATGTAGTGGCACCTATCGTTTTCACTCATATTTTGATATCGAGCAGGACTTACAGTATCCTATTCGGCACTAGACAGCTTACTAGCCGATTGGGCAGGCGGTCTGCATTCTCTCTACACACTGTTAGCAAGCACTGGGCATGTATTGATTCTCTGTTACACACTTTTGGCAAATACTGGTCATGTATGGGCTCTCTGTTACACACTTTTGGCAAATACTGGTCATGTATGGGCTCTCTGTTACACACTTTTGGCAAATACTGGTCATGTATGGGCTCTCTGTTACACACTTTTGGCAAATACTGGTCATGTATGGGCTCTCTGTTACACACTTTTGGCAAATACTGGTTCATGTATGGGCTTTTGAATATACCTGATCATGTGCCAGTTTATACTCTTATAAATTATAACACTCCACATTATAGGGTGGAAACGGATTGCAAGGAAAGTATTTTTATAATAATAATATTTATTCGGTAAAATCATCAAACAAGTTTAAAATTGGTTTGGTATGTACATAGACTAAACAGGCATACAGTTCAGTGTGTGTGTGTGTGTGTGTCGACAACGCAAGTATACGATGTACAGAGCAAGCATCAGGGACTGTTTATCGTCCTTGGTACAAAGAACGTACAGTATGCAGTTTCTAATAAACAGTAAGGCAATTTGACCAAGTTTAGCCAATACCGCCTGAACTACCGCACGACACCTGTACTATTTACGTCCCTGGGTCAAAGCCTCAAAGGTCAAATGTAAGGTTGCAGGTGAAGGTGGAACAGGGGACCGTTATAATCTCTCTCTCTCTCTCTCTCTCTCTCTCTCTCATACTCGATTCAATATAACTTTTATCTCCTCGTAAGATAATCATTTAATTAACTTCTATCCTTACCTATACAGAATATTTTCACTGTACACATTAAGACCTGTAACATATTCACTCCCACTAAATCATCATCTCACTGTTAACACAACGCTATAACCTTATACACTGATACTTCACTGATTCATCTTGTACAGTTAAAAAACAACTAATAATGGTAAGAGAACTTTGTGCTGTTATTGCTCTTCAACAACCATGATCTTAAGTAGGTAACACGATTATTAATTAAACTATTCTGACAACAGTTGAAAAATTATGAGATAAAACTGTGGAACTTGGTGGTAAACATCTCCAACCTAAGATTAAAACCTTTCTCGATTAAAACCTTTCTCGATTAAAACCTACCTCGATTAAATTATGTCTTAAGAGATAATCAGATGTGTCATTGATGGTATAAGAAATGGAACATATATGTTTATTATTTGGTTCTCTGCCTAGCATAATTAAGTCACAAATATTTGATGTTGAATATTCTTGAGTCCTTATGAGTCCTTTTGAGTTATATGAGTCCATGTGAGTCCTTGTGAGTCCTTGTCAGTCCTTGTGAGTCCTTGTGAGTCCTTATGCGTCCTTATGAGTCCTTGTGAATCCTTGTTTGTCCTTATGCGACCTTGTGAGTCCTTGTCAGCCCTTGTTAAGCCTTGTGAGTCCTTATGAGTCCTTGTGAGTCATTATGAGTCCTTGTGGGTCCTTGTGCGTCCTTATGCGACCTTGTGAGTCCTTGTGAGTCCTTATGCGGTGTTGTAGCACTGTTGTACAAGAACAGAAGAATCGACCCAGAAGAATGTGAGTTCAGTATTGACGGATATGATTTATTTATGAACCTTTCTCAAGTAACTTGCAAGAGGGATGTGGTTATCTATGCTAGGCAAGACCTTAGAACCATCCAGGTGAGGGTACAGGGAGAGGATGTTTTTGAAGAATCCAAGTGGCATAAAATTAAATTAAAGGGGAGAGACTTACTCACTGTTGGGTGTATCTACAGATCCCCAGACTGTAGCTTATTAAACCAAGGGAACTTAAGAGCCTTAATAGACAGTGCAGCGATGCTCAACGCTAGCACCTCTTTATCATGAGAGACTTTAACTATGGCGACATCGACTGGAGAAATGAATCCACGCCAAATTACATAAATAACCCTGCTACTCTTTTTGTAGAAACTCTGAGAGATAATTTTCTGTTCCAACATGTTAAGGACCCTACACATTACAGAGGGCAGCAAACACCCAAGCCACTAGGCCTCATCATAACAAACGAGGAGGGTATGGTGGCCAAACTGGAACACCTTACCCCAGTTGGCACCAGCCACCATGTAATGTTGTCCTTCACATTTAACTGCGACTTAGTTCACGACAAAACCAGGCCAAGATTCAAATATTACAATGGAAATTACGTTGGGGGAGGAGATGAGGGGTATCCGCTGACCTGACTCACAAAGGTATGAGAACGCAGGCACTACGCTGAATATCATAGCCAGTAAAGTCAACCATATGATCGATAAATATATACCCAAGAGCAAACCCAGTGCCTCTAGGAATACATGGAGACCCCTACACATGAACCATGAGGTGGTCGGCAAAGTTTAGAAGAAAACCCAGAAATTCAAGGCGTGGGTTAGGTCAAACAATGAGCAGGACAGGAGGATGTATGCAAGATCCAGGAACCAAGCAAAGTCAGAGTGTAGAAGAGCTGAAAAGGAATTCCAAAGGCTGGTTGCAAGCGACGTCAACTCAAACCCAAAGGCGTTTTACCGATATGCAAACTCGAAATTAAAAACACGAGGAGGAGTATTGGACCTGAGGCTTGAAGATGGTAGTTACGCAGAATCTGACCAGGACAAAGCAGAGGCATTGAAAAGTTTCTTTTCCTCGGTGTTCACAAAAGAGGGTGCGAACAATCTTCCTGCGTTTGAGGACAGACGGTTCGACACAGCGCTGACCCACATTGTTTTCTCTGAAGAGGTTATGAGATATAAAAAGTCAAAGCTAAAGGTTCATAAGAGTCCCGGCCCTGGCATGGTGCATCCCAGATTGCTAAGAGAGTTGTGCAATGAGCTTGCTAAGCCCCTGAAGATCCTGTTCTGTAAATGCGTTGATGAGCAAAAGGTCCCAAGCGATTGGAAAATGGCTTATGTGAGTCCTATTTTCAAGAAGGGCGATAGTCACTCTGCGAATACCTATAGACCGGTGAGCCTGACCAGCATAGTATATAAAGTAATTGAGGGCATTATAAGAGATGCCATGATGGAACATTTACTTCGAAACAACCTTGTAAAAGACTGCCAGCACGGTTTTATGCCAGGACGCTTCTGCTTAACACAATTACTCAAGGTACTGGATGTTTAGGCCCAAATTCTCGAGCAGGGTGGTAATATCGACAATATAAACCTAGATTTTGCCAAGGCTTTCGACAGCGTACCCCATGAAAGGCTGATAAATGGTACGAAATCGTCATGTGTATCTGTGACTAGCGGGGTACCACAGGGCAGTGTATTGGGCCCACTGTTGTTTCTGTTTCATTAATGACATGCCAGAAGCTGTACATTCCTCCATACAAAGGTTTTCGGACAATGCCAAGTTATTTAGAGAAATTAAGAACCAAACAGACTGTGAAGAGCTGCAGAAAGATCTCTATGAGCTTCAAGAGTGGTCGAGGAAATGCTGCGAAAATTCAACGTCACGAAGTGCAAAAGGATGCACCTGGGTCACACCAATAGTAATGAGGCGCATCACATGTCCCAACAGTAGGAAGAGACTGCATTAATTGAGACTTAAATTCTCGGGCCATTGTGAGAAAAGGGTAAATCAGGCAACGAAACCTGTAGGTTTTACAATAAGGTCGTTCAGATATCTAGATGGTCCGTCACTCGTCACGATCTTCATGAGTGAGGTGCTTCCCTGCCTGAAGTATTGTCACCCCGTCTGGTCCCCGAGGTATGCTAGAGATTGTCAATTGTTTGAAAATATCCAAAGGAGGGCCACCAGACTGGTGCCTTCTCTACGGAACCTCAGTTACCCAGAGATTGGAGCGCCTGCAACTACCGAGGGTTATACTACAGACGGGCGAGGGGTGACCTAATCGAAGCATATATACATCTCAGGGAGTACTACTCGGTCGAATGTCCACCCCATAAGGGGTCACAGCTGAAGGTTGAAGAAGCCACAAGTCCAAAAAACTGTGAGGGCAATTTTTTTCGGATTGAGAATTGTGAACTTTTGGAACAATCTGCCAGAGAGCGTTGTGACGGTACTGGAGCAGGTTCCGATATATTCAGGAACCAGTGCATGCCCAGTACTTGCCAACAATGCGTAACAGAGACGTGAGTGACGTTACCCGTCGCCCAAGCAGCTAACGAGCCTATCAGTGGTGAAGAGGATAAAAGTCAAAGTTATGAGTCCGTGTGTGAGTCCTTATTAGTCCTTGTGAGTCCTTGTAAAGTCCTTATGAAGTTGGTAAAAAATCTGTACTGGCATCACTTTGCCTCCTTCGCAACTTAATAGAATGATAGATAATAAGTAAAATCATTATACACGTTCATATCCCGTTCTTTTGTTACATTATGGAAACGTTAAATTCTTTTTACTTTGAGAACTTTGAGTTAAAAAAAAAGTGGTTAATTTGAGATACGTCAGAAATGACGACACATACAGGGATAATTTTGTTCAATGTGTCGTGTAGAGAACATATCATTAACTTATTTTATATCACCAATTGTATTTTAATATTTTTTTTAATTAACTCTACTGGTAAAAAACAAAGTTTAATCAGGAATAAATTTGCTAAAAAAAATTATCGTTGTTAAAAAATCCGCGGCTGGAGTGTAACAAAAAAATATCATTACGCCTATTTAGTCTTTCATCACATTGTGCGAAAACAGCAGATTATTAAAAAAAAACAATTTATATATAGTTAGTAGGTTATTGACATTAAACTTTAGATATTTAGGGCTAATTTCTCAAAGCAATACATTGATTATTTTGTAGTAAAAGATAACGATTTGCCTACTTAAGGGAATAGTTTCGCTTCGGTTCTCCATTAAGATTGATAACGATAACTACAACTTTACACCAGTTTTACACCACTTGGGTTTTTTCGATTTTACGTACCGTGTCCAAAAGTATACAATTATTATTATTATAGCCATTAATGACCAATTTGTTGAAGAGATGTCGGAAACGCTGGACACAATTGTCTTTACAAAGCCACCTCCTTAAGATTCCTATATGTACTCTGCCTATTCCCTTATAAACAATTATTTTTAGCCTTAACGTTATATAATTATCTTATGATAGTTTTAGATTAGATTTATTTATTCGTGAAAGTTTCTGTTTTGAGGTCTGACTCAGGAGCCTGTGGGTGAAGGAGCCTGTGGGTGAAGGTGGCTGGTGGGTGAAGGAGCCTGTGGGTGAAGGTGGCTGGTGGGTGAAGGAGCCTGTGGGTGAAGGTGGCTGGTGGGTGAAGGAGCCTGTGGGTGAAGGTGGCTGGTGGGTGAAGGAGCCTGTGGGTGAAGGTGGCTGGTGGGTGAAGGAGCCTGTGGGTGAAGGTGGCTGGTGGGTGAAGGAGCCTGTGGGTGAAGGTGGCTGGTGGGTGAAGGAGCCTGTGGGTGAAGGAGCCTGTGGGTGAAGGAGCCTGTGGGTGAAGGTGGCTGGTGGGTGAAGGAGCCTGTGGGTGAAGGAGCCTGTGGGTGAAGGTTGCTGGTGAGAAGGAATTGGCAACAGTGGCCGCGTTCAACAGACGTAAAGGGAACGGGAGGCAGCAACAGGTGTCATATATACTCCACTATGTCTCGTCCTCATCACGACCCCGGGGAAGTTAAATACGTGTATGATCTACCTTATACGGCCAGGAAGAAGTTATGTACTATACTCGATTCAAATAATGACTGGGAGAGGCTGGGTATGTAGTGACGTCTCTTGTGATTAGAGAAATGGCGTAGGCTGTGATAATTGTTTCCCTCTATTTTTGACAATTTTAATTACTTTTTATGATTTGCAGTTATTGTATTTTGATCCTAACATTATTATATTTTTTTTAGTTATACTTTAGACGTCTAACTCAAAGGAAGGAGCCACTTTAGGATAGTATTCTATAGAAGAAAACTTTTTTTATCATGAAGAAAAAGATATGACTTTTCCTATTTTTGGTCCTATTGTTAAGGGTTATATGGTGTTTTGCTGTTTACGTTGGTCTTCCATCTGTTGACAATATAAATAATTATAAACAAAACAAGTTAACCCTAACCAACCTACTTAACCTAACCTAATCTAAAATAGGTCATAAAATAAAGTACGACGAGACTGTTGTGTCTTTACCACCAACTTGAGGAAAGGTCATTTTATAGTTGTGCATATTTCCTTGGGTATTAGAAATATGTGTAAAAACCATAGAAAATCACCAAAAATCAACCTAACCTAACCTAATCAGGGGGAGCGGGGTCCAGGCGGTCCGACTAATTACCCAAATGTAGCCAAAGATAGTCGCAATGAAGTCAAATAATGGTCCTACGTACAAGCGTAATTCGGGCTGTGAATCACTTCTCGATTATTATTTGGTGTCATAAAGTAAAAAAAAAATAAATTGGTAAACTTAATTTAATCTGAGTTGTGTTGTGTTAGGTTAGGTTAGGTTAGATTAGATTAGATTAGATTAGATTAGGTATATGCACTTGATCTATTAACTCAGATTAAATTAAGTTTAACAACTTTTTGTGACTTCGTGACATCAAATACTAGTCGAGGTTAGGTTAGGTTAGGTACATGCACTCGATCTATTAACTCAGATTAAATTAAGTTTACCAATTTTTTGTGACTTTGTGGCACCAAATACTAGTCGAGAAGTGATTGGCAGTCCGATTTATTCATCTAGGGCCATTATTTGACTTCATTGCGACTACATTTGGGTAATTCCTTGCCCCGTCGGTACATGCATTTGATCTGTTAACTCAGATTAAAGCAAGTTTTCCAATTTTTTGTGACTTTCTGACACCAAATACTAGTCGAGAAGTGACTGGCAGTCCAATTTATTCATCTAGGACCATTATTTGACTTCATTCCGGCTATATTTGGCCACATTTGGGTACATTTGGGTAATTAGTCAGACCCGGGTCCAAGGGGGACAGCCCTAATTTGGTTAGAACGCTGCACTAATATAAAAAGACCTGAGGAAATTTCTTCGGTCAACTTGTAGTTTCAACCAACCGCGGCTCTCGAGTTGAGCAATGTGTTTTTCCGATGGTTTAGACACTGTTAAAACACTTTTCGTTGTGACGTTTCCCTCGCAAATGACTTAAATATATCGGAGATCCAGGGGGGTGGAACCCCCCGTTAGGAGGCTAGAATAAGTAATTTTAGGTCATTTTCGAGGGAAACGTCATAGAAGAAAGGTGTCTTAAAATTATCTAAATCATCAGGAAAACACAATGCTCAACTCGAGAGCCGTGGTTGGTCGAAACTACAAATTGACCATTTCTTCATTAACGATAAAAGATTTCTTACCTCAATAAAATGAGTCGATTACTGATATCTAAAAAAAAAAAAAGCTTTTAATCCTAGGAAGTTAAATCAGGTTAGGTCAGTCGGGTTTATTTATCTATCCACATCACTATAGGAGAAATACTGGCTCCTTCCCGTGAGGATGACGTCTTTGGTGTTATAAACATTTCTCAGCTAATTTTGTACTGTTCCTTTTTTATACAATGCAAATGTTTTATTATTTTTTATTATTATGATTATTATTATTATTATTAAGCCATAACTCATAAATTTATTGCTTGCTAGTTTGAATGTCAACAAGGAGTAACATTCTAGAATAGGGGCCGAGTTAACCAGTTGCTTAATGCAAAATCTCAGTAGAAAATAAATATTTCTTACATCAAGACTAAACCAAATCAGATGGAGGATTTGTACTTTTAATATTTTATGTTTCCCCGATCATAAAGACAGTGCCCATCCATCCAGTGATGCTGTATTTGGGGTTGAACTGAACAAATACTTTTCAACAACTGAGTGAAGGCTGAGCAAAAGAACACTTCCCAGAGATCCTGTTAAAATTCGTTTTTATTGCAACTTAACCTAATCTAACCTATTACCACACACCTGTGGGGGGGGGGGGGGGGGCTTTGCCTTCCCTCTGGCGATTCCTAACCAAAAGAATAATCCTAGTGATAATGGTAAAAAATCCAAAATACCTATTGGGATAAAAACAAATGTTAACCCAGAGACCTTTCCATGTGATGTGAAATTTTACCATTTTAACCTTCCCAGCACAACTTAATGTAATCTCATCTAACCTACCTAACCAAACCTAACATACACTGGAAATCTTTTTGTGTATGGAAAGTATATGTACTGGGAAGTGTCAATGAGTTCCCCCAAACTTGTATATTACGAAAATTGCAAATCCTCGACCTTTTTGGGATATTCGTAATGTAAGTAAATTTATCGTCAAAAATATTTTTCTTCAGGTTCTGTTTCTTACCGAGTTTAAGATGAAAGTGTTGATGACTACAAAACTTTCCTACTCGCATAAACAAATGAAGCTCAAGTATGGCAAAAAATACAAAGTTTTATTCCCCTGCCAAATTTGGCTTATTTTTTAGGCAAGAAAATAGAACACAGTGAATGGGCTATCATGGATCAGACTTTCTTTATTATCATAAATAGTGTACAGTATGGTGATCAGTGGCACAAAACTGTACCAGCAACACAGCACTATCCTGTAGCTGATACTATATAGTGTTTTATGTTTCATAAATGATATGCCAAATACAGTGTACTGTATGTATACAGCAGGAGTTTTCATTCCTTGAGCAAATTTTATTCTATGTATTAATTATTAACCACTTGTGTATTGGGTCCCCTCTTTTCTGGATAAAATTGCTAGATGTTAGCTAAATAAATTATTAAAATTGGCATCCCCATAGTGATTGGGTTAAAGAAAAATACTGTACTGTTCTGTAATGTACTGTATACCAATAAAGGTTAAATCTAAAAATTATGAATTCTGTAAAGAGTAAACAATATGTTCCCTGGTATATTTATTGAACAGAAAGGTGTTTTGTATGCTAGCATTTATATAATGTGTTTTATATTCGTGATTATTATGTCAGAAAGTTTGGAGTTTTTCAGTATTCCTCATGGATGTATGTAAATTTCAGGTGGTGAACACATGGGTTTTAAGTGGTGTGACATTGAAGAATTTCGACGTGCAGAACGCTGTGGAGAGTCTCCAGCGAATCGTCTTCTGCAAGCATGGGGTCAAAGGAATCACACAGTCTCTGAACTC
Organism: Homarus gammarus; assembly: GCA_958450375.1. Taxonomy (NCBI): domain Eukaryota; kingdom Metazoa; phylum Arthropoda; class Malacostraca; order Decapoda; family Nephropidae; genus Homarus; species Homarus gammarus. The sequence continues at coordinate 1,031,985 of CAUDMG010002954.1, read as the reverse complement.
TTCTATTTTCTGTATAAAATGGACCATTTTCAGGCAATGAGAGCAATCATGTCTTGTGGTAAGTCTTAATATCACTCCTATGTAGCTTCACGTAAACTTCAGTATCCTTGTATTTGCTGGTATAAGTGATAGGTAAATTAACAGTTAAGGCGGGGGTTCCCAAACTTGGGGTCGCGACCCCAAATGGGGTCAGAAGGCTCATTGGGTAGGGTCGCAAAGAGGTCATGGGGTCGCCAGTGAAATGATTTGGGGTCGCACTGGATAGTTGACAACGCTGGATTGGGTTGTGCTAGAAAAAGCTTGGGAACCTCTGAGTTAAGGTTTTATTGTATAGACATTACTTGGAACTGAGTTTTATTTATATAGTCTGTACATAGTATACATATAACTTCACTGATTTTTACATTCTCAGTTTATTGTATTCAGTAATCTAAGTACGCAAATGAAAGTTTTAATATTTCCCGAAATCTTTACAGTACCAAGAAGGTTTCACAATCTGTTGACCTCAGCAAATGGATACACCACAAAACTGTTGCTTGCTAAAAAACCTGCCGCAGGTATAGTAGTTGAGAGGGAGTCACAAGAGCCTGTGAGAGCTGTTCAACCCACCATTGAAACTGTTCATAGTTCTGTACTGGAATATTCATCAGCTACCACCCAAAGTACGTCCTTGCTAGATACTGTATCAAGTATAAATTATAATGACTCTGTCGTGGAAGCATCAGTGACTCCCAGCAAGAATAACTCAAACCGACAACCAGTACCCGTTCAGGCAGGAAGACAACAGGTCATGTCACAGAGGGTGAGTAAACCTGCTAAGCATTGCTGGAAGTTTTAGTCGTGATTGTGCTCACCAGTTAAGTTCTTTCCATCCAGGTTGTTGCTCAATTCATTAATGACAGAGTTATTAGGCTAAAAAGTTTAACTTTCACTGGTATACAGTAGGAGGTCCCCGACTTAAGAACGCCTGCCGATACGAACAGGGTTAAGCTTGAAATTTATAGTACAGGTATTTTATTTACCTGATGACTTATTTTTTACTTTCATTTACTGTACTTTGTCATTGTATTTCTTCTTTTCTCTTAAATTATGTGATTTTAGATGTATATAAGGACTTAGGCTATGATATAGTGGGATTTTAAACATTGTTTTGTAAGTACGGTATACATAAGGCGTGTGTTCCGACTTGCATACATTTTCGACTTAAGAATGTCCTCGGGAACAGAACCAGTTGGTAACCCGGGGGTCCCCTGTACTGTATTAGGACTTCAGTTCAGGCCTGCAGCTAACCCCTGAGTATAATAGGAATGTGAACTAAAAGAGATGAGGTAATCATTAGTTTTTACCTTGCCATGAATAAAGAAAAGGCCTCTTGTATGTTACATGTGTTCAGCTGTTCATACATTACATAAGGTGTCTGATTATCCACTGAAGAAAGGATGGATAGATAGAAATTAATTTATTGTGCAGTTTCATGGAATTAATATATAGGCTGTGCTTGAGAATAATCATTTTCTATACCCAATTCCCCAATTATAGGCTCATTTCAACTTCAAAATTTTGACATAGGCAAACATGGCTTTAGCTTTAATTTTCCTTTAATTAATTGTATTGTTGACAGGAAGATGCACCTGTGAGTACTGAGGGTGCCTGTGCTCTCATTCCTTCACACAACTACAACTCTCACAACTTCAACCAAAGTGCCAACCATGTTAACTCCTACCCAGCATCTCCAAAGGTTCCTGTGATGCTCCTGTGTCCAACAACACAAGCAACTGGAAGCAGTAGACCTCCATCGACAGATGTGAAACAGCCTGGACTTGTGAAACAGCCTGGACTAGCATCTGACTGTACTAGTAAACTGGTGAAGAAGATCAACAACAATGAAGTTTATGGGTGAGACATTCCATTGCTTTATTTACAGCTTGAGTAAGATACAGTGTACAGTTGGTACAGTTAGATAACTGTTCATGGTTCAATGCATTTTAGAGAGTACCAAAAGAGGGAGCTGTTACTACAAATGCCATTATTTTTTAATAATTGCTCTTTTTTACTAAGACTGTCTTGCACAACTTATTATACATTTGGAACCTATGGACACACCACTATCACCACCTATCACAGCACACTGTTACCTCAGCTGTCCTGTAAGTTAGAGAACCCCTACTGCTACTGTACTACACACAACCTCACTCCTGTCACCACCCACACCTAACTCAATCTCTCATTCCACAACCTGCTTCCACACATGAACAGTGGCAAGGAAGAGCAGGGTGTAGGGGTGGTGTGTGTGTCTGGGAGTGCAGGGTGGTGTGTTTGTGTGTGTAGGGAGTGTAGGGTGTAGAGATGGTGTGTGTCAGGGACTGCAGGGTGTAGAGATGGTGTGTGTGTCAGGGAGTGCAGGGTGTAGAGATGGTGTGTGTGTCAGGGAGTGCAGGGTGTAGAGATGGTGTGTGTGTCAGGGAGTGCAGGGTGGTGTGTTTGTGTGTGTAGGGAGTGTAGGGTGTAGAGATGGTGTGTGTGTCAGGGAGTGCAGGGTGGTGTGTTTGTGTGTGTAGGGAGTGTAGGGTGTAGAGATGGTGTGTGTGTCAGGGAGTGCAGGGTGTAGAGATGGTGTGTGTGTCAGGGAGTGCAGGGTGTAGAGATGGTGTGTGTGTCAGGGAGTGCAGGGTGTAGAGATGGTGTGTGTGTCAGGGAGTGCAGGGTGGTGTGTTTGTGTGTGTCAGGGAGTGCAGGGTGGTGTCTTTGTATGTGTAGGGAGTGCAGGGTGTTGGGGTGGTGTGTGTGCCAGGGAGTGCAGGGTGTTGGGGTGGTGTGTGTGCCAGGGAGTGCAGGGTGGTGTGTTTGTGTGTATGTCAGGAAGTGTTAGAAGCATGGCCAACACTGCCCCTATAGAGTACATGGTGTCAACATCAGTGTCAGTAAACTTGTTTTAGAAGTAAATCATGTTCTAACATGATAGGAATTGGAGAAAGAAAATTTTTCCTCTTTATTGAGACTGATAACCCTCCAGATATTTCTCATAATTTGTAATTGCATTAACAGTCTTTGGGTATTTTTCAGTACAGTATACTTCATGGTTCTGTGTTGCAGGCAGCACAAATTATGCACAGGTATCACACATTTTGTTGTACAATTCAGTGGGCTGGTAGTGGAGCAGTACCTTGTACAGTATTTGCAACACATCACACCATTGTTTTCTCTAATTGCAGGATGTATGGTCAAGTGTCTTGTGAGGACAATAATCCAGAGGAATCGGTCACTAAACACAAAGTTCCTTCATATGATCCTGACAAAAGCTATTTAGCCAGGGTGAGAACAGTGCATTTTCTTAATAAATTTATTTTTGAGATTTTTCTTGCCAAAGAACTGTTAATAATGATCCCTTTCTTAGTTATCAATACTTTCACCAATATTTGGTTAGTAGAGTTTTGTAAAAAGTCACTGCAAGAACATAGAAACTAATACAGGTATACAGCACAGTAATCTCCCCGTTAGCCACAATCTTCGATCCCTGGAACTTTCCATTACCCGGAAAAAAGAAATTAGCATTCTGAGAACTTCCGAAAAAAATCTCTCATTCTGGCATTAAAATTAATATCTGAGAAAGTGCATCATGCGCCAAAACGTGCTAAGGGCATGGGTGGGTAGGCTCAGATTGCCCGTGACCTACGATTGGCTACTACTGTAATGTGACGCCATGGGACGCCTGTGATTGGCTGATGTATCTCGCAGGCTGTCTCCTCAAACTCTAGCTTCTTGACACTCTTAGTTCGCTGCCTGCTGCCAATGTACAAGCTTTTTGCATGCTCACTACTTTTTCACATACGATCTGTGTTATGCAGTACAGTATTATACCGGGATACAATCATCGAAGTATACCGTTAAAGCAGTGTTAAGATATAAACACTGATTACAGTTACATATACTGTACTGTACACTCAAAAAGTGTGAAAGTACTGTATATAGCAGGAGTGGACAGTGTATGCCTACTGTAGGCTAGTGTGTAGAGGGTGTGTGTACAGTGTATGTACAATCCCTCCTTCAAGGAAGGAGAGGAGAGTGGCAGTAAGCAACATCTGCTACAGTACATGGTACAGGACAAAGGCAGGCCATCCTGTATCATCATATCACCATTTGACCTGCCTGCATTACAAGCTCAAGATGTCACCATTTGCTGGTGAGTACAGTATAGTGTATACATTAGTCAGTCCGACTGTAGTTAAGCCTATGTAGCAACGATGGTCTTTGCCAGATACATTGTTTAAACGTGGAAACTTCCACCATTGCCAAGAAAAATCTTGGGGATAAGAAAATTTGTGTCAATACACGGAAATTTCTCAAACCCGGAACAGTCTGCGCCAACTGTTCCGGCTAATGGGGAGAATATTGAATCCAGTTATGATAACCGTTGTAACTACTGTACTTGAAAATGAATTTGCTGATTTATCCAAATAGGTTGCTATTTTTGATCAGTATTTCTATATTATTTGTCCGTTCACTATTACCTTTGTTGGCTTTTATTGATTTTATGTGTTTTTACTAATACCAGTTCACTGTCATAGGTGGAGGAAAAGAGGGCCAAAGAGGCAGCGAGAGCCAAGGAAGGTGCAAGGTCATCTAACACTTCAGGAAGAGCTTCACTTACAGACCCACCAGTGACAGTTTATCCTCACCAGAATCCACAGAGACCTCCCTCAGAGCTTACTACTGCTGAAAGACAACGCCGAATCTCTAGTAAATTTAATTTCGTATTATCCGAGTCCTCAGCTGTTATCTCCTCCTGGGCTATCTACTAGAGGGAAACCTAGAAATGGAGGACATCCATGTGCATTTGTATAGCTATTGTGAGCATGATGTAAACTCATATACTAATGTAGTTTTAACCATAGTTGGTACAGTATATAAATAATGTACAGTAATAATATACCACAAGATTTCTAATGATTTTGATAATGAGTACTTTTCATTGTAGTCCAGCCTTCTACCTGCTTAAAGTTTGCTGCAGTAATGAACTGGCCATATTTAATGATTTAATTTAAAAGTACAGAGCCAGTATGTATTGGGGCACAGTGGGTATAAATAATATTTATCTGAGGGTTATTGTTGGTTTGTTTAACTACAGATGCCTCAGACTCATCAAACCACAGTACCAGTGTGCCAGTGATCCCATATAAAGAGCTGGAGGAGGCCACAGCTCTCTGGAGTCCAGATCATCTCCTTGGTCGGGGAGGTTTTGGTTCTGTGTTTAAAGGTACTTGGAAAAACACAGAAGTTGCTGTTAAAAAGATTGAACCTGTAAGTATAATTATAACTTCCTCCCAATAAATTGCAGGGGTACTTTTGGTTTGCTCGCCCATGACATTCCTCTGTCTGTTTGTCAACTGTGTGAGCTAATGTGGAACTTCAAAATTTGGATATTCAGTTGCCAGGACACCACAAGAATTCTGATGATTTTTATGTTTAGTATTTTACTATACACTTTTTAAAATAAGTGTGTCAGATATTTACAGCTAATATTACCATACAAACTCTGGAGTGTGTGGGCTTCTCTGCTGAATATCAGTTTGTCACATGGAAATACTTCTAATTTCAGCATGGCAATGCTTCATTTGACAATGCTCGACTGCACATAACTCAGAGTCTGGAGGAATTGAAGCTGCTCCAGTCATACCGCCATGACAATATTCTTCAGGTAAGGTTGATTTTTTCGCTCTCAAAATATCTTGTAGTAGTATATTGTCCACTCGTGAAGAAGTTAACAGTATGCATAAAAGGAAGACATTAAATTATAATTGATAATGTTTACTAAAAGTTTCACACATGTTTTTTTTAAGATTATCTGTATAGGGCTTACAGTACCACATAATGGCAGGAATTTATTTTGTAAACACCAGAGCTGTCCTTTTTTATGATATCTTTACCAAGGTGTAGCTAAATGTCTGTCCTTCCTTTTGGCCATCTGGCAATAAAGCTATGACACCCACTCCATGAAGAAGTAGCTACAACTACCCTTTTCAAGACTGGTGAAATGTTGACAAAATAATGGTGTGTTAAACTTATACAATATTACAGGATATGTCTGTTGGTGGGAATATAAACTTATTAAATGTACTGTTCACCACTGTTTATGGGATGAGTGGGAGGGACTGAGCTCACCGAGTCTAATGATCTATGTAAAGTAAAAGTTTATGCTGTGAAATTTTTGTAGATTTTGCTTTTCCAATTATTAATATATGATGCAGTAGAGACAGACGAGTTTCTTCTGAGAAAATGTGGAACACATCCTGGACCAGTGGAAGAAATAAAACACAGTAATAAGTTGGCTTCAAAAAGTACAATAGCTCCATACTGTTACATGATATACACATAACATTCTCTTGCTTTTCTATTTTATGAAAGGAATAACAATATAATTATATATTCTTGCAGGTTTATGGCTATTCTACAGACCATGAAATGTCCCCATGTCTGGTGTATCAGTTTATGCCTAATGGATCTGTAGAGGACAGACTTCAAGGCAGGGTAAGTCACATCCACCTCCACCACAAAAGTCGTCTTCATCTTTTTAGTTTGGGATGTCAGCAGAATCTACTCCCTGCACCCCCAGTCTTTGCTGGGCACTCTACTTCTCAACCATACCAGGTTTTATGATGTTTTTGAGAAATGTATGACATTGCTGCAGGATGATTTATAATGGGAGCCAGATATGTATAACTATTTGTGCTGCTGATGCCATTGAATACAGTATTGTAATGGTTAATGACACTTTCATAAAAAGCATTTTCAGCACTAAATCTGTAGCTGCAAGAAAGCCACTAATACACATTGATGCTAATTAGTTTACATATATACAGTACAGGTACAAGAAATGTGTTTTTAGGCAATATCAGATCATAAATCTTAAATAACTGGCTATTTGAAGCTTATCTGTCAACTCTTCCACTGTTACCAGCCCACCCACCTTATATCATGCAGATTGGCTCAGGATAAATTTCACTTGTTGACTGTACAGTCAGCCTCTTATATTTCAGATAGATCTTGTACTTGTTTCCTTCACAAAAACAACACATACTTCCTCATTTTCTTTCTTGTCATTATTTGACTCACAAGAGTCATCAGTGTGTCTTGTAGTAATGCTGGTGATAAAAAGATACAGTCAATACCTTCCAGGTTTTTTCTTTTCACATAAACCCTTCTACAAATGAGGTAGTGCTCCTGGTTTTTCTTCTTTATTAATTGGAGCTGACCAAATGGTCTAGATTCTCAACCCCCTGGGTTAAGAAGGAGCAGTGGCATGACTGACAACTCTTAGGTGAAAACCACAGCAGTGAGCAGTGTTGTTTACTAGAATCAGACAGCAAAGCATGGTTTGGTGCCATCATAGTTCAGTGGTCCTACCATCAGTGTTCCCCTTTCAGAAAATCTCTAAGACATTCATATTGTTTATTCCAGCTGTTTTGCACAACTTATACTGTATGAGTATCACCCATCAGGAGCACATCCAACCCCAGAACTTATGCACTCTCATGATTTCTGTTCATTCACTGCAGTTACAACCTGGGTGAAGTTCTTCCCTCCTCTTAACTAGTGCCTCCCTCACCCCAGTCTTCCCTCACCTCGGCCTTTCTTCACCTCGCTCTGTCTTCTCTTCTATTGCTCACTTGAGAATTAATTTTTTTATATATTCATCTTTCACATCACACATATCTTACCAGCTAAACAGACTGTGGTCGACACCTTTCTGATACAGTAAGGTTCTGCTCAATGACCGACATGTGAGCTTTAAAAAGTCATTCGACAGTCTTCCAAAGTACTGTACAGTTGTCCCTCGGTTAACGAACACAATTCGTTCCACAGAGTCGTTCGTAAACCCAAAATTTCATCAACCGAATCTATTATTTCAATGGGATATTGGGTAATTGGTTCCAACTCACAGAAAAGGACATATAAAGTATAAACAAAATGCAGTAAAGTACACTTACTGTGAGGTGTGTATGTAGAATATTCCTGGTTGATGATGATGATGGGAATTAGAAGTGGGGGTGGAAGAGAAGGACCCATGCTTGATGCAGTAATTTCACCAATAAAATTTTAACGTTCACAAGCTGCAATTAAAGATTATTTTATTTAAATCAACACTGCACTGCGCTATATATTATCAATATGTTAACTAAATATCAGAATGACCAATAATTTTTATGTAAAAACGTAAAACTACTCTGTATTCAAGAGACCAACACACACGATGTTTCCTCCACTGTAAACAAAGTTAAACAGAGACGCTTTGGCCGGTGAGTCAAGCGGCTGATGGGCATTCAAAAAACTAGTTCCCTGTGCTGCATATATTATCAATATGTTAACTAAATTTTAAAATGACTAATAATTTTAATATAAAAAATGCAAAATATTAAAGAGCACTACCTTCTTGATATTTACGCCACTGGCAAATGAATGTAAACATAGAACCGATTACTGTATTGGCGGACTAGCTGATCAGGTGATCAGCTGATGCGCACAACAAAAAGTGTTTGTCGTAAGGATTTCGTTAATCAAAGTTTTGTTCGTTAATCGAACTGAAAATCCTTATGGGAGCTAATTAGTTAATCGAATCATTCGTTAACCGAGGGACCACTGTATAAAGTTTTAAGTGCAGTTACAGGTGTGATTCCTGTTCATTAAGGTACAAATGCAGTATATCTAAGGGAAGAAATGCCTGTACAGTGTTTTATAAACCATGAACTGTATTGAATATCCTCAAAATTTTGTATAGACCTAAAAAAAAAAATTTCAGAAAATTGAAGCTTTTGGTGAGGGACAGCCATTAGGAGCTGCCGTACGACTTAATTGGCTGAAGCGTTTTAGAATAGCAACTGGCACAGCACGAGCCTTGCAGTTCTTGCATACAGTGAAGGAGAAGCCACTTATCCACGGGGATGTTAAAAGGTAAGTCCTCTTTACTTTTAGTATTACTTAAACCTACTATACATGATATGATGTAAAACAAAGAAGGAACAATGTTAATGGTGGTGATCTTACAGTACCTTCATAATTTGGACAAATAGAAGCTCTACCCTTGATGAAATAAGGGAAATTCTGAATTACGAGCAGTTAAGCACAGTAATGAAGAGACACAATCATGGTCCTCAAAACAGAGATTAGAGGATGTCCCCTGGAGGCTGGAGGTGTGACTGCAGCTGAAGCACCTGGTTAATGCCTCACACACTGCTGGCTCAGATATCTCTCAACTATTACCCTCCTCCTCCCCTCCCCTTGGCCTTAAAAGGGAGTTTCCTAATTTGTTTTGTTGTGTTGTGTTTAATTAATTATTTATTTGCTATTACTATTATTTTGATTATAATATTATTATTATTATTATTATTATTATTATTATTATTATTATTATTATTATTATTACTTCTACTGTAATCAGTGATATCTCCATTAGTCAGAACAATTGGTACACAGCTCTAGTGGGAATGAGACGACCCTCTCGAACCCGGAAAAGAAATCCCCCATCCCCAGAATTTTATGGATATTGTGCTGAGAAATTATTCTCAAAATTTCTGAAAACTGCATTTGATTTTCATCTCTCAAACCCAGAAAAAAAATCCCCCTCTCCCCGGAATTCTCCTGGTACTGTGAAAATTTTCTCAGAATTTACCCAAAAATCATTCCCAAACCTGGAATTTTCAGGAAAATTTTAAGCAAATTTCAATTCTGAGTATCCGAGAGTTCCGGTTAAGAGGGATTCCAACTAACTGAGATGTTACTGTATTATCATCATCATCATCATCATCATCACAGTACAGGGGGACCCCAAAATTCGCGGAGGTTAGGTTCTCAAAATGGCCGTGAATCGCCAAATTCGCGAATAACATTTGCTGACCAGGAGAGGGGGGGTTGGGGGGGGGGGGCATTTTTACTTGTGTATAAAGAAATGTATATTCCCTCTATGCGTTTGCCCTTAGGACAATTATTTCTTTTTCCTGTATTGTATATGTTTTGTGTGTGTGTAGACACACACACACAAAACACATACATCATACAAATAAATGATCATGGTAAAATACTCTCACAAATAACCAGAAACAAATTTATTAAAAATGTGACATACCCAGAGTGACGCTGAACATTACCTGATGCGGCCAAAGCTTGACCCACGTTGTGTCTCAGCAGAGTATAACTTACATTGCTGGAATCCTTGCATGACAGCGAATAACTTAAATATAGCCATCATATATTTTGCACAAGAGAGAAAAATTTTAGTCCTATAGTGTAATACATTAAGTACAGTACACGTTTTTCAACTCGTAATTTTGGGTATTTATACGTAACTTTCTTTATTTATTTTTACTCATTTACATGCACAATTGCACACACCATCCTAAATACATATTGTGAGAAAAGTAAAAGAAATAATTATCCTAAGGGCAAACCTGTACTATACTCAAATGTACTAAATAATTACTAAAACCTTTATGTCTAGTGCAAACTATAGCATGTTTATGTTCAAATTAATCAATATCTTACAAGAATTACAGCAGTGTAAGTTATATTCTGCCAAGTCAATTCATTGACATTTTATAAGGTAAAAACTTAAACTCCCTCTGTTTGACTGATAACAACGTCTGGGTCAGTCATCTCAATGCCGGCTGGTCAATACCTCACCCCTCCCTCAACCCCCTCCTCCTCCTCCCTCAACCACCAACTCACCCGTACTCTTGCCTCCGCCTCTGTAGCCTCCCTCCTCAACCCTTCCCTACTCCACCTTGGGCAGGCAGAAGTCACCAGTCGTCAATGTAAGTGTTATTTAAGATGTAAATCCTATTGTTTTTCTTTATAAATGAGGAAGGTAAAAGAATATTTATTGTGACAGTTATATGATTTTTCCCCTAACCTGTACTATTTACATGCATTCTTATAGGAAAATTTATTTATTATACGTGTTTTTTAATTATGCGGTGATTTTCAAGAATGTAATTCTTACATAAAAGAGAGGTGGGTGTACAGGTAAAGGAAATTACTGTCTCTTGAACAAATGACTCCCTGTCCCAGCCACGAAAATGCCGGTAATTTTAAAACTATCCACAGACATTCTTGGGTACATCCATGGTGTCATCCGCAAATAATAGAGGACTGCGAAATAAAAATCCGCGAACTTGGGGGGGCCCCTGTATTATTATTATTATTACAGCATTATTATTATTGTTGTTATTATTATTATTATTGTGATTATTATTATTTTTATTATTATTATTATTATTATTATTATTATTTTTATTATTTTTATTATTATTACCTGTATTATTATTATTATTATGGTATTTTGTTTCTTTAACACTTTACAGTGCCAATATATTGTTGGATCAAAACTATGAACCCAAGTTGGGTGACTTTGGTCTGGCCAGAGAAGGCAAGAGTCAATCAACAAGCATGAAGGTAAGTTTACATGATTTTAGTAATATAGTGATATTTCCGTTAGCTGGAACAATTGGTGCAGAACAACTTCTGGGAATGAGAGATTTCCAGGAAATGAAATGACTCTCAAAGCCGGAAAAAATCCCTCATCCTCGGAATTTTCCGGGTAACAGAAAAATTTTCTTGGAAGTTCCAGAAATTACCCATTACATCATGTCTCGAACCTTGAAAAAATATCCCTCATCCCCAGAATTTTCCGGGTAACGGAAAAATGTTCTCAATTTCCGGAAAATGCACCTGATTTTCATCTCTCAAACCCGGAAAAAACTTCCCCATCCCTGTGATTTTCTGTAATTTTCCAAGTATCGGGTAAATTTTCTTGGAATTTTCCGAGAAAAATTCAATTCCAGCTATCAGAGAGTTCTGGGTTTAAGGGATTCCGGCTAATGGAGATATTACTGTAAAGTCATGAGAGAAGCACCTGTACAGTGTCGTGTAATAAGTACAGTAAAGCCTCGAATAACGACGGTAATATGTCCTCCAATATTGCAGTGTGAGGTGAATCATTATATTATGAATCATTAATCACCAGTAAAATAAAGCAATAATAATGAGATGCATTCCCCAGTGTGACCTTTTTTATAACTTTTGTGTGGCTTTTTACCCTCTTTTCCCCAAAACAATACAATTTATGAAAAATTAAAATTATATTCTTCAAATAATGTTTATGAATGCACACAAGAGGAGATGGGATGCTATTGTTGTCAGTGTTTGCACCCATAATGTCAGCTATCATTCTGAAACTGAAGAAAGTAAGACCCTGGTTGTAGCTGTAGTAAAATTAATGTAAAAAAATTAATATGTATGTTTTAAGTAAGGTTATTTAATGTTAATAAATGGAACAATAGAAGTAGCCAACCATTAACAGGAAAGGAAAAACTAAATAGATTGGGAACGCCATCGTATGTAAGTGCGTACAGTACATGTGAAAACATCATCATTTCTCTAAATAAGAACATGAAAGCAACACTTATTACTGTTCATATATGTTTTAAATAATACTTACCAAGGTAAAACAAAAATTCTTCTCACAAACGTTGGTAAAGTCTAAAACATAAGGACAGCCAATGATTATTGTGCAAGTTTTTACTCATGATGAATTCATCAGGTTCAACTCTGGGTGAAGCTGAAGCTTTCCATAAAGATGTCATAGCTGTTGCTGAAACTGTTATTGAACCTGAAGTTTTTACTGAAGCTGCTTATGATGCTGAAGTTGATGGTTTAAGCCTTCGAATAATAATGCTTCGAAAGGACCTTTCACAGCCGCTTTCTTTTCTCATTATACATCTTTATGTAGAGGTCATATGCATTTTTCACATCCCTGTTAATTTTGATGCTTCATCTGTTAATGAATCGACTTAAGAAAATATGTTCATTGCTTGCTCCATATAATATCCACAGACCTCTCACCTTTTTGATATTGTTTTAACACATCTAGTTTCTTGGCTAAGCTTATACATTTTTTTTTTTTTTTTAGCTTTTGAATCGGCACTACCATCACTTGCTCATGTTGAGTAGGGACACAAAAAATGCCATAAGAAACCCGAGATTTTTTTTCTTCTTGTTCAGATGCGTGAAATCAAAAGGCCCGCCAAGTTGCGACTGTTTATACTAGTGATGCTGGCATCATCACTCACAAGCCTGGCAGCCTCCGTGCGCAAGGCGTGTTTTTTATAATACATATCAGAATTTAGTTATTATTTATATGAAATGTAATTTTACTTTATTTTTTATAATATTTTTGTTGTAAATACGAAGAAAATAATGGTGTAAATTGTATTGGGTCCTAAATTAACCAGGGTCTTAAATGTGAAGCGTCGTTAGTAGAACCGTCATTATCGGAGGCTTTCCTGTATACAGTACTGCAGTTTATCCACCTACACCCATAACACACACGTTCTCAAACATTATTACTCCCTTCACAATTGGTCAAGCCAGCTGTCCTCTCTCCAGGTAAACACCCTGCTGTGTCATGTGGGTCCCAGTGCTGTTACACAAAAACTCCACCCACAATATCATATGACCAATCACAATGCAAGAAAGAAACCTATGAGATTTGGAAAAGACCTAGTGATTGGCTAAGTTTTAAGCTGCATGTGTATAGGGTGAGAACTGACTGAGGCCAGGAGATTAGCAGTGGTGTAAGACAACAAGGGGTTATTTCATAAGTTAGTGCTAATCCTGGTAATGGTATGAGTTAGGCAGTCCTTCCATGGTAATAGCTGAGCACTGAGTGTAGAGATATGGCAGATCATATATTCTGTTTGTCTTAATGAAATAGGAATAAGTCAAATTTCTCCTTTTAATTTCCCATGGTCTGTATAATAATAATTGACTGGAGTTCCCCTGTAACTGTTGGACAGGTGACAATATTGCTCACTCTTATTATGCATTCAAATACCTGTATATATACCGGTACTGTACATACAATATTTATGCAGTATATTTTTTGTTATAGGTATCAAGAGTACACGGAACCAAGCCTTACCTTCCTGATGATTACTTAAGATCAAAAAAACTCTCGGTAAAAGTGGATACATACAGCTATGGCATTGTTCTTTTTGAGTTGTGTACAGGACTGAGGGCTTATGATGAGAAGCGAAAAGAAGGAAAGTTTTTGGTAAGTTACTCTTTCTTTCAATGTCTGAATTATAATTTAGTAATTTCTCACAAGAGTATGATCTGATAGTGATTGGTTAAAGCAGCAGCTTTTCATCAGTAGGAGAAAATCAGCAGCGTATAACAAAATATAAGAGGCTGATGATGATACCAGCCAAGGAACAAAACATCACTACTGTACTGTATATCTTGGAGCAGGTGGTGGTGCTTACTGACTGTGGGAAGAAACACCATGAAAGCAGTGTGATGATTTCAGCTGTGATATTAGGAAGAACAGAGATTTCTTGTGTGGATTGTAGAAATGTACCATTATCATTTAGGAACTTTAAAAGTATTTATTTCTCTCTTTAACAAAACATGGGGGGGGGGGGGGGTGCATGCAAGAACTTTTGGGGTCTAGAATTATGTAGACATTACAGTATTTTTACTGTATTCCCTATCAAACAGGGAGGTACTACCGCCTGGGAAGATATTGAAACTATAATGTATTGTCTAATGGTAGACCCTGTTGCCATATGGCATCACAAAAATTGTGACCAAGTCCCAGGTTGATGATCTGACTTTTGCTTCGTTTACACACAATTGCAGGGTCTCAATTCTTTCTCTTACTTTGACAACACAACATACATATACAGGTACTGTATATCGTTTCTCACTATTGATCTTTTTTCATTTTTGTATTTTTTTATGGTTCTTTATTATTATTATAGTATTATCATCAGTGTTGTTATTATTTTATTTTTAATTTAGTAATTTTTATTATAAATTTTATTTACTATGAACCAATTATATATTATTGTTATTATCATTACATTTTCACACCCCAGGCCCCGATGTGCATCAGTGACCTGTGCCCGGGTGGGCTAATCCCTTAAAAAATAAAAAGAATAAAAATAATAATAATGAAAATAAATAAATCATTATCCCTTGGCCTTTACTGTTCACGTCTCACCAAACCAAATTTGTAATGAAATTGTCTTTTTTTTGTATTTTATATTGGTTATTTTAACAGATAATGCCAATTGAATATAGGAACAATGGTTAAGCAGTTTTAGAAAAAAGTACACATCGGTAGATCTGTGTTCATATGCTGAAACTGAAATAATCATTAGCTTCATTGTGTAGTTCTTCAGTATTGTAACTCTTAATAACCATGATTATATATTAGTAGAAATGTAGGTATGATTGTAACTAAAAATCTGTATGTTATTAGTGTTAGAAATTGGATTAGCCAAATTATGCATACAGTGCCAACAAACATTTAGAGTTTGTTCACTCTTTAGGACTACAGTACGGTACAGTATCATGAAACATATATAAGGCTTTATATAATTTCTTGGAGTTTGATTACCTCTATACCTATTGCTGTAATAAGTTCCTTTCAACATAAGATACAGAGTATTTTTTTTTTATATTTCCCTGAGTTTCATATCATGGAAGGCAGGCACAGACAAAGTGGATTATTTATTCATGATGGGTTGTGTTTTCGGTGAGTGGACAATTGTCACTGAACTATTGAATACAGTGCTATATTTATTACACTTTAATAAGAATGTCTTTATTTTGGAAGCAATGAAGTCCTAGTTAGGTAAATTAAGTTGGGTTAGGCTTATATTTGACCGGTGACTTAACGGTTGAATCACAGTTCAGGTGGAGTCTGTTGTGTTTAACTTAAGTGTGTCAGTTATTAAGGGAGCAAATTATAATGAGTACTGTATATACCAACTGTCTTTGAGCAGAAGGAGCTGGTGGAACTGACCACCAACGAGGAGTTACTCAGAGACAAGAATATCGGAGTCAGCTACGAAAGCCAGGTCTTCAATTTTCTTTTTCAGCTTGGAAAGGTAAGTTGAATATATCTTTTATTTACCTTTCTGTCTATTTAGTGAATGAAGATATTCTGTCAGCAATATGTGCAAGTTTAACTACCATTCAGGTTTTAACAGGAAGTGCTAAGTAATTGTCTTTCAATGTATTTTGCAGTGCTTACAGGCAGTCCCTGAGTTACAAACACCCTCACTTGTACACAAACACCCTCACTTGTACACAAACACCCTCACTTGTACACAAACACCCTCATTTGTACACAAACACCCTCACTTGTACACAAACACCCTCACTTGTACTCGAACACCCTCACTTGCACACAAACACCCTCACTTGTACTTTCATTATTCTATACAGTATTGTTTAACATCACTTTATTTACAGTATTTACAGTATGATGTTAAGTATTGGATACTATTATTGTTTTGTATTGGCAGGGTTGTGCTTTAATCTAACCTAAACTATGAAATTAACACTGTTTTGACTTACAAAGAGGGTCCAGAAACGTAACCTATTCGTAATTTGGGGACTGCCTGTGTTTATTTTTCAACAGGTTACTTAGTTTCATGGTTAGATTTAACTTGCTTTCACTCTTAACCCCCCCAAAAAAGAAAAAAAAAGTGAAGCAAAATCATTTCTGTAACTTCCTTTAAATATATTTATTGATAAATTCATGGTATATCTTCCAGGATTGCGTGAAGAATTTGTCAACACAACGTCCAGACATGACTAAAGTTTTCAAGGAACTCGATAATTATGGTCTCGTCTTGGAAGAGAGAGCCCGTGCTAGAAGTAAGGATGTAATGACTTTTTGTTATTTTATGAAAAATTTATACCCTGTAGTGTGTATAATTAATGGGTGATGCTTAGTAGAAAAATATTTATAACCTAAATGAGGAGTCTTATAGATGATGGTCACTGTAGTTTTACATGATTTTAGTGATTTAGTTCGGGTCAAAGGTCAATTTTTCCCAATTTTTCTTTCACAATTTCGTATTTGTGCCATGGAACTTCCTGTCTGTTATAGCAGTAAGGTACAATATGAGAGCAAATGAAAAGTCTTGTGTTCATGCTTGGTATCAACCAGCCTACAGTACACTGGGAGAGCTTGCGGGAACGAAAGAATTGCGCTTAACCTTTTTAACCCAATTTCTATTATTTGGATTAGATCCTCTTATGCTTGTCTGTTCTTTGTATTTCCAGAATTTTTGGAATTGTTTCCCAGTGATTATTCTTTGTCTTTCATCCCTCATAATACAGTAGATTCCCAGTTATCCGGCACCTATGGGAATTTAAAAGGTGCCGGATTAAGAGTTTTCTGGTTAATTGAAACTCGTTCTTTGGATCCCCCAATAAATCCTACTTTGCACAGTGCTACAGGCTGACCTCTCATATTTGTGTTTAAGAAATACAGACTTCTTTAACACTTTCTCCACTCTATATAAACGGTGTGACTTATAAGTAAAGAAAATATAAAACTATAAAATAAGAAAAATAAAGAGTATAGATGTGTATGTGTGAGAAGTGAACATGTGTGGCAGTTATAACCAAGGCCCTAGATATAACTACATCGCCAGCCCAGCCGCCTCGTATATTGTTACTTCTTATGAAACTTATAAAGGTTTTGGAAAAATTATTACAATACTTTAACATATCTTAGAAATATGGAAAATATAATTTAAAATTATAAAATAAGAAAACTGAAGAGCATCACTGTGTATGTGTGAGAAGTGAATGAGTGTTGAGGCGGTGGGTTACTAGGCTATAACTGCATGGCCATGCTCCCCCCTACTGATGAGATGTCACAGCATACACACACAGCCACCACAGCAGCCACACATATGAGTCAGCTGGGTGACTGCCTGAACTGTGTCATGATGCCCAGAGGATGGTTTGAGTGTGGAAGGAGCTATTTTTTGTACCTAAAATATATACTATTGTATTTTGTTATTGTTTACCACAGCAATGAATATGGCAGCTCATCCCCGTTGCGTGCGGTATTCAGACTTATGATTCTAGCTGATTTGGAAGGAATTTTTTATTGTTATTTCATTTTGGTGCTGGTTAGTTGAATCTACCGGTTGCCTGATGCTACATAACTGGAATTCTACTGTATTCTAATTTAATATTTGGTTTTGCTTCACTGTC
The DNA here is from genome assembly GCA_958450375.1 of Homarus gammarus. Taxonomy (NCBI): domain Eukaryota; kingdom Metazoa; phylum Arthropoda; class Malacostraca; order Decapoda; family Nephropidae; genus Homarus; species Homarus gammarus. The sequence continues at coordinate 1,013,910 of CAUDMG010002954.1, read as the reverse complement.
TTCCTCCTCATGAATATATCAGTAAACTATTATGACTTTCAACTTTTATAAAGTAAAATGGAAGCTGTTTTTATTTCCTCGATGCCAGTGTTTGTGTCAAAGCTCATGCACAAGTGTACAGTATATAGTACTCTACTCTTGAAATTGTAAGCTGTTAGCTCAGGGAATATGAATGTGTTTACATAAAAATAATTTTCTTGACAAGGTAAACTAGACTGTACTCATTAATTAACCTCTTTTACAGGAATCTCCCAGGGTGAAACAAGCTCAGTGTCCTCGTCACCACACATGCTTCAGATGTGCTACGACACTGCTGGATCCCTTCATTCACCATCACCCTCCACCCAGCCTTCTCTTCCTCATTTCTTCCATCCTTCTTCATCTCCCTCAGCTGCTTCCATGATTCCAGTTTACCAGTCTCCCCCTTCCTCTGTCTCTCCACGCTCGCCTGGCCCAAATTCACCTGTTCCGCCACATTACTCCCCACACCCGTTAATGCATGCAAATGTTCCCAGGTTAGTTGCCAATGGGTCAGTTGCGTATCACCCACGAATGTTCCACTATGGAGGAGCAATGGCATGGAAACAGGGACATGGAGGTAATGTGGTTTATGGAATGGGTCCCCAGCCTAACGGTCCACAGTTTCATTTGCCTCAAATAAATGTCAGTCCAGCCATTGTTAATGGTGCTGAAAGTGGAGATCCACCCAGCTATAGTGAGACCATGTCCCAGGGTCCTGAAGGTGCAGTAGGTGGTATGGGTAACGTATCTCCTATGTTACCACAGCTCTCCGGACTCTGCATCAATAGTAGTCATACTAATCGTAGTAGTAATGACTCGGATTACTCAGATAGTGATTTTAGCGGTTCAGAATCCAGCTTAATGGCCAACACCACTAAGAACATTGGTCCAGAGAATGGTTCACACTCATTACATCAAGGGGCAGCAGCAGGTGCTGGCTTACCCACAGTCATACCAACAATGGTTCTCCAACATCAAGCTAACTTTGCTACGCCTTTACTGACAGAATTGGGTACAAAGTCAAAATCTGAATTATCTTCCCTATCAGTGTCTAATCACTCCAGCCAGCCCACTGCTGTAAAGAAAAAGTGTCCATTGTTTGGGTAACTTAATTTGTCTATACTGTACTTAGGATACAGTATCATAGTGCACATGAGGCAGAGCAGATGAGAACAAGACAAGTGACAAAGCTGCTTGAGTGTGTTTATTACACCTTAATAATCATCTACAAACTTCCTGCTTTTAAACACAAGACTAAGAACTCTCAAGTCACTCTGTCACTTTTCTTTGTTCTTGGGACCAAGCAGTGTGCAGATTGTTAAAAGTTATACAGTACTATACTTTTGAGTGTTGTGGAACCCTGATTGTGGTTTTGCATAAAAGATAGCTTTTAAGAGTATAGTATTTATAAGTAATGAATATAAAAATACTCAAATTATTGTGAGGATATATATACATATATATATTAGATTTAAAAGATAGCAATAACATGTTTTGTTATTAGATATGAGCTTACAGTTATGTGCATATTACCATTAAGCATGTAGTAGCTGCTCTCTCCAACTTTGCAACCCCCAAAATTAATTAATATCAGTAAACACAAAAGAAAGTTCACAGTGGACCAACTTATAAACTCACACTTGAATCCAGGCCCAAGGTTGCTAGATAAGACAGGGTCAGACTATATATATATATATATATATATATCTTGATAAAATCACACGGGAAAATAGAAACAACGGAGTACCTTAGCTTTCGTCTTTATTCAAGACATCTTCAGAGGCAACAGTTGCCTCTGAAGATGTCTTGAATAAAGACGAAAGCTAAGGTACTCCGTTGTTTCTATTTTCCCGTGTGATTTTATCAAGATTTATCTTATCCACGTTTTCATTGTGGATTTTCATAAAATATATATATATATATATATATATATATATATATATATATATATATATATATATGCAGAATATTATAATACTTTTTACAGTAGCCTTGGGTTATTTAAAAAAAACAAAACAATTTTGCTGTTACCAAAATTACTACTACAGTATCTTGGGCTTTTTTTTTTTTTTTTAAGAAAAACCTATAACATATTCACTTCCCACATTCATATTGTAATAATTATCATATTTTCATCTTTATATATTACTGGTAAATAGCTTTGTAAATATGTTTTATTTACTTTTTGTTCATTATCTTTGTGTTTTTGTTCTTTTCTTTCTTTGTCAGTAATAACATCAGTCTTTAATGCCAATTTGTCAATCTTTTTATGTTCTTTCCTCAATTTTTAATAACTTAACTCAGTACTTTATGATGAGTGGGGGGGGGGGGGGGGTTATTGTAGGAGACCAGGCTGTGAGGGAGAGGGTGCTGAGGGTAATGAGTGGAAGGTTGTGGGAGTTTGAACAGAAAGGAGGGAAGGTGAGGATGGTGCAGAGAAGAGACATGTTAAGTTATTTCTTCAGTACTATGGTAGAAAAGATATCTCATTACAGTATTTTAAAGACATACATATGAAAGGCTTTCTTCTCAAATTTAGGCTGGGGGAGGGCCTTTGTTAAACACACAGTGGGACAAGTTTCATGCTGAAGTTAAATGAGACACACAACTTTCACTAACAGTTGTCAATGTTCTCCTGACAATGGGCAGGTTCTCTGTCTGATCAAAATCTGTCACCAAAATCTCAGTAGAATCTTTCTCCCTCTCCATGTACAATCTATTTTATGTAGTACTTACAGGATAGAGCTGGTCTAAGGTTTGTGTATGTGTGTGAGGTACTAACCCCTCCTACAAAGCTTGCAATTGGCTAGTGTTACCTGACTGATTCTGTGACTGTTCATTGTGTTGCTTTATTCCCCCGAGTCAAAATTTCACACACGCCATACATTCCCACTCTAACTTTCAATGTAGATTTTGTCTCGGAAGCACTCAACGTGACATGACATTGCAGGAGCAAATGGAGTATTAAGATGATCCCATGAAGCTTTGTAGTATACAGTACAGTAGTGGGCGGAGCAGTAAGTAGCCAAGCGCTCCCTCACTCAGTGTTGCATTGTCCATTGTTATATGTGGGACTACACTGCTCTCTTCTTGTAGTGTGTGAATATGCCATTACTTTTGAATAGTGCACTGTCCTCTAAGTGACCTAGTACTTCTACTAATACCTCTAATTATCCATTGACAAAGTGAACCAACATACACATTTAATGTCATCTGGATATTGTCAAAAGTTTCCTGAGTAAATTCAAAATTGTTCAATCTGGCAGGTACTGTTGGTGGTGAGTGATATAACCAATGTAGGAGTGTAAAAACATACTAATCATTGCTGTGAATATGTACAAAAATATTTTTGAATATGTATGATAACTGAGTCCCATTTGTTGTACAGTAGGGACAAAAGTTCGTTTGAAGCGGTGACACTGACGGGAATAAATCTCCGAACTTACGTACCCTGACTGTTATCTGATGCGGGTGTACTGTTTTATCTTATGGGGTCAATGCTGCTTCACATGAACTTTTAACTGTACAGTACAACTAATATAGTATAGTACTAACTAGTTCTAAGGAAGTAAGATTCTGTTTTGACAAACATTACCCTCAACAGAGAGATAATTGTTTACTACATGAAGGAAATATAATGTCAATATTTTATTTGGTATCTATTTATCCTTCAACTCTCTCAATGTTACTCTCATACCTCACTTAACACTGCCCCTTAAAACAATGATTCAGTATGGCTGTAGACAGGATTTATGATTGGGGGGGGGGGGGGTACAGTGCCATCAGATAGAGGGTGATGGCAGGGGAAAAATGTAATTGTGCTGTACATCATAATATTTTCCTTAACATTAACCAAAAGATTGAATATGCACATGAGTTACCATTATTCAGTCCACTTGTTTTAATTAAGAATTGATCTACGACACACACATAATGTAGTATATTGTTACATTATAATTTGACTGATGCTAGAGGAAAGAAAAATCATCCAATTTGCAATGATTTATTCTCTAGTTGGTCTTAATTTTTTTTAAGAATACACTTTATACAGTACCTGTGCATATTTTGAACTCTGCGATACTTATCACACTACTGCCAGCTCAATTACCTCGGTAGCTACAACAACCAGTCATATTTCTTTCATTAACTTTAGTCGGGGTTTATTTTTGCTGATGGTACTAGTCTAAAAAGCTCCCTTCTCCAAAAGCGTGAATTTGTTTGTGACTTAGACGGTAAATATTCTTTATTTCAAATTTTTTACCACAAATCTTGAAAAGTTAATGTTTTAAAGCAGTTACTGTACTGTATATCATTACATACATTAAGTTTGGTATTAAAGGGAACCAGGACTGGGTATCCTCAACAGTTATAAATTAATTTATTTGCAATATATCAATATTTAGTGAACATTATGAATGAGCCAATTAGGGGGCCAGAGCTTGTTTGACCGTCGACTTAAAAAAAAGTAAATAAATAAAATACATGTACGTATATCCCAAACAAAAATACCATATGAACTAATAATTTTCTGACATTTATCAACAGATACATACACAATAAAGTCAGACATCCCAATATCATTTTTTTTAAGTTAATTGCTATCTTAATTCACTCCATCAGTCTCTTACCATATTGTACATCATAAATCCTCACATTCCCTCAAATTAAATTCTTGTACAAGCTATGAATTACTTTTTAATGCAGGTAATGATTGATGATGATTGTACAAGAACATGTAATGGCATAACACTTTGTATTCAATGTTTTCCTAATTGGTGAGTTGGATGTGGTGAAAACAGGCCCTGGCCAGTTTTATCTCAGAATTTAACACCTTTGGATTATTTTTTTGCAGATGTGTACCAAACAATAGTAAATGACCTATGCAAAAAAAACAAAGGTGTTAAATTCTGAGACACTGGCCAGGGCCTGTTTTCACCACATCCAACCCACCAATTAGGAAAACATTGATCGAGGTAGAGCAAATCCTTTGGTACAGACAACATCACAAGTCCTTCTGCTTACATCATCATTACCTAAAAAATTACAATAAATTACCACTGATAAAAGGGATAGGGACTTTATAAACACAATGTATAATGAGCTCTGAGTATTATACAAAATATAAACTTCATAAAATTATTAATGACAGTTTTACCAAACAGAAACATGGTGACTTAACCCTTAAACTTTGGGTGACATTCCTGAACTTTTACCTTGGTTAAAGAATCTCCAAAATATATCATTTGCACACCAGCGATCCTAACTTTTGAATGTTTTAACAGATTTCAGTTGGTATCATTATCACATCAATGCAGATGTCACTTTTAAGAATCATCATTCAGGTATGTGGGTAATTTGTTACCTCAGATAGTGGTGATCCTGACTTGCCAGATAAGAGGACACTTGGAAGACCTATCTGTAATGCCCAATTCCTGCTCTGTAAAATCAGGTTGGCAATATCGTAAGACAGACATACGTACTAGCATGAAAGCACAAAGGGTTCCATCTGCATCCCTTAATTATCTCAAGGTTCTGAAGATGCTCAAGGCAAATCAAATTATTCTACACCATTACCTTAAGATATTTCAGTTTCTTGGTTATGGCTTGTTTGCATCTTCTCCTGCTGTGCTGTAGAGAGACCTTCTTGCTCCCTTTGGTATCTTTTTAAGGTTTGCTGTGTTCTCTTCAGGGCAATATGACCTTTAGTACTCATCCTCTTGTGTGGAGTTGAAACTGTGACTTTTTGTTGGATCAACTTCATAATATCAATCTGTTAAACATGTTGCTATTAGTTTTAAATAAACATTTATTTATATTTAGTTCAAGGAATCAATTTTAAGATGTTACTCCATGGAAATTACAGTTCCAATACTTAATAACGAACGAACACCAATATGAACAGGGTTAAACTTGAAATTTACAGTATAGTATTTTATTTACCTGGACTTATTTTTTACCTTCATTTACTGTATTTTGTCATTCCATTTCTTCTTTTGTCTTAAATTAAGTGATTTTAGATGTATATAATGACTTAGGCTATGATATAGTGGGATTTTAAATATTGTTTTGCAAATATTGTATGGAAAAAACATGTGTTCTGATTTACAAACGTCCACAGGAAAGGAACCCGTTTGTAACCCAGGGACCTTTCTGAATCACATACAGTGCACATACAGTACTTGTGATAACTGTAATAAGCCACTATCATCCTCATCAAATATTTACTGGCACCATGTTACACAGGGAGAGGTTCAAAATACTGTACAGTAGACCCTTACTGGACTCTTTTTAGAAAAATACTGTACAGTACACTATATTTGTAAAATGTCTCTCTATAATTCACGAAAAATTATCAATTTTGGACTATCATACAGTCCTGAATATGTACAGATGATTCTTCATCCTAGGTTAATAATTAAATATTTAATTGGTCATTATTAGTTTGCCTTTTAATGATAAACTGATACCATGGATAATGGTAATACTGTACTTCCGAACAACCAGAAAGTACAGTACAGTATAACGATACTATACTTTATATTTCATCATATACAGGGTACAGTACTTACCTTGTCTGGAATGTGTACATATCGAATTTTTCGACCCATTATGTGAAAATTATTCATCATAACTGTTTTCCCATTACCATCAGTATACCGGGCATCTGTCATTTCCATATTCATTTTCCTGCAAAGACAAAGCCCAAAATACTATACTGTAATGGTAAAAGATAAATGCAGTCGACATAAACATAACAAATACACTGGACATTCTCTGGAGTCACAATGTCTTTAAATAACTGTTACAATCATACAATAGTCGTGTACTCTGGTTGATAACTTTGCTATTGAAGGTTTACTGTATTCAAGGTGGTGGATGTATGGCACAGTAATGAATACTGTAACTAAAGAAAAAAGTAATAAGATTTAATTAAGGAGCTGTTTAATATACAAGTATGCTTATTCTTTTGTTAGATCACTTGGTCAAACAGACTTCAATTCTGTCTCACTAGAATTTGGGAACTTTTTGTGGCCATCTGTTGAAAAGGGAAATTTTCTGGTAGTGTATGTAAATACTACACAAAGAAAACTTACACATCAACATCTGTAATCAATCCTGAAACAAACGCATCATTGTGGAGTTCAACTGTTGTCTTCCATCCTGTTAGCCCCATGACCAGACAAGTCAGGGTGTTGAGTTCCTTGTGACGACTGCGTGCCAGTAAACCCATTGTTCAACATCAAAACCTGGAAGTAAACATTGTTGAAAATCAAAACAATTAATCAAGGATGTCACCACTAGGCAAACATTGAACTCCTTTTTAAATATTTCCTGGTTGTCTTCATCAGTCCTTCCTGAATATTTATCTTTTTGGGGGTTCCTACAGCTCTTACTCTTATCTACGTCCTGTTCTCTGCAATACTGGTTGAATAAAGGTGGTTTATTGTTCCCCTCATATTACGCTATCACTTAAGTTAATCTCTCGGAGCTGGACATTTTCTCTAAGCTGAAGAAAAGGTAATTTATGAGGAAACCACTACCACCAGAAAACGTTTATGGTAGTCCTTTGCTTTTTACTTACCAAGTACTTGTTTTCGTGATTGTAAGTACAGTACTGTAGTTTAGAAGTTGTGAAAAATTTATATTTTCACTATTAGGTAGGGTAGTTTTTTTTATATACATATCTACCATCATAAATCACCTGTAGTGGGTAAGGCATGGGGGGTGAAACAGGGTGAAAAAACTGACCATAGGACACTAAAATGTTGTATGTACGTGCTTTGTACATGAAGAAATTAATTATTTATCATAAATACTCCTCCCAAAATACTGCCTTGTCAGCAGGTGTTGTCGTCGGCATACTCACACGTAATATTACACTATGTAAAATTACACTATGACGCTTCAACAGTTATTCTCATTGATATCAGATATCAATGTTAGTGCTTTCTGTTAAATATGGCAGGGGCCCTGTCTAGGAAGTTAGCAAAGGTTAGGCAGTTTCTAGTAAATGTCGACTCTTTTAAAATATTTACGATAATAAGAAAATATCCTGGAAAAAATGAAAGGAATCGAACAACTCCTTCTAGTGGTAGCGGTGTTCTTCCCAAAGAAAAACGTCTGATGGTTAAACTTGTACTGATAAATTCTACATTACCCAGTCAAATGAACTTTCTCAACCACTGTAGAGACATACTAAACAACATCATTTTCCCTTTATTTAGACATCAGACATAAGAGAATTATTCGACCAAAATTTAAAAAAATAGAAAAGTTGAGGCTACTGAACTCTGGCAGGCATCAACCACACTCAATATTGACTCACAACAAATACTGTATATCAACACACACCTTTCTAACAACTCTAGCCGTCTTCCTATTCTACACCAGTGAAATTCAATCAATATATTCTGACACGGCCACTCCTGTTGAATGTAATTGATGCTAAATTGGTTACAGCAGAATCACCATCCCGACACCACAATATTATGATCATGACGTAATTGTCAATGTTGCCAACTCTAGCTTTTTAAGAACTCGCTAAATTTTACCCAGATCAACCCAAACTCGGTATCATTCAACAAATTAATCCAAAAGTCCTGTGACTTCATTAAAAATTATCCTAATAGTCCCCACAGTTTATTAAAAGCAATATAAAAATGTTGCTTAAGAGAGTTAAAAATAAGCTAGCTTTGACAGGTTTTTCAGCTAATTTGGCACAACTGGGAATCGTCATAACAATTGTTGACTCCTCACATCTGATAAAGCAATAATTACTTATATATTTTCAGGCAACTGCGATGGGTAGTTGAATCCTGGGACGAATTTCTTCTTGGTAGACCCAGCTCGGCAGACTGCTTACTATAGTAGCACCTGTCTCAACAGTTCATATACTAAAATTATGCACAGACTTCCATATACAAATACCTCAATACATCACAATATATATATATATATATATATATATATATATATATATATATATATATATATATATATATATATATATATATATATATATACCGTATATAATATGAGGGAGGCGTGAGCGGTAAAGTAAAGACTCAACAGATGGCAGCAGCTTCACTGGTGACGCTTACTGGAGTGTTGCCAATGCCAATATCATTTCAACTTTCCTGTCTCCCCCACCATCCAGCCCCCGTTCCCCGTGAACTGCTTGCTCTCCCGCTGGAATCCGGGTATTACAATAAGTGATTAGTGAAGGATTAACGTTAATTTAAACAATTATTGCTTAACACAGCGAAATGCCTAAGATTCAGTTTTCGCAGAAGTTCCTAAGGGAGTGACTGCATGATCTAGAGCTAGAAAATTGGTTGACCGGAATGTAAAAAGGGGAAGCATGTAGCGTACTGTGGTGTGGCCAGTAGTCAATTCTCTTTAGATGCCTATTTTCTCTTTGTATGGCCACACAAACGTACGTACATGTAGATATCTCACACTCAGGAATGAGGTAGAAAAGAAATTCACGATGCGTTTCCTGTATATATATTGTTGTACAGAGCAGTGCTAAGGAGTTACTAGGTGAGGAGTAGCTTGCTCAGAGTTCCTGTAGGGCGAGGAGCTCTGTGGAAGCTGGGTGGTGAGGTGCTGGAGAGAGATCTTGCTGGTCCTGTAGGTCAGAGTAGAATCGTCTCTCTGGCCAGCCATGGCCGTATTTATACAATTTACGAGGATCAGGATTTGGGGTGAGCATAGCGAGAGGGCCAATCACAGAGGAGGAGGCCAGGCACACCCAGCACTCCGGTCTTAGCGTTGCTACGTATGCGTCTGCACTGGAGAGTAGGTCTACTGGCACCGCTGGCTGTACGCTGATTGGCTGGTAGGCGCACGGGAGCTTAGTCGTTCCTTGTAGGGGATGGAGTCCACTACAATACTAACCATTTGTGGGGGTATGAGATATTGGTTCACACTCAGGATGGCATGGAGAAAGGAAACTCACAATGTGCTCACTGTATACATATTGTATTGGATGTACAATGTAGCTTGTTGCTGGGTAGGTAGTGTGGGGTATGAGATTGTTTGGTTCTTCTCAGGATGGAATGGAGAAAGGAAACTCACGATGTGCTCTCTATATACATGTTGTATTGGATGTACAATGCAGCTTGGTGCTGGGAAGGCAGCATGGTTACAAGCGTGATGTAGAGAGAGCTGGTTGGTGAGGGTGCTCAGAGGAGGACAGCTTGTGGGTCGCCATGCTCGCCAGCGGGAGAGAGGACCGCCAGGCAGGCGGAGGAGCGAGGCCCGCCGGGCAGCGGCGGAGGAGGTGTTGCTGGCTGTGGCTGTAGGTAGAAGAGAGAGCGAGAGGCAGATCACCACGAGGTCAGGTCTTAAATAGCGGGGGTAGGCGTGGCTTAGCAGTTGACCCCGTGGTGTATGGCGGCGCTGGTTGACCTAGACCACGAGGCATACACTGGGGAATTGGTGGGGTCGACTAGGCAGCGACAAACAGCGTTTGTAGGGGAGAATTCCACTACAGTAGCATGATAATAAGCGTTGAGTAGAGAGAGCTGGGTGGTGAGGGTGCCCAGAGTGAGGGCACGCGGCTTGAGGGACTCCAAGGTCGCTGGCGGGAGCGGCAGCCTCCAGGCTGGCGCGGAGGAGGAGGTGTTGCTTGCTGATGGCACTGTGTAGAAAGAGGGTGGTCACGGCGGTGTCAGGCCTTATAAGGCGGGGGTAGGCGTGGGTAGATAGTTGACCCCCGCTCCGTGGGCGGCGCTGGAGGCGTAGGCTGGGGAATTCGAGAAGGTTCGGTGCTTGTAGGGGAGGAATCCACTACAAGCACACTCGCCATAACAAAAAAGCACAAAACAAACGCTGAAGAATTTTCTGGTGCCAGACAACCGACACTACCATTTTAACCTGTTAATAAAACTAGTGAAACACAGATGGCTGAAGGGCGAATGTCATTGTTCATTGCAGAACATACGTTAGTTGTAACATGTGATCACTTGAATAATTAATGTAAAGATTGTTTTACTGATAGTAAGATTGCATCTCTGACACAAATTCGAAGATCAAAATGTAGTGGTGTAATTAAAGGCATCTTCTACTCTCATTTCAAGTCTGCCATAACAGTGTTACTGAAGACAATCCGTAGTTTACTAATAGAAGAGTCAACAGATATTAGTGTTAACAAATATCTTGGAACAGCATTAATTTACTTTGAGGAAGTGAAGGAGAAAATAGACTCTAATTAGCAGGTTAGTGGTCTGTATTGATATGCATGGGTAATTTATTTCAGTGTCTATGAAAATAATTTTCTGATATTAATATTTCCATTTTTGGGTTATGTACATACAAGTTTACTTGGGGTTCTCTCTTTCGAATACATTTATATCGTATTAATTCAAAGGAAACGAGCTGATCTGTGGCGAAGAGGATAAAGGGAAAAGTAACGTTAAAAGAAAAAAAAGTTGCAGTTTTGGGCATCAATCTAGCGGGTTTGGAGGACTAGTCTAGCGGGAACTTACATTTTCATTTGGCATCACTGCATCTACATGTAAACAAAAATGACAGACTTGAACCGAGAGCTGAAGGAGTACTTATCGAGGGGTGATGGCAAGTCTGAGTCAAAGGTGCCACTATTGCCGACGACCATCAGTGACATCAAGATCCCGAAAATAAGTTCTTGGTTTACACGAAATGGCAATGCGGCAAATGAAGACGAGGACACAGCGTCTTCCTCCTCCTGGTCCTCGTCAGCACAGTCTGACCCTTGTCTGCCAAGCCTGGTGAGTCGTGTTAGATAGATACAGTGGTATAGCGAGGAGGAGGTTTAAACTCCCATATGAATTACGTGCAAAATATGAAGAAAAAATAACCAGAGTAAGTAGAGAAAGAAAGGGAACATTTACTGAGACACATCACTCACCTGGCAGCAGGAAACAATATCACGAACTTCATTCTTGTGTCTAAAATTACATGTAAGTGTACAGCTCCTAATAGCTTCACCTCTTGGACCCCTGTTTGAGCACTCTTGTTGGTAATAGAGTGTGTGTGTGTGTAATTTTGACACATACACATGACATTTAGTGCTATTAATCACCATGCACTGCTTGCTGTCATGAAGACACTGATCCATACTTGGGCGCTCCCTGAATTCTGTACCCTTCCAGTTTGATTTTCAGTCTGTCATAAGGATTTTGCCAAAAAACATAAACTTTTGTTTATTTCATTGATATATGAAGCACATAAGGGCATTATTACATGGTTGTAGCTCTATTAGTGTGTATGTCGTGGATCACTTATCTATTTACCGTAACTATAAAGTGGGTGTTATCTCTTCAGTCTTTTTGTTGTTTTGTCGGCAAACAAAACTAATGAAGCTCCATTACTAATGCTGTATGGTGATATAATTCATGTTAGGCATTACTACACTACTGTGAATTACTTGAGGCTAATTATTAAATAAATAATTGGTCGATGAATATTCTATATTATGTTTGGGAAAATAAGTCAGCATGTGTAAACATTATAGACTTACTGTGCTTAAAATATTAGAAGAAAATTTCAAGGAAATTCTTATGTACAGGAAAGATTGGCAGTCCTAGTTCAGTTCTTTATTGTACAGTACAGTATATCATTATTAAACCACATATTTGCACATGCCTTAAAGACAGCTAATTCCTGATTATTATTGTATGGATAAATAGCTTCCAATTAAGAATTTATTAATATTTTTATATAATGCACTGAACCCCTGTAAACATTTTCAGGGTAGGAAACAGAGGATCCTAGGATTTTTGGCTTGTGTTGTGATGGGCCTAATCTGCTTCTCGCTGGCTGCGATGTACTTCCCACTCTTGGTGTTCAAGGCTCGCAAGTTTGCCTTGCTCTTCACTTTAGGAAGCTTATTCTCTGTTTTAAGGTAGGTTGTACTAATCTTTTGCTTCTTATTCTCCCAATATTCTTATACAGGTATGATATTATTATAGCAGACCCTTGTCACATCACTCTGACATTTATTTAATTTATTTTGATGTCTTCTCTTAATTTCTGTATTTCATATTTTCTACAGCCTGTTTTCAGTAATATCCCTAACAAAAACACTTGATCAAGACATCCTCTTAACTCTTAAATGGCAGCCTTCATTGGTGGAAGTTAGCTGTATGGACAGTGGCCATCATGTGTGGAAATTTCACATTTCCTTCCGCTCCATTTTTGGTCTTTTGGTGAGGGGGAACAGGAAATCCTTAGCTGCTGATAAAGGATTAATACACTCAGTTTACTTGCCGTAAACCTCCCCTGAATTTGGAAAACATCTCCCATACCGTGCAGGGATATGTAGCCTCACACGTTCAGCATCACATGCCCACTTCTGGCCACCTCGTACTGTATATGTGCGCCCTGTCGTATCTGCAGGAAGGGAAAGTACAATACAAATATAAATATATTGGCCGAATTAAGCTATTACATCTTATATTAAGTTTGTAGTATAATATTTGAAAAGAAATTTTAATGTTATGCGATAATCTTTTATTTGAAAATGTATCCAGGTAATGAGCTGTTCGATGTTTTATGGCTATATCGACAAGTATGGTCTAAATCTTATTTTAATCATTATGGACGTGTTAATATGTAAAGTTTACTTGCCTCGTGCGATTTGGCCGCCACAAATGAATTTTACCGTGGTTAGTACTGACAAAAGTCTTCTCCTCCGTGAAGACTACTCGACCAAAACTCCGGGTCTTCCCCCACATATTGCTGGGCAAACTGGAGGCGACCAGTGCGGTGTTGGTCAGTTAGCCGTTCTTTTATAGCAGGGACTCTGTGTTGTATGTCCGCCTCATGCAAACATGACCTGACAGTCTGTGCACAGACATCTAAGAGAAACGCCTCTCTGATGGTGACAGGGTTGGAGAACGGGTTGTTTTGGATTGCTGCTTTTATGGCGGCATCCTCATCCCTAGTAGTCAGTCGGGGGAGTGGTCTTCTTTCTGAAAATAGACACAATAATGTTTTTGGATCTCCTGTGTCATAACCTGGTATGCCATTAATGCTATGGCATACACTCATATCCTTTAACAAAGATTCATAATATTTACATTATAATACTGTATTTGCTTTATCATATCATTTACAGGGTATATAAAAATAAATATCTTTGATATTGTTTATTTCATCGTTCAATCTGAAATTTTCATACATACTCAAATTAGTTAAAATACCCGTTTCTGCATATCTCCTGATCCACCTCTTCACATTTGAAGTCGAAACAGCAAGTCAGTCTGCGATGGCACGCACCGTAAGGCCTTCTTCTCGGAGGGCGATTATTTGGCTGCGAGTAGTTTAGCGCTGTTGCGTTGTGTTCATGGTGACAAAAGTAATGCCCACTGTTGATCCCGTATTCACAACAACACTTTGGTCAAGCTCTTATTGGCTGATTAGACCATGCCAAGTGATATGTGATTGGTGGGCGTAAAACCTGATGCTGACGTCATAAATATTATAGGTAACTATTGAAAATGTTGTTACCTAACGATGAGTGCACAGTCTTTTGCCGAACAATTGTCGATTTTTAGTTCAACAAAGGGGAACCAGATATTAAACTCCATACATCAGTTGCCACTTGGATGCTTCAGTTTTCCAATAGCACACATTTCACATACTGCATAATTCGTGTTATAATTGCCATAATTACGAATGTAATTTATACACACCCACTGATTGATAAATATAATGTACGAAGATACAATGTCGTGACTGACAAGTGAGTCTATTACACAGTGTCTGCTCTCTAAGTTATGTCAAATTATATTGTGTAATGCTCACATTGTAGAGACAGTTAATTCCTTCAAGGAACACTCAAGATTAAATGTGGAACATATATTCTTGAAATTTGATGTGAGAATCTTGTGGCACCCCTGGTTGTAGCTGCATTGCCAATTCATTGATATAATTTCTTCGTTATTTAAGCAAATATATGAATATTTGGAAGCTTGTCATGATCTTAAATAACAATGAATAATTTATTATTATCAAAATGCTACTTTTGGATTGTTTAATATTTATCCTGACAGTGATACAGCCAAAAATAGATTCACCAATCACAATCCCCATTACATACAGCCTTCCTTCCTTCAAGTATTGCCAGGTAAAATTGCGAGTACAAGAGCCAGGGTGAGGTTGATGGAACTTTGACTGACTGTACATACAGGTTTATTAATAAATTTCATTAAATGTGCATGGAGGAAAATTATGGTGTTTAACTTCGGTAAGCTTAAGAAATACAACACAACCAGTACAGTACATATTGTATATATTTATATTAAAGTAAGGTACAGTATCTTAATATTAGGTTGATTTGTATTGAAGATACTGTAGTAATTTATTGGAGTGTGGCAGTCGAGTGGATAGGGTACTTGCTGCCTGTTTCTTGGGTCAGTGGTTCGATCCCCAGGCACTTTCAGTTCACACAGCTGTAAATGGGTACCTAAGTTTACAACTTGGGGAAGTGAGTGCAGTCGAGTGCAGTACCAGCCATGCTGCATCCTTGTGTACTGAAGGCTTAGTACATGTATACAGTGTGCTATATCCACACTGTCCTTAACAGGCTGTCATGTCTATGGGACTTAAAGTAATTTGTGAAATATGCTTGGAGGAAATGTTAGAGTGTCTTAATTTACTGTGTATAAGCTGGTGGGACTGTACGTACATATGCTACTGTCAAAGATGAAAAAAAATTCCCTTGAACTGTAAAGATTTATATTATAGGTTTGTATAGAATGTAATAATTTATAAAATATGTTAGTGCTTAGAGGGCATATTAGTATGTATAACAGTTTAACACGTCCAGTAAACATTGTCGGCCGCCATGCTGTGTCGTCTCAATATTTGCAAATACTTGTGCAGGTATGGAACCATTTATCTGGCATACTTGGTATCCAGGGGTTGCCAGATAGGGTTTTTTTCTGGAATTTGGATCACTGGGCCTAAAATGTACAGTAAACCGTATGTAACTGGCTGTGAAGACTGTTCAGATCACTAGATTCACTCCTAAAAGTAGCATTAACTGTACAGTGTCGCATTAAAACATAATACTGTAGGCATATAAATATCAGTAACTAAAGTACCTGTAGTATATAGATTTCACTAATGAATGCCCCCCAAAAAAATAAAATAAAAAATAAAATTGTGCACATTACTGTACAAATTGAGTTGCTGTCTCCTGTTATACTTGCCTTGGCAATACAGCAGCGTCCCTAGCAACAGCGCTCCACCATGGACCCTCTGACCTCTCCACACACTCACCACACAGTTTCACGCTTGAAGCCCGTAGATACTTAAGGATTTATACCTTTTGATAATTATTTATTTTATTTATTTTTTTGCACTTTCTGTGTGTAGGATTGTGTTTGTATGCGAGTAAAAAAATTACATTAGAGCTCACCATTGGGGAACAGTTGGAAATTTCTCGCTTGGCCCAGGAATTACTTGGTGCTCATTTAAATAATTCGTTCCAGAACATAACCATTTTTTTTTTAGCATTCTAGATTCTGGGAGACAAAAGATGGAAAAGCAATGCATGCACATAGCGGCTATCTTGAATTTGAAGGGAGAGATGCATTTCGCCAATGTTTATACTCTGTATCAGTGAGTTTAGTCTCCTGACAACTTTCGTTAATGCGGATTTTGCGTAACGTAAATCACGAGAGGGTGTTAAAACCTAACTAAAGTTCACGCAGATCATCATAAATAGTGGAATACAGTACCTGTACTGTACAGTCTAACAGAATGCAAAGAAATTAATATTTTTTTTAAAGATGAAAGCAGTTTGAAGGTAGATTGTTAGAATTGTGTTTTAGGAGAAATAAAAAGAGTACAGTACAGTACAGTACAGTATTTGGTAAAGCTTTTTATGTTTATTTCCTTATGACTAAACATAAATGAACCCCCCTATCCCCTTCCCCACTCCCTTTCTGTTGATAAGGTGAGCTAGATGTGTAGTATTAGTCCTGATGGAGTACTGTACTGTTTAGCTAATGGCAGCACATAAACAGTTCTTGACAGTAGCATAACCCTCAAGAATTCTCTCTCTTTAGGGGACACCTTACCCAGAGGTTGTCCTTTAGGAAGAGTTTGGAGTGTAGATGAAGGATTAGCAAAGTTTTGAATTTAGTGGAGTATTAGATCTCAGCTACACTTCAGGGTTAAGACCTGTTTGTAGACTTGTTGGCTATACTGTGTGGAGTTGCTTGTTCCTAACACAGTTATATTATAGGGTGTTGGAGTTAGTGCTCATTCTTGCATGGTTAGTAAGAAATATGGTAAAATGTTGACTGAGAGATGATTTATGGAAGGAAGAAGTTTTGTACATCAGATGTATTGACTTCATCAAGTTTTACAGACTATATGAAGCTGTTTGTCACAATTATAAGAAACCTATAAGATGCACAACATCAGCTGTGCCATGTTGCTGATAAACTTTTTGCCTCTTTGGGATGATTGAACTAATATACATTTTTTCAATCTTTTCAGTTTCTCTTTCCTGTGGGGTCCAGTAAATCACCTAAAACATCTATTTTCGTCAGAACGACTTATGTTTACTTCAATTTATTTTATCTCATTGTTTGGAACACTCTACTTTGCACTCAGTTTGCAGTCAACAGTTCTTACTTCTATAGGAGCCATTGTACAGGTGGCTGCATTACTGTGTTTTGTTCTAAGTAATATACCGGGTGGCCAAACAGGGCTCAAGTTTTTCTCAAGCATATGCTCTTCCGTGGTAAAAACTACAGTCTCCAAAGCTCTGCCAGTCTAGCTGTATTTTCATGCTGTATTTTTCTACTCTCATTGTGTATACACTTCAATTGTTATGTGTTGTGTGTGAATCTCCTACACGTGGTAGTAAGGCCAGTTTTCAATTTTTCACTGTATGGGCAAAATTACATTTGCAATCTAGTTGTGGCCATTTTCTTTTCCACATGTATCTTATCTCCATTGCCTAGTTTAGTACAGTACAGAAAAGCCCTCCTTAATGTAGTAAAGGACCTAGATATGATATCTGTTACAGTATCCCTAAATTTTTATTTTGCAATTTTAGTACAAGGACATTTATTAAGCAGGAAAAGCCTTTAATAAGTGAACAAAATTTATGATTTTAAGAGATATTGGCAATTGATCGTAACCCTTAGACTGTGACTGTTGTTGAAAAACCTGCTTACTGATGTACAAAGGGAAAATCTTGAAAATGTGTTCCAGTCTTATAAAATTCAAGAGATGAGTGCAGATGAAAAGAAAAAAAAGTTTACTTACATTTGTTCAGCTGTTGTGGAGTGTTTAAGTTAACATGTTGGGACTGAGTGGCTAAGGGGTAGGAAGGAGGAACTTAGGGTGGCAGGGAGAGGGCAGACTGTCATTCCCAGTGACAAACATGTGTCTTCCACAATAAAAAAGGCAACTGAGAGCCCTATTGAGGTGTGAGTAGCATGAGGAGAGCTGTTGGGACACATTACGTGATTCATGAATGATAAAATTGGTTTGCATTTTAGAAAAAATTAATGCTCTCTTATGAGGCAAGTAGCAGCATTACAAGTGGAATCACGTGAAGCATATCACATTATAAGGGTTAAAACTGCAAGCTAATATATAGTGTAGAAATTTGAGCAAAGGTCGGAGAATGAAGAATACTTTTATTGGTTTTTCAAGGGATTTTGACTTGCATGTGAGAAACAGCTGTAAATTTCCTTACTCTGAGAAAGTTTCATTAAGTTGAAAAATTGTGATGCCCAGCAGATCAAGTGTGTTAATTATATATTTTACCAGAAGGAAGAATACAATTGATGGTTGTTTAATATTGTTATGAACTTGTTAGAATTGCAGGACTGTATAGAACTGTATCATAATCACAGTACAGAAAATTCTGAAATGAGACATTCACATGGTCTTGGTCAACAAATACAAGGCATTTTTCAAAACAGGTCTTTCCTTATCAATAGGATTTCTTCATCAAAAACTCATGTTGTGGTCCGGTGGTGAGGGATGCTAATATTGTATGCCCCATTATTAATTACCATTTAATCTACTTTAAATCATATACACTACAGCTGTTACAATATTAAAATGGAATCAAACATGAATGAACTTTATGGAGGGAATGAATTGTTGTTAATCATGGCTGGAACATTTAGTGTGTAGTAAACTACTGGTTAGTCCTTTGTGTCATATTTACAGTACACACCAGAACACTTTTATATATATACTAAGAATAGTCAAATGCATTATGGAAGTAATGTGGTATTTAATATTTTTTAACAAAACAACCAATATAGAGAAAGAACATTTTACATGACATCTGATGATATGGTTCACTGCCAGTGTACCCAAGTGCAAGATGATGCGTATTGGCCAGTGTTGTTCTCTGAGTACTGATTGGCTGCTTGGTACTAGTTGACATGTATAGTGGATTATTATTTTACTACAACCAAATCTACAATAATTGCTCCCCCCCCACCCCCCCTGTAGCCGAAGCCACAGCAAGTAAAGGCCTGGCGATTGGACACACCCTTCTTCCTCCCTCCCATTTCTAAACATTTCTGGGTAGTTTTGGAAATATCACGGTTTACAATGTTGCATTGTGTCAATATCGCCCATTATTGGTTGTGGCTTCGGCTACTAGGGAGGGGGGGGTGTAGCATTAATTGCTTCTGCCTGTACATTGCAGCATAAAAATATACACTACAGTATTGTACAAATGCACAGTGCACCCTTACATATATGAACATGTACAAATAATCATACACACACACTAATGAAGACAAACTTAATAGAGATACACTCTTAAACACAAGCATTACTGTACTCCTATACACACAGAAAAACTTTTACAATATATGCATATTGATGGGGAAAATAGAGAGACATACACATAATGGCAGTGGCCCAGTTACCACCTGATGTACACCAAATTATGTACAGTACTGTATATTACTTTATAGACACACATACAGATACTGTACACACACTTACAAACATAGATTCTACTCACAAATTCACTCTTACCTGTATATGCATATACAGTACTGTACTGTATTCCTAAGTGCTGTACATACAAACATGCTAACATACATATTCACACATAGTGGCAAACACACTTATGCACACCATACAGTGACCTTACAACATCATTGAGGTGGTCTAATACTGTACAGTGGTCATGCGGTGGCTTACCAACTGTGAGGTAAAATGTAGTCAGCACTGTGTTCATCTCCCTGGTGACCCTGTGCTAAAATTTCTTCACCACCAGACCAGATAGGTGCAAAACCAGATTTACTCATGTGTGGCATACTGGTCAGGTGTTGACAGCTCCCATCAAATACTTTACAGTAGAGTGTATGTGAAATCCATTTGTTCATGAATCATAAAACTGGAATTTTTGAATTTTTGAAGAATACAACAAATATATAGAAAAAAAACTCATTACTGTACTGTAGTCTCACAGCTAGAATTTTAATCACCCTCTTCCATTCGGGGTGGTCATCGTGATTGCAACCAGCTTTAAAAAATTGAATCGTGAATAACTCCTCACTATAGAGCTTGACAGGGAAGGTACGGAGGTAAAAATGACCTTGTTATATTGGAATTCGTTCATTTTACTGTCACAGCTCCCTGTCAATCACTGTGGTGTGGTGTCCTCCGTGACTCGAATTTGTTAAAACTCTGTTTGTAAACATGACGAACCCCATCAACAGGAAAGGACCATTAAAACTCTGGGCATAAGTTTTTCACAGTGCTTGGGACCTATTATGGTTTAGTGAATTTTGCAGAATAGAGACATTAGTTCCCTGCCCAATGCTACCCTGGTCATTAGTCTACAACTGCATGAATATACAGTAGTTGTATGTCTAATAAATTTAAAACCCAAATGCAAGTACAGTACTGTATAATACATTAATGTAGTTCAGACCTCAGACCAGGTAGATTGCAAGGTTATTACAGTGTTATACAAGTTTGTGAATGACTATCTTAATGTTTACATGTACAGTTGCGGATAAAATTACCTGGACGCTTGGCAGTACTGTATCTGGCATGCGAGTACTTAAAGATCATTAGGTGAGGGCGATTGTAATGTTAACATATTTTATCCAATTGTTCTTTGTCTGAAGGAGTGTTTTTTTGTTTTGTAGTTCTGACATAAAATGTGATGAAATACTGTGCAGTGTTATTTGATATAAACTAATCATATATATATGACTCAGAAGTAGATGCCAGATATTGCCAAGTGTTCATAGAATTTAGTCCACAACTGTACATTATTGACTTTCTTAACAGTTACACGAGCAGTAATTGGGATAATTAGTCGAGTCCTCGCATGGCTTAGTTTTCACCTATGTACAGTATGCAGAGTGTTTTTCCTTATATGTATGTTTGTGTGTTCCATGATGAACAGATATTCTGTAATAAACTTTATTAAATTATTGATTATGAAACTGTATATATTTTTGTGCCACCACCATTTTTGAATATCCGAATTTGCAGTGTACAGAACAGAGGTGCGAGACCTTGATACTGTACTGTGCTCTAACCAATCACCAGGTGGTTTATTATATGGTGGAGATTGTATGAGGATTTTGTGGACATGTATTGCGTTTATAAAATCATTCAGGATCAATTTAAAAAAAAACAAATATGTTTAGAATACAGAACTGAACATTTGCACATCAAAATATCATGATGTGACACTGTATTGTACTGTATACAAATGTCCATTATGTTTTAAAGTATACTCGTATAGTGGTTGAAAATTTCAGGTCTGTGCATCCAAATATTCCTCCACTGTGACAACAATTGTTTTAACTGGTAATGAATTGAGCATATACTCTGGGTTAGTGTTGCTATAATATACATACTGAGGTCAGGAACTGTGTACTGTATATTACCTTGTTATGTTTCATGAGCTTATTCAGTTCTCTCATCACTATTTATTGTCTATGATGGTAAGCTGTTGATGTGAAGCAGTACGTTTCATTTTCTTTTTAATACAGTATTTACAGCATTTAAAGCTCATTTTGTTCAAGATGATGGATATTTACTGAGTAGAATTTCCTGATTTATTAAACATAGGAGATTATGTTTTGTTTATTAGAGAAAATAGTGGGTATCACACACAGATCACAAGTAAATTATGAGGAATAAGTATTTGGCGACGTGTGTGGTCAGTGGCTTCCCCTATTGTTAGAGATATCTGACACGGACAATCTAGGCAGTACTGTTGAAGAGTTTTAACTAGGATTATTATGGACTTTGCAGGAAGTGACGTACATGTACAGTACATCCCAAAATAACGCAGGTTGACACAGTACTGTGTCTGCTAAGAATAAATCTGTGTTTGTAATACTTAAGGTATATGGGAAGAAAAGAAACTGATCATTGTTTTGGATGGATTAAGTACAGTATAAGCTGTCTCCTTGATGAGCAGCTGAGAGTATTGTACACTATTCTCTTTCTGCAGCAGAGGAGGGAGGGTGTAGGCCCAGCATCAAGGAAACTATACCACATTCATTATTAGTGTAAGAATCAACAGTATCCATGTGTACTAAACCAACGTATTATGGAATCCACTGGAAATGTGTGAGGACAGTTTTCAGGAGAATTTATTTTCATTCATCCATGCAAGTCTTGGCCTTCCCTTGGTTTTTGTATCAACAGTTTACCCATTAATATTTCTACAGAACCATTATCCCTGCATCTCTAATTAAATGACTAGAATGTTGCATTTTTAATATTCTATAAATTCCCAGTAATTCTTTCATTGCAATAGACAATCTCAGTACTGTACTTCTTTATTTGTTTTTCTCTCAGTATACAGTAACTGATACAGTACTATAAACTGGATATTGTTTTCTAGTAGCACTACATCTTCAAGGCCTCTAACCTCCTTTTGGTTTGTGGTGAGTACTGATGCTTGTTACTGGCACAATGGCACTGACTATATACAGTACAGCATGCCTTTACAATTCGTGGCCTTCGATTATTCACGGATGGCACCCTGGATGTAGCCAAGAATATCTGCGGGTAGTTTTAAAGATGGCTGCATGTTTGCGGCCAGGATGGGGAGCGCACAAGTTTTGTGGCATCCCGCAAGGTGTCTCTCTCGAGTCTCTTGTCCTGGGAGGCTGGCCCATGCACAATCACTCCACGGCCTCCACCTCAGTCAGGGATAAACACTTGTCCGTCTTGCTCGTGTGCTGCTCTGCTCTCTTAACAGCTGTGCTCCTCATCCTTGTGATGGCTCCCAAAAGCCCTCAACCACCTTCATCCAGCCACAGGAAGATCCCCAAACAAGTGAAGAGAGAACAGAAAGTCATGACTCGCATGGAGAAGATATAACTACTAGACAAACTTAGGAGTGGCTAACTGGAGCAGTAAGGGGGGTGGGTGACTGTATTTGCTAGTTAGTGCAGCATCTGCTCTTGTAACTCTCCTCCTTCCCTGCCATATTTCACTGGATTTACCGGGTACTGTTAATATTAGTGTTTACCGATAGAATAGTGCGTAATAGTGATTAATCATGGCATTGTACCTAGTTTAGACTCGTCACTGTAACCACCAGGCTACTGGGCCAAGCTGTGAGGTGTTATGTTTTTTTTAACTCGTATTTCACGAGCTGTTTTCTCAAACTGAATTTAATATACAGTAACTTTTTAATACTGGTAGATCTCTATGATTATTAGATGCTCTTTTTCCTTGACCTTATTATGTCTTAGTAGTTCTCTCTTATCTACCATCAGAGCTTTTGTTACTTCCCAGATAAAAAACAAAATTCACCTGTTTAGGTTAATGTAATTTTTACTTTTGATTTATTTTCAATTTGGAAACAACTTTTACTTCCATGTTTACAGCATTAACGCCAAACCTATACACCTATATAATGATCATCATGTAAATTATAAATATACCAAGCCAAAAGTACATAAACAGAACCTACTGGAGTAAGTCTCTTTAGGGAGATACTGTACTAATGCTTCTCCCGTACCTTACAAGTGTCGTAATTCAAGATTTTGGAGCATAGGGTATTGCTATAGACAATGTCTATGGTAGGTATTCAAGAAGCATAGTGAAAGCCCATGGGGTGTTGAATACCTCCGGATATTTGTAAGGATTCCTATGGATTATAAGAATGTTCAAGGGGAGGCCGCCTTAAGAGCAAGTCAAATGAAAAATTCGTTCATAATTTATACATTTATCAACATCTCCAGTATATTGTAGTACGTGCTTGAATATACTGTACTGTAATGAATTTTGTTTTTTTATAAAAAGAGAAATTTGGCCAATTTTTAGGAGCACCACCGATGTTTAAAACAAATATGATTTATTGAAACAATCTCATTTACAACTCTTCTAACAGAACATTCAGATGATGGTTTGCCACTTGAAGAACGATTTCTAAATGCTTTAGGGTGCAATTTAGACTTCTATATGCTGAGGAAAGATTCTGCATACTGTCATTCAAGTCCAGTACAGTACACCCATATGGTGTAGGACACGTGTCCCACATCTTGGAGTGGTGTCCTCAGATGCTATTGCATTAGACTATCCCCCAGGTTGTGACCCACAACAGCTGTCTTATACCCAGATTCCTACTCACTGCTAGGTGAACAGAAACAATGGGTGTAAAGAGACCTGTTTATTTTCTTGCCCTGTCCGGGGATTGAACTCAGGATTTTTTGGTTGTGAGCTGAAATGAGCATTACTCTCAAACACCAGGAAATGTGCTGGGGCTGTCAGCTTCCCAGATTCCAAAATGATGAATCAAAATTTATCCTATTCACCAGGCTGGATGGTCTATAGTCTACACCATCTAATTGAATTGGACATGGCTATTAAGCCAGGAATTCCCAACTGGACAGACTGGAGGGGACATAGCCTGGTTATTAAATTAGGTTGGAAAAGCCATGTACAGTGTCTTGATATATAGGAATTGTTAGGTTTGATTCTGTAGGTTTTTCCTTTATGGTTAGAATAGGTTTGCTAAAAATTTATTCCTCCACAATATTTGGGATGTTCTTTAGAAAAGGAATGTTATTTTTTTTTGTTTTTATTATTATTATTATTATTATTATTATTATTATTATTATTATTATTATTTTTATTTTTATCATATTCGCCACTTATCAGCTTGCTAGCCGTTTGGGCGGTTTATCCAGTGTTAGTACAGGAGGAAACCGGGTACCGGGAAACCTGTGGTGTTTGGTAGTGAGGGTCACACTGGATAACACCCTTCTCACGTGTGTCCGGGCCGAGGCTCTAATCCTTGACATATTTGTGGGAGTTATGCACGTTACCACTGTACTATCTGTTATCACCGCTGGCTTGTATCGTTGGTGTCAGCAACCACGTGCCTCCCCCACCCCACAGGCGACCTGTTACCACACCAGATGTGACGATTGGGGGGGGGGGGGGGGGCGGTGTTTACCACCAGGAGTGTCATCACCACTGGCGTGAGCGCTGAGAGGATGGCATGGATCTCACGACACAGATCGCCCTCTCGAGTGATGCCCCCCCACCACGCGACCTGTTACCTCGACAGATGTGGCAGCTGGTGGGGGGGGGGGGGGGTGTTTACTGCTGGGAGTGTCATCGCCACTGGCTTAAGTGCTGGCATCGCTGGGAGTGTTTTCACCGCTGGCCTCAGCGCTAGTATCAGTGCTGACGTTTTTGCTGCTTTACCCGAACAAAGATTAGGGGGTGGGCGGTGTTTACGAAGAAGAGGTCCTGACTTTGCTAATGTATGGTTTAAAAGGCGGCGTGGCCACCTGGACTCGAGGAGACTGCCCCCTCAAGTGATGCTGTGAGGATCAATACTCTGCTAGCAGTGGTGAACAACAACATCCCAATCCTGGCCGAGTTTTGTACTGGAACAATTTACACAGAAGTATCTTCCCTTGGAACACCATACTGGTTCGCATTGATCCGCACTTGTTTTGACTGTAAATGCCTTAGTTAAGGACGTTCAGGTGACGGGCAAGTCGAAGGGAATGATTGAAACCCGTCTTTTGACGCATTCAATATTTATTGATGTGGTCAAAAGCTGCAGACAACAAGGCGTTCATTAGTATTACATGGTGATCTATCTGATACATAATTAGTTAGTTTCACACAATTTATCTTAATTATAATTGATTATTGAGCATAATGACATGATACAAAGTTCATAACTCGATTAATCTTAGCTACACTTCAATCCGCATTGTCTTATTGCTCCACATAAGGCAGGAACGAGTGGGCATAATTAGTCTATAATATTTCAGTACTGGAGGTATGTCATCACTTTGGCTGTAATTATAAGTTCGGGAGTGGGCAAAGTGGGCAGCTACCCAGGGGCCTCCACATATTACATGTGCGGTAGTAGCTATATCAGGGCTGGTCGACTTGAAACCACATGAATGACTCCAGTCATGTCTCACTTTTTTTTTGTGTGTGTGTGTTGGGAATTTGTACACTATCAATAAATATACAGTTAATTAAAAATTTCTCAATGTCCTAACTTCCTCGATATAACTACATATGGCCTCAAAATTCTCCAAAGAAGTGTTCAAATTTCAAAATTTTCCCGGGGGGCTTCCAGCGCCCCCCGGAACTCCCAAATGTTTAGGCTCGCTTCACTCGCCACCCCACCCTCTTGGGTAGTTATAATGAGGGGGAGCCTCCACGAAGAGGCTGCCCATGGGCCTCCACAGGTCTAAATCCGGCACTGGTACTGACCACGGCACTACGCAACTCCGTCTGCCTGGCATGACAAGTATAATTAGAATGATGACGTCACAAACA
Source organism: Homarus gammarus (assembly GCA_958450375.1). Taxonomy (NCBI): domain Eukaryota; kingdom Metazoa; phylum Arthropoda; class Malacostraca; order Decapoda; family Nephropidae; genus Homarus; species Homarus gammarus. The sequence continues at coordinate 987,099 of CAUDMG010002954.1, read as the reverse complement.
ACATGCCCTCTTTGATGACCTCCCTGTAGGCCTTTATGGACGATCAACCAGCGCGGGCCTTAACCATTGAGCCGCGGCCCAAAGTGGATTTTTAGGGTTTTATGGTTTTAAAAATAATCTAAATTTTATTGTTACGTAAGAATATTTCTTCGTGTAACATTGCCCGTCCTATTGAGCTTTATTTTTTTTATCAGTTATCCATTTATTAATTTTTGAAACTTATAAAGGTGTGAGAGAATATGAACGTGTGAACAATCTTTTATATAATTCTGAAGATCGATAAATATTCACCTTCATTACTTGTTTAATATTAAAATATGCACCTCGGGCAAAGCGCCAACGTGCGTGCTAATATTGGCTCTGCAAACAACGCATCACGATCACGGGTCTGCGAGAGTTGCCACATCCGGTGAGCCACAAGTGCCTGCTTCCTAGCAAAAATACTGTATATGGCCGCAACTGTATGTTAATGCTATTTACAAAATATCAAACAAAATCTTTAACAAAGTATTAGCAAAATTGTGGTACAGACAAAAATTAAATGTTCCCTATTGCTCATATAACCATCCAACCTATGTTTGAAGCTTGTAGCGTACTGTTGTGGCAGGTTGTCAAATTCTCTTTATATGGCCTCACAACGTACGTACATGTAATATATCTCACACTCAGGATTGAGGTAGAATAGAAACTCACAATGCGTTTTCTGTATATATATTGTTGTACAGTGCAGTGCCAAGGAGTTACTAGGTCAGGAGAAGCTTGCTCAGAGTTCCTGTTGGGCGAGGAGCTTTCTGAGGGAGCGGGTGGTGTGGAGCTGTTGAGAGATCTTGCTGGTCCAGTCGCCAACCGTAGAATGAATTCCCGATCCGATCCGATGGGATGGAGAGAAGAGAGCCTATTGGCTCAGGAAGGTGGATGATGGTGTAGGAGGAAGGTAAAGGTTAGGAAGTGGGAAATAAAGAGGGCGATTGATAGCAGGTGGTCTGTCCACCTTGCGGGGACGAGGTTAAGTCTGCCATGCCAGCAGTTCATGTCCACTGCAGCAAGGGAAGGGAAGCCAAGCTCATCTAAGCTAAGGTAGATTGTGATGTTTGGGGAGGGGGGCCCTCTGTGTCCTTTAAGTATTCTTAGTTTTTATTTCGTGTCTATTGGCTCTGGTTCTGTGTTGTCAAATGTTATGCTCTTTGGCCACCAGTTGTGTGTTCTGGTAATGTCTTCTTGCATTAATTGTTGGAATATGGGGTCTTGTAGTTCTTGTAGTTTTTCCCATATTGTCATTATCATTGTATTGTGTTACGCATAGCCATTATTATTCACTATCATTATTACAATCAATTAACAACGACCAGCATAGTAATCTTTACCTGTTTAAGTTACCTATCGTCATTCCGAAGCATGCCCATTTAATACTCATTATCATTAGGTATATTGCAGCTTATATACATTTTTTTTGAGCCACCGACGTAAAACTAAACAGAACTGCTCATCAGTTGGAACCGATACGCACTTCACTGTTCAACTGTATACCACAAATAAACACAAAGAAATTGGAAGAATTTCAACATAGGCGGCAGACCTCTTACGACTCTGCATCTGTGAGTGACGTTGAGTCACGTGACGTGTCTGCTCTGCTCTGCAGAGACTGTACAAGAACTGTTCATGTCAAGAGACTCAAGAGTAGAGTGAAACAGCGTTAGCAAACCGATCGATAAACTTTCGACATCCTGTAAAGCTTCTGTTCCTAATCGTCTCTTCAAATATCAATATTTGTATCTGTCTATCTATGGCATCTAAACAACTTTTTAATAGCTTTCATGGATACCTGAATATGTAACAGATACAATATTTGCTTTCGGACACGAGGAGAGTTGTCGCTTCTAAAAATCACGAACATATGAAATGACGCATAAAAATAACCCTAATGTAAACGCATCTGAAGACTAAAATTCTCTCGCACTAACCATTGTAACTGGGCAAGTCTGTCTGACTAACTAATGTCTATATATATTGTACATTGTGGCCGAGCACCATAAGAACATAAGAATGGAGGAAACTGCAGCGGGCCAATTGGCCCATACTGGGCAGTCTCATTTACACCCAACCCCTATTGCTCATATATCCATCCATCCTATATTTGAAGCTATCCAGCGTATTCAAGTTAATGATGATATTTGATAACTTGTTCCACTCATCCACTACTCTATTTCCAAATCAATGTTTGCCTATTTCCCACCTAAATCTAAATTTGTCTAATTTAAAACCATTGTTACGAGTTCGCTCCTGGTTGGATAGTTGAGTACCTTTGTAATGTCCCCTTTGTTCAGCCCTGACTTCCATTTATACTGTACACCTCGATCATATTGCCTCTCACTCTACGTCTCTCGAGGGCGTGCAAATTAAGAAGCTTTAACCTGTCTCTATACTCAAAGTTCCTAATGCCCTGGATTAGTCTTGTCATTCTCCTCTGAATTCTTTCCAAGGATTCTATATCCATTCTGTAATACGGTGACCAGAATTGAACTGCGTAATCCAAGTGAGGTCTCACAAGCGCAAGATATAGTTTTAAGATTACCTCGTTAGTCTTGTAACTAACACTCCTTTGTATGAACCCAAGTACTCTATTTGCCTTGTTTCGAGCAAATACACACTGTTTACTTGGCTTAAGATTCCTACTTATCATTACTCCTAAATCATTCTCGCAGTCGGATTTCTCAATAACATCGTTGTTCATCTGGTATCTGGTTTCCCTGTTTACATCTCCTGTACTGAGTACTTTACCTTTGTCCACATTGAATCTCATCTGCCATTTTTCAGACCATTCGATTTTTTTTTTCGATCTTCCTGTGGTTTTGCGGATTCATCGTCAGATTTAATTACACACCCTATTTTAGTGTCATCAGCAAATTTACTTATGTTGCTGTCAACGCCAATATCTATGTCGTTTATGTATATAATAAATAATATTGGTCCGAGTATTGAGCCTTGGGGAACTCCACTTGTGACGTTTCTCCAGAATTATAATCTTAACTGGTTTCCATAAGTCTCGAATGGAATTGGGAATAAAGTTTCAAAACGTACTAAACTGGTATAAAAAAGGGAAAGAAGTATCCCAAATGTAAAAGTTTGCTAATTTCGTATCCACACGTAAGTACCTGGCCAACGCTGTAATACTATCATATTGCACAGAACCAGAACTTGGGTGTAAAGGTTTTATGATATAACTTCACACACAAAAATACTACTAATAAAAGGGGACTGCTGTTCACAATTTGAATATCGAAGTATTCTAATGTGAGCGTTCCACCTGTTAATTTTCTACAGCTTCAACCCTGCATAATGTCACTCATAATTGTTCAAAAGTGGGCAGAAAAAAGTATGAAATAACATTTAGAAATTGTCACAGGAAAATCTTCGTGTCACACTATTACCTGAAAATAAATTAACGTGTAATTATTTTGTATTAAGATGGACAATTTTAAAATCAGGTACCAGTTTTCAGGTCTTTGTGTTTATTTATTTATTTATGGGTTTTTTTGGTGGTGGTTGTCTTTTTTGCTTTACCTACATTTTTTTTAAGTTTCCCTGACTCCTTTTCCTTCGCCAATTTATCTAGAGCAGCTTCAGCTTCTCGCAGTTGTAGCCTGACATTTTGTTCCTTCGTCTGTGCCTCCTCAAGTTCGTGCTGCATTTGCTGCATTGTCTTGTCCCTGTTCTGAAAAGTGGGAATGTTTCTTGTCAGTATAAATTGGGGACCTGGACGGTAATCGATTTGCGAATCGTGTTCCAGGGTAATGGTTAGCCAGTGCAGTTGGCGAGTTGTCCGGTCTTCTCGGACTATTCTTTGACACTGGATTATGCAACTCGTTAACTCAGGGTGTGGTTGTTGTGCTGGCGACAGCTTCTATTCCTTAAACAAATTCACACCTAGGCGACCCTTGGACCGGCCATCTTCGTTACACGAGGGGCAACCATTATATTATATTTTTAATATTGTTTATTTATTAATTTAAATTTGGAAGAAGATGCGGATCCATGTTTGGTAGATCTCTCTGGTAAACAACCTTCTCTGTTTCTGTGAGTTATATCAAAAATTATATTAGGAAATTTTAATTATCTTTAGGAAAAACTTTATATCGCAGGAAAATAACTTTATATCTTAAAAAAAAATATGTGCAGAAAACTTACATAAGAAAATTATATAAAAGAAAGGTAAGATACAGAAAGGCTTTAAATTTCGAATATTTTGCCTCTCACAGCTGTGTCCTGGGTAAAATCCCAAGGTCAATATATGAAAAGAGACAGTGTTGTAACTCTACTGGACTTTGCACTGGCTTTCTCTGGGTACTCCTGCACTAACACTGAACTAGGAAATTTAGCACAGAGACTAGATTGACAGGACAAACGGTTAGTAAAGAGACATTGGTATACACGGAGAATGATTGTTCAACACAACACCTTAAGAGAACAATACCAGGTAAAACTGTAAATTATTTAGCATAAGAAGCAAAACACAATGGTAGTAAAAATAGTGATGACAATTGTATGTATATTATGTATGCTGTATATATATTATGTATGTGCTCCATTTATATACACTATTTATTCAGCCTAGTTAGCAGCGTGTGGCAATGTATTTACCATATCCCACATGCTTAATTAATGTGCCTGGCGACATATGGAAGCTGCTAATGTATCACTTACCACATGTCGCCCGAAAGGCTAGTTGACCCCCCAGACAGAGTAAGGAGCGCCACCTCCCCTGTGTATCTGTTTATCCAGGAAATAGAACCTACGAAAACTCTACAGGTGTTTGTGTTATCTCCTGTAGATAGAACTTGATACCCAGAACACATGCAATACTGATGGCGGATACAAAGACAACGATGGTCTAGATAGAGGAGGGTGAAGTTGGAAATGTTATTTATATCTTTCCTTGTGTGTGTGTGTGTGTCGAGGTCACTATACAGGGCTTAACAACAGTAATAGTGGGTAACGTACCATCATCGTCTCCATCTGTATTTTCATTTGCTCCAGGTTCTTCTTTATCTCAACAACCTTCTGGGTCTCCTGGTAGGAAAGAGATATTCTTCAGTCTTATTAATATGGCTCTAGAGTCTAGAGTCTAGTTTCTAGAGTCTAGACGCTACACTGTTACAGTTTATAAGATTCCATTATTGATATATCAATATCACATGAATTTTTATTACATGAAAATATCAATATGCTGTCATTACGTTCACACGACAGCATAACATGATTCTTGTTTTTACCACTGAAATAAAACCTCGCGTGTCAGTCAGTCTCTCTGTCACACACACACTACTACTACTACTACTACTACTACTACTACTACTACTACTACTTTTTTTTTTTTTTTTTTTTTTTTTTTTTTAACGTGGCCTCCAGCCTCCCCCAATAGCCACACCTTCGCCACCATTTATTTACCTTAATATTAGATATCCTAATACATAAGAAGCTATCCTATTTGTGTTAAATTAGTTGGGCCACAGATCCATGCGGCATTCAGTGACTGTAGCCTCATAGTCAATATCTGCAGCAGTTGTCGGAGTAGGGGCAGAAGCTCTCGTTCCCCTTAGGCAGAGCAAAGCCGACCGAACGAGAGAGAAGGACAGTCGACATCTCATCCAGGCTGTGACGTAACTTCTGGGCTGCTGCTTCTGTTCGGAGATCAGCTCCGCGAGTCTGGCGTAGAAACATCTTGCACTTGGGCCCATCCCACCAGAGGGTGTGAACACTAGAGGAGTGAAGCTGCCTTGATCAACATTTTGAATTCTCCCCATATGCCCTTCTCTTGTCGTTCTCGTTCCTCCTATGTGCAGCATCGAGAGCTAGGTTACGGTGACAAACGGCCATGGGATCAAAAATCCTGATGTCGAAGAAAGCTCGCTGTCCCCGCGTCCAGAATCCTCGAGCACTGACGTCCACACGGGCTTCGTTAGATGTGTTTGAAGTCCTGTGTTGGAAGATCTCGCCATCCAGTGGAAGGAGGGTCGGTTCTATCATGACGTCCCGGCAGATTTCCTTCAACATATTTGCTGTGAGATCCCTTACCTCGTCATGCCTCATGCATATGAAGCCCCCCTTCTTGCAGACCATGGCGTGATCGCCATCATAGGAAGAGCCACACACGCATTGGGAGGGCAAACCATCTACGGGCCAACCGTACCTTAGAGCAATGGCATCTGTAAATTCTTGTTTGTTAAGGCTGAAACCATTTGCCCTTATCGGTAACGTAGTTAACCAGTTCGAGGTGCCCACCTCCTGCGCTATAGCTACTTTTTTTGTCAAATTTTCTGGAACCTGCAGCAATAGTTGCTGCAACATGTCATTTTGGCATTGCTGCCGATCTGTTGTAATGGACCTACGGATCTTATTAACTTCGCTGGTGTCCACTTCCCCTGTTGCATTCTGGGCTACTACTACTACTACTATTACTTTGCTGTCACTCAGAATCGAGTATGACGATCATCCAGCTATGATACAAATATATGAGTGATTAAGGATGTCATCTAGGTTGGTTAGTCCTGGGGTGATTAAGGAGGCCGATACGGGACGGGCAGGGTCGATCACAGATGTTGCACATGTGAAGGGCTACATCTAGTGCTGGAGGGGCGGCGGCAGCGTCTTTCCGGCGTTGGCGCTTGTCTGCCTCATTATACAGTCGGGCTAATTCGAAAGTATTGACATCATCTTGTGTGGTGCTCCTCCAAACTTTACGGTGTGGAGTAATCGACTCCCAGGTGAGGGGGTCGATTTGGCACCTTTTCAGGTTTGTTTTAAGACTATCCTCATACCTTTTCAGTTGCCCGCCAGCGTTACTTTACTATTCTTTAGGTGACTGTAAATAGCTGCTTTGGCAGTCTACTGTCGTCCATGCGTATAACATGGCCAGTCCAGCGTTGTTGTTCATGGATAATGGTAGCCTCAATGCTTCTACAGTTGGTGTCAGCAAGAATACTGGCATTTGTTCTCTTGTCTTCCCAGCGAACTTGGAGGATGGAACATAGACTACGTTGGTGAGAGCTTTCAAGTGCCTTAAGTTGCCTCCTGTATGTGACCCATGTCTCATTGCCGTATAGCAGGGTGGGGAGGACCACTGCTCGATATACGTGTAACTTTGTAGATAATGTCGGCTCCCTACAGCTGAAGACACGATTTCGGAGTCTGCCAAAGGCTTGAGATGCACATCTGATCCGACGCTGAATCTCTTCATCGATGTCCGCGGTGGTGGACAGGTGGGAGCCGAGATACCGAAAGTGGGTAACATTAAGCTGGATGGATGGTGGAGGTGTGGCTAAAATCGGGGCAGGCTGAAAGAGAATCTGAGCATCAAGTACATTCACCTCAAGGCCGAAGTGTGCATGCGCTTCTGTGTACAGTAGGTGTTCAGGGTCTCCTGTAGGTCGCATTCAGTGTGAGCAACAAGGGTAAGGTCGTCTGCATACTGAAACTCAGTAATGGAAGCTGCCGACACCTTTGTTCCTTCTTAGAGTCGTCTTATGTTGAAAACGCCCTTCATCCGGTACTCGATGTCAACCCCACCGGCTAAATTTGCACAGGCACGAGTAAGGAAAACAGCCAAGAAAATGGAAAAAAAAAGTTGGTGCCAGTACACACCCTTGTTTAACCCCTGTTTGGATGGGAAAGAACTCAGACTGGGTGCTATTGTGCAGGACACTGCTGTTCATGCCATCGTGGAGTTGCCTCATATGGCAATGAAATTTGGTGGGCAGCCAAAATGGCTGAGGGTCCACCAGAAGGCTTCCCTGTTGACCGAGTCGAAGGCCTTGGTTAGGTCGATGAAACCCATGTACAGGTCACCACGCTGTTCTCTGCACTTTTCTTGTAGTTGGCGGGCAGCAAAGATCATGTCAGTAGTGCCACGTGATGGTCTAAAGCCACATTGAGATTCTGGGAGGAAATGTTCCACCTCAGGAAGACGTCTGTTTAGGAGGACTCAGGCGATAATCTTGCCAGCTGCGGACAGCAGCGAGATCCCACGGTAGTTGCCACAGTTTGACCGGTCTTCCTTGTTCTTATAAATATTGACGATGGAGGCGCATTAAGGAGCTTGGGGGATTTCCTGCTTTTCCCATAAATTCTCCAGGAGAGAGTGGAGACGGCTGTTAAGCAGAGGTCCTTCTGCTTTATACACCTCGGGTGGGATAACATCAGGCCCTGAGACTTTGTTATTTTTCATCTGTTTGATGGCAGTAGCTACCTCATCCAGGGATGGAGGATAGCTGAGGTGGGTCAGCTCTGGATGCTGAGGCACATGCTGGGTAGTTAGGATATCCACATCGGTGTTTCGGTTGAGCAGTTATTTGCCCATAAAATGCTTTAGTGGAATTGAAAAATTCGCACATCTTGTGCTGATTTGCAAATTTTTGTATTCCACATACTTTATTTTTAAACCAGTCGTTCTTTAGATTGCAAAGTTCGCGTTGGGCCACTGCTTTCTTCTTGCGGAAGGTGTCAACTTTGGTCTGAGACTGAGAGTTGTTCTGCCAGTCAGTTAAAGCAGCACGTTTATCATCGATGAGTACATTGCTTGTCGGGTTATTTTCATCAAACCAGTCCTGGTGTATTCTTTCAATCTGGCCGAGGGTCTCTGCAGGTTTTTGTCATGACAGCATCGAGAATACCCCATTCGGCACTGGGATTTGGGTTGTTTGTTGTCGGGTTGTTTATCATCCCATGTTAGAGCTGCTCTCTAAAAGCATGTGCTGCTGCTGGATCATCCAGACGTTTAGTGTTAAAACCTCTTCTGGAGACTTGCTGCCTTAGCCGTTTTGGGGCGACGTGAAGTGAGAGCTTGGTTCTGACGAGCCGATGATCAGTGTCTCGGAGTGGTCTCAGCCACGCATGGCTTGGGTGATAAGGACATCTCGGTAATCTCTTTCTCTGACAATGATGTAGTCAATAAGATGCCAGTGTTTGGATCGTGGGTGTTGCCACGAACCCTTGAATTGGTCTATCTGCCTAAACAAGGTATTGGTGATAGTGAGGTGTGCAGCACACTTGTTGAGGAGGAGTAGCCGTTGGGATTACAACTTGCCTAGTCCATTTCTCCCTATGGTTCCCTGCCAAATGTCAGCATCTCTGCCAATTCTGGCATTGAAGTCACCAGGGAGCACAACCTTTTCTTCTCTCGGGATAGAGGTTATCACTCTGTCGAGGTCGGCGTAAAAGGCCTCCTTGATGTCATCCTCTGCACCGATGAAAAAAGACATGACATGAGTAATTCAGTGGGACTCGGAGCGTCATGAGGCGCTCGTTGATCCCAGTAGGCATTTCAGTTAGCCTGTGTAGGATGCGTTGGCGGATGGCAAAACCAACTCCATAAATGTGGTTTCTCTCCGCAACAGGCTTACCCTTCCAGAAGAAGGTATAGCCAGACCTTCGTTCCGTGAGTTGACCCTCGTCTGGGAGCCGCGACTCACTGATGGCTGCTATGTCGAAGTTATACCTAACCAGCTGCTGTGCCACAAGGGCGGTTCTTCTTTCAGGACGCTCATTTGTGCCAGTATCCAGAAGGGTCCTGACTTTCCATACAGCGACCATAAGAGGTTTTTTAGTTTGTTTTTGTTTGGATCTGTGATTCACACACACACACACACACACACACACTCTCTCTCTCTCTCTCTCTCTCTCTCTCTCTCTCTCTCTCTCTCTCTCTCTCTCTCTAGGAAAAATAACTTCGATAATTAACGACCTGGACGAGGGAAATATGACCAAAAAGTAGCCAAACAGAAATAATCACCACCTCTCTCAAGTTGATAGAATATACACATTGTGGTGCACTTACCGTCTGCATGGCTATTTCCACTTCAGCTATGTGGGCATTGGATTTGTCCAGTGATTCCTTGCACATTTTTAACTTCTTATCTCTGTAACGTTTAATACTTTTCAGTTTCAAACTTTGTAATTGAGTGCTGAGTGATAGTTTTTGTGTTATTATTTACCACAATAGAAATTATTATTTTTTTTACTTTTTGTATTACACTCAGTCGTGTTATATTAACTGTTTGGTATTTTTTAGCGTATGGTGTGTTGTTCTTGCCCATATTATGTTATTGTACAGGTAATGAATTTCAACCAAATCAGTCATTTAATCAATCAAGTCCTGTACTAACGAAGCTAAAACAAAAAGAAAAACATATTTATAAATATTTTTTATATTATAATCTTTGGAAATTCACCAAGAGCTTTTATTTATGGTTCTCTAGACATCAAAGTAGTGTTCCGTTTCCCTCCATACATTTTCTATCATATCATTTGAACTTTTCTAACAGCTTCGCGTATCATAACCTTAAAATTTTCCAAAATTGTTGGAAGTGGTTGGAGAACAACTGATTTTTGTTTACAGCAATTGCCTGATTATTGTATCAAGTGACCATTCCTTGGCCAACTCTCTTGCTTGATCTAATCCCAAAACTTTTTCTCTGGGACTTTGGTTTTTGTTTCACCAGTATCAACAACTTTAGAAAATTTGAAGGAAACGATACGAGAAGACTGTTAGAAAAAATCACTGTGATATATTACAACACCGTTGTAATCTCTGCCGACCCACAAAAGGAGCTTTTATAGCAAGAAATAAAGCTTTTGTGGTTCTTCTTTATAAATTTGTCTTGCTTTTCACTGTAGCTTTGTTATTTTTTTTTCATAATAAATGTTTAAAATTGGGAAGATCATTTGTAATTATCCGGCATGTCAACATTTAACAGCTGGAGCAATAATTGAAAGTTGGGTGGTATAAACTCACTTGTCGTCCATCCTGGTATGTATGTGGTTCTCTTGTTCCTCTGTTAGTTTCCTGAGGTTCTGGTTGTTGATGATCAGCATTAGGGCCGCCACCCCTAGGACTACCGAACACAGAACAGAGAGCGATAGTGCCATCTCAACCACACCTGCTGAGTTCCCTCAGTTCCTCGACACAGGTAACCCTTCTTCAGCACACACAATAAGTCTGTTACGACGCCTCACTCTACTACACCCCAACCTGTGGATAGAATTTTAAGATGATACATGGTGGTGGTAGAAAGATGTGTGTGTGTGTGTGTGTGTGTGTGGTAAGCAGTAAGTCAGTTCGACCAAGGACCAATGTCATCAGATGTTTATATACAGTAGGGTCCTTTGCTTAGGCTTGAGTACTATTCAGTAATAGTAAATCTACAAAAATTAAACGTGAAAATGTGTGTTTATACAGAAGGGCGGATCCAGGACTATCAAAAGGGGGGACCCAAGAAGTTGCGGGTGGGGGAACATAGCGAGTCAACAGTAAATATTTTTTACTATACAGAAATACCTGAGTACAATACTGCATTAAAGAAAAAGTATGGGAATTTTCTGGTAAAAAGGGGATCCGGATCCCCAGAACCTCCCTGGATCTGGCCTTGTTATAAGAAGAATGGCATTGCGCGTAGACTACCCCAGTACCCCAGGCAGATGGATCACTTTCAACACATTGTGTGGTTAATAATAAACTCACTCTCCTCCCTTGTTAGAGCTTTATCTGTTATATATTTAATTTAGTTTTATATTGTAATTGTTTGATAAAATTGTTCTAATCATTTATAGCTGTAAAGAAGGTAGTATTTTTCGCCAGTTACTATAAAATTATGTTTCCTCCCTCTAGCGCCCTGCCGTGAGACTCGTGAGACGTGAGGTTCCCCCTGATTGTTAGAGGAACACTTGTATACCGACTCTGTTGTGTTGCTAGTCAGACTATCAAAATCCCGGGAACAGGATGTTCGGGGACATCCTGTGATAAAATATCTTCTTTTGTCGTATATAACTGTGGATAAGAGAAGGTATAACTTTACAATAAAATGATGTGCAATCTGAACACCATTTTGGCCGCCACCTTACTTTAGGCAACTTCCACCTCTAGATACGGTCTGTTGTTTCACATAAGAAACTTTTGAGAATTGAAGCCCCGTGACTTACCTTTGAATCTACACAATGCTTAAGATTTTAGTGAAACCGAACCTGATGTTGTGAACAGTGTGGCCACAAGTCAACTAAAAGGCAAACACCCTTTCTCGGAGTGACAAGCTAGACCAGGTGTTACTCTCACCTGTCATCTGCTGCTGGTGCCGCAGGTGTCTAGCCTGATAATCCACGAGTTATCTCGCTTTTGTAAAGGTAGAAATTATCGGATGATGAAAGTTTCAATCCCGGGATGACTGTTTTAGTTATATGATGAAGAGAAGACATCACAAACCTTGTCTTAATAAATTATTCACTGTATATTATGTAGAAACTTGCAAGCCACAAGTACAGTGGCGGCAACTCTGGTTGCTATTTATAAACATATCCAATTGCACCTGTATATATTTTGACAAAACCTACACGCCAGCACAGCACATGTGTGACAGTGATCGTCCCATGAGCCAACACGCCAAGTAATAATCAGTTACAGTTGACGTGGCCGGGACCATTCTCACTACTAGACTGATAACATCATTCATCTTCTCTTTAGTTACTGTACGTGGTTCTAATTACATTCATTCTGACACAATTAACCTCTTTGGTGATCACACACACACACACACACACACACACACACACACACACACACCTCCCCTACCACCCTGTGTCACTCCTGCACACCTGCCGAATGTGAGCACTTGTTGTCTCCAGGCATCGCTAGCGTAAACAACACCCAGTACCTCGTTCTTTCAGTGGAAGGTAAGCAGTGGTAAATATGGCCTGTTGATTGAAATTTCCACTGTCAAGCGTTTAATATTATCCCTGGTGTTCACTGTACCCTGCCAAGTGTTCAGTGTTTCCCATGTACAGTAGTTGTGATGGACACGTCTCTCACACCTGTTCAGATTAATCACCAAACACGTCTACACGTATCCCCTGCCACGTTCATGTCATCGAGCTTCTTCTGCATCAACTTGTAAATTTATTTACAAAATCATTAGACACCGGAGTTGTGCCAGACTTGTGGAGACAGGCAAATGTAGTACCCATATTCAAAAAGGGAGACAGAGCATCAGCGTCAAATTACCGGCCGATCAGTTTGAAGTCAGTAGTGGGGAAATTTCTTGAATCAATTATAGCAGATAGCATCCGATCGCATCTAGAGAAAAGCAAATTAATCTACGACTCGCAACGTGGGTTTACAAAGGGAAAATCTTGTCTAACAAATCTGCTGACGTTTTTTAGGAAAGTCTTCGAGGTAGTAGATAATGACGAAAATTACGATGTTATTTACTTAGACTTTAGCAAAGCATTTGACAGAGTACCGCATCAGAGGCTTCTGAGAAAAATTAAGGCTCATGGTATCGAGGGGAAAGTTTTAAATTGGATAAAATCATGGCTCACCGATAGAACGCAGAGGGTCAGCGTAGATGATGTTAAATCTAAGTGGGGCCGTGTAACCAGTGGGGTTCCCCAGGGGTCAGTACTAGGCCCACTCTTGTTCATAATCTACATAAACGATCTAGATACTGGGATCAGCAGTGACATAAGCAAGTTTGCGGATGACACCAAAATAGGGTGGTAGATTAATTCAGGGCAGGATGCAAATGCATTACAGGAGGATCTAAATAAACTGCAGGGGTGGTCTGAAAAATGGCAAATGAAATTCAACACCAGCAAGTGCAGCGTACTTAATATTGAAAGAACAAATACTGACAATGTATACAGCCTTAACAACATCAACCTAGCGAAGTCGATTTGTGAAAGAGACCTAGGGGTACTTGTAAGCCCGGACCTACGGCCTAGAAAACAGTGCGTTAATGTTTGAAATAAGGCAAACAGAGTATTGAGTTTTATATCTAGAAGTGTTAGTAATAAGAGGGCAGAGGTCTTATTGCAGCTATATCTTGCGCTAGTCAGGCCGCACCTCGATTATGCGGTTCAGTTCTGGTGCCCCTATTATAGAATGGATATCAATTCACTAGAGTCGGTGCAGCGAAGAATGACGAAAATGATTCCGGGACTTAGAAACCTTCCATATCAGGATAGGTTAAAGAAACTTAACTTGCATTCCCTAGAAAGACGAAGAGTGCGGGGAGATATGATAGAAGTATTTAAGTGGGTGAAAGGAATCTATAAAGGGGATATAGATAAAGCTCTTATAATATCCGAGCAGGATAGGACTCGGAGCAACGGATTTAAGTTGGATAAGTTTAGGTTTAGGAGGGAGATAGGAAGAAACTGGTTCACAAATAGAGTGGTGGAAGAGTGGAACAAGCTTAGCAACTTTGTAGTAAGTGCTGGAACTCTGGAAAGTTTCGAATGGAGGCTAGATAGATCCATGGATGATAGAGTGGTAGTAACTCTCGACAGGAGCTGCCATGCACAGGTCAACCGGCCTATTGCAGATTCCTTATTTTCTTATGTTCTTGTGTTCTTATGTTCTTATGAAATAGGTGTTTTTTTCCTTCAAATTTAATGTTTGTCATTGAATGCGTTAGGTTATTGCGCGTTTTGTTATTGAGTGTGTTTTGCTATTGAGTGAGTATTTATTGCGTGTTTTGTTATTGAATGTGTTTTAATATCTTGAGAATAGAAACAACAACTGATAGCTCCTCAACGCCGACTTGTGATTGGTTGTGTTTAACCTTGACAAAATACATCTTGCATCTAATTGGTTGTCCCGTGACGTGTAGAACCGCCCCCCCCCCCTCCTCCATGTAATATCAGAACCTCACTTTATGGTTCCATTTTTAACTAGTTCCTCATTCCAACAGAACCAGCAGAAGCAGCTAAATGGCCAACCCGTCGACATCCTTAGTAGTGGCGCTGGTAGTATTTGTGGCTGTGTTGGGGTACCGTAATTTACAGCTGCGTCGTGTTTTGCCGCATGTTGGAGACCAGATGAAGAAGAAAATGGACCTCTTGTGAGCATCTTTTTTTTTCTTAATTACGTCCTCTTTTGGTTTTATGAGGCAAAATTATTGTCACTACATTTGCTACATTTGTTATTTCTTCTTCTTCTTCTTCTTCGTATTGCTATTATTATCAATTATCCTGCCCATAAATGCTCGACACAAGAACGGGTGAGTTGTACATAATTATAAGATTATCAGTATGTAACAAAGTCCACAAGATAATTATTTATTTATATATCTATTTTTTTTTTGTGGGGGGGGGGGGGGCAAATCGCGCCAAAACTGATCAAATATTTGTCATGGTGACGGTTGGTGTAATGATACCTTACAGTGACGTTAAGGAAAACTATGAGCAGGGACGTCCCTAGGAGGGTGCGGGGCCCGGGGCAACTCAGCCACTGTGGGGGGCCCCAGATTATGCGGTCAGAGGAACCCACCCCACCAACCCCCATGGGACTGTCGCTATGGATGGTAAGGTCACGGTTGCGATGGTGGCGTAAGCCGTCAGGTCAGATTAACCAGTCAACAGGTAATGTGTCCGAGGTCACTGGGTCTAGTGCTGGGCCCCGGGCGATCGCCCCTGTTCGCACCCCCCCCCCCCCCCTACCCCTAAAGGACTGGCCTGACTATGATATTTTTTATTTACACCAACACCGTCAATATTATTCTGCTGTCCACCCACACTGCATCATGAAAGGGAAACGCTGATGTGTACAAAAAATGTATACATATAAATGAATATAACTACATGTAGGCTATATACTGTATAACAACAACAACAACAACAATAATAATGATAATAATAATAATAATAAACATGAATAATAATAAGTTGGTAGACTGTTTCATAGGTCTTATGGCCTTTGTGTGAAGAAGAGATTAGCAATCTCTTTGTGTGTGTGAGTTGGTCGCTGGTGAGGCTGATGCTAAGGTCAGCAGTGACCTTCTTAACCCTGACCTGAGTTGGGTTAGACAATATCCAATTGTCAGACTCCTGAGATCTATGAAACACCTTTTTTTTTTTTTTTTTTTTTTTTTTTTTTTTTTTTAGGGAAAGGAGGAATGAAGGAAGATTAGAGGTGGGGGAAGGAAGTTATAGTTCGGAAATTGAAGAAATTCAGGAGGAGGTAAGAGAGGGCGGGCTGACTGCCTAGCTAAGCTAATGGTGTGTTAGGGTTGTGTCATGGGTTAGTTATTGTCTGCCGGTACAGGCACTAGACAGCCTACCCTGTCCCATTTATGGGTGTTTTAAGGGCCTTATTTCATATTCCGCCGACCCTACTGGCGGATGCTGGTCTAGGGAGGTTGTCTATTGCCTGGCCGTGTAGATCGGGGGTGGTAATGGACCTTTTGAGATTTCGTAGCTTTATGGGAACCATGTATGGTTGTTGTCGTTATCTGGTGGGAGTCTTTGAAGGAGTTCTTGCTCTGATCGTTCTATCTTTTGCCAGATTCTGCTGGCCAGGGTGTGCAGCTGCTGGTTGATGGGTTTCATTCTCAGGTCTCTATGTATCTCGGCTGTGGTTCTGGTGAAGGGGTATCTTTCACATGTGACGAATCTTAGGGCTTCATTTTGGACCACCTGTAATTTTAATATTTGAGTGGTGCTCATAGTATGAAGAGGTATTGCTGGGTAAGTTAATATCGGTGTGATAAATGATGTCACCAGGCGGAGTTTTATTTTCTCAGGAAGCGCTTTAAAGCAGTATAGTTTTCTCAGCTCTCTTCTTGCTTTTTCCTTCCTGCTGTGGACATGATGGGAGTAACCTGTCGTGGATATATGTAGGCCCAGGAGGGTGCCTCTGCTTTTGTATTCTATCTGGGCATTATTGGTTACTAATGGATGGGTTTTCTTTCTGCATAAGGGTATCACTGTGAATTTCGGGAGACTGGTTTGGATTTTCCATTGTTTTTCGTAGTTATTTACCCTTTCTAATTCCCGCCTGGTGTTTTCGGCCTGTAACGCTCGCGATTTTCCTTGATGTGATGTTATTTGAGTGATGTCGACTGCATACATAATATCTTCGTTGCCTATTCTAGTGGGAGGCGGGGTGTCACTTGTGTAGATAATATATAGGATGGGGGAGAGGACGCTCCCCTGAGGGACTCCACTCATGAGTGGGAAGGTCTCTCCTGTGTGTTGTCCTACCCTCAGTCTGGCATTTCTGCCGTCAAGAAAGTTGCAAAGCAATTTTTCAATGTTGGTGGGAAGTCCGAGTTGGAGGATCTTATATTTTAGACCGTCGTGCCAGACTTTGTCAAATGCCTTCGCTACATCCCGGAGAGCTAGATTACATTGTCTACCACTCGCCGCGGCTCTGGCTATGTTCTCACATGCCAGGGCTATCGCTGTTGTGGTGGACTTCCCTTTCCTGAACCCGAATTGTCTGCAGTTAACTCTGTTTGTTGTTTCCAGGTGATTTCTCAGACGGTTATTGATGATTTTTCTAGGATTTTTCCAGGTACTTCAAGGAGGGAGATCGGTCTGTAGTTTAGTGGGACGGCGGGGTTCTTTCCTTGTTTTGGTGTAATAATGGCCTCTTTGAATTTAGTTGGGAAGTAGCCCGAGGCCAGGCAAGCGTTCATTGTGGTTCTCAGTCTCTCCATGGCCGGGTTGTTTATGTGGCTGAGGATCTCCTTGGTGATGCCTGAATAACCAGGGGCTTTATTATTGGTATTGGAGATGGCTCTGTTGAGTTCTTCCGAAGTGATTGGTTTGGACAATGGGCTGTCCGCTCTCAGATCCTCCCATATGATTTCAGGGAAAGGCTGAGTGCGGTGTGTCTGGCCCCGGAGTTCATCAAGGACGAGCTCCTCGTGGGTACCATCGAATCCCCTATTCTCTTCATTTGTGATTCGGAAGATGTTCCTCCATATGTCCCTGAATATGGGTTCTTTGTCTTGGTCGTCATATATTTTACTTCCTGCGTGGTCAGTTATATATGATAACTCGTTATGGCTGCAACCTTTCAATCTCTTAACTCGACGCCAGAACTCTCCTGGATCGTTGTATGTATGTGAGAGCTGTTCAACTATTTCGGCCCATTTAAGGTTGCTTTGTTCCAGAGATCTTGTTTTTATTTCCTCCCGGATTCTTCTGTATGTATTGTAGCTTACAATATCCCAACCATGGGTCTCGGCTCTCTGTTTTAGCAGTTGGAACTGGTTTGTGAGGGCTATGAGTTCTGGAGTCTGTTGTGGGTGTGGGAGAGTTCTGTTGCGTTTGAGAGGCGTGGCCTCCTGGTAGGCTGTTCCTATGGCTTCACACCATGTATTGATTTCATCGTCTATTATGTTCACCGGCTGACTGTCTATGGTCTGCAGGATTGTCATGCCCTTGGCCTCAAGTTCGGCTGTAGCTTTTTCGTTGAATAAGTCCCAGTCGGTCTGCTTGGCGATCCTCCGTGGTGGAGCTGGTATAGTTATTGGTGTTGCTGAGATGGTCATGATTATAGGTAGGTGGTCGCTGGAGGTTACAGGGCCTTGTTCAAAGAGATAGTTGTGGAAGCATCTGCCGTTTGTTATTGCTATATCTGGAGTAGTGGCTGAGTTCCTACTGTAGAACGTGGGGAAGTCTGGGCCTATTAGTTGGCATTTTTTGTTTGTTATGAAGCCAGTGAGGCCTCTTCCAACATTGTTAGTTGTCCTCTTACCATCTAGTAGAGGATGTCTGGCGTTCATGTCTCCAATGATGTAGGTTGGGTGGTGGTATGATAGGAGTCTGTGGAAGTCCCCGTAAGGCAGGTAGTGGTGGGAGGTAGGTTGTGGCGATTATGATTGGCCCTGTGGTCAAGTTGATTTGAACAGCGAGAGTTTCAGAGGTGAAGTCGTCAATGATTCTGTGGTGGACATCTCTTTTTACGGCGATGGCCACCCCGTCATTTGGCTCCTCTGATAGATTGGATTTATGGATCATGTAACCAAATATTTTCAGTTCCTCAGCCGCCTTTTGGCCGTGTGAGTTTATGAGTATAACATCCGCGTCGATTTGGTTGTATTGGCTGGACATACTGAATTTATTAGTTCTCCAGTGGAGGACGTTATGTTGCATTATTTTCACTGCCTTACGAAGCGAGCCCATTGTAGCTTGTATTTGGTTTTGGGGGGATACCTCGGGTTCGTGGTTTGTTCACTGTGCGTCCATTCCTCATTTTTTTTATCACCCCATCGGATGTGTTGTGGATGCAGTCTGTTAAATCGACCCGTTTTTGTTTAATTGCTTCGTGGATGTACTCCTCGGAACTGGGGTGGTCGTACTTCCATTTCATCTTGCCCTCCAAAACTCCTTTAGCGACTTCATCACGCGTATAGTCCTCCTTTATGTGGTCTGGTACGTAGATGCTTAGATTCAGAACTTTTCCTGATAGATCGCTTGGAGTCCGAGAGACAGGTGTCATCTCCGGTGTAGGTACGAGTGCATCCACACCAGAGGTCACTGTTGTCTCGTCTGTGAATGTTGGAGGTTGGGGGACAAGTGTTATCTCCGCTGTGGGTACTTGTGCACCCCCACCAAAGGCTACTGTTGTCTCCTCCGAGGCTGAGGATGTTGCCCTGAACAGTTTTGGGATGGGTAGATTGTGGTGGCGTAAGCATTTTTCGAGTATTGTTTGAAAGCAGCCTGGGTGCCGAACATCCTCCTCATGGGCGTGTTTGACAGCCATGTTGGCTAGTATGTCGCGGTCATGGAGGTATCTGTCTCTGGTATTCAACAAGACTGTAGAGTCTGTAGTGGCTGCAGGGGCCATAGTGACCGCAGAAGTCGGGGTCCCTACCATCACTGCACTTCTGTATGACCGTGCAGTGACTGCAAGAGTCGGGGTCCCGATCGGCAGCACAGCCTTGTATGGTGATACTGATGTGTTTGTGGCTATTTGCTGTCCTTCCTTGATTTTTTCCTTTCTTTTAACACTACTGTTGGCTTTGACGGGGTTGTCTCCTAACTCAACTACTACTGAGCCTCCTCCCCGTCTCTACTCTGAGGCTGTCAGGCCTTGTGCTCCCACCGGTGCCCCCCCCCCCCCCACAACCCCCCTCCAGTGACATGCCACCGATCATATCACTCTTCCAAGAATTTACCAACCGTATTGAAAAACTCTTCGTTACACTGTCCCACCATCTCCCACCTACTCTTGCCACCCAGTCACTCCTCTCTTCTGGTTTGACACAAGCTGGTAGTCCTCCTATGAGCCCCCCTGCTCACGGCCTACTCCACCGCTGGCGGCCTTCACTACTGGTTTAGCGCCTACCAGCCCTGGTGTGTCCTGCTGCCCCCTAGCGAAGTCCTGCCTCATCTTCACAACACGTGGTGCCTCAACCTGTCCTCCACCCACCGCAAGTCGCGCCAGCTACCGTGTCTGTGCTGTCTTCACCAGAGCTACCTATTGGACCTGAGGACACCACCCCTGCCTACCTGTACCCCACTGGCATATCGACGCACACGCCATCACAATCACACTAAAAGGTGTGTCCCTCAATATTGTCAATGCCTATGTGCCTCCCTCCACCCTTACTGTACCTGCCCCACCTCACCATATCACCTCCACCCTCACTGTACTTCGCCATGCCTAGTGCATTGTCAACCCTGAGCCTGGCCGCACTGTTTGCAAACTTTGTGGTCAACCCGACTCCCACACCCTCTCTCACTACATCCTCACTTGCCATATGACTTCTTTCTACAGGTCCCCAGCCGTTACCAACACCTCTTCCCTCCCTGACCAGATATCCCTCCTCCTAGAGACAGGCCTGGCACTTGACATTATTAGGGACCTGCAATACTTTGCCATAAACAGATAAAATGTACCGGGAATTTTCCCTCACACACTCATCATTCTGTCACTTTATGTAACTTGCTGACAAAACCCACGACCCTTCAGGCCCTTAATACATGAGTCATAAAGGAAAGCATGAACTGCACATGCTTCCCAGATGGGCGCTGTAAACTTTCACCTTGCACAGGATGTAAGGGGGTGCCCAATAAACTAGCCTCCTCGGGGGCAATCTAAAAAAAAATACTCTTTGCTATAACATTTCGTTCTCTATCCCTTGCAAGATTTAAATTTTTTATGAGATCTGTCCTATTGTGTATGTTTATGTGTGTATATGCATGAAATCGTGTGTGTGTGTGTAATTCCACTTACTTCACTCACACCCACTTGCAGGGACCTGGAGCTTGGACCATGTAAGGAATCCCAGGAGATATTGCTCAAGCGACAGAGAGAGAAACAAAGTGATCTGGAGAAGGTAAACTGATTTTGTGTTTTGTCGACAAGAGCACCAGTATGGAGGGGGAGGGGGGGCAAAGGGTCACCTGACATTGTTAGTGCTGTACTCTGGGCACCAAGGTCGACCATACGGGCCCCGGGGAAGGCCTGGTATCTTGCCTCAGGTCCCGGGAGAGTTTGGGGGCGGGACCATGGCAATGAAACACATTATATTATAACCAATATATGCTTCGTTTTATTGTTTATTTTTATTTTTTTGTTATTTCATCAAGTACTTTATTAATGACTCGTGGATTAAATATTCTTATTATAAATTCGGTGATTAATTCATGTTTGTTTTAGCCGTCATTATTATGTATTTTCTGATATAATGCAGTCTTAGAGACACTTCAACGCCTTACTTAACAATATGAAAGGCAGGTTTTCCCACCGAAGAGATCAGCTCCTTGTCTCACCTCAGTTTCTCTCTCCTCACAGGTACAAGGCTCACAGATAGCTTACAGATGGAAGATGCACGCAGTGAGGCAGACACCAAAGGTAAGATATACTATATACTTTTATATGTGACACTAATTACAGATAATTGCCTTATACCTAACCTAACCTAAAGCAACAGAGAAAAAGGTAATATTTTTATCTGACTCAATGTTTTCGATTTATCAAGTTGGATTCAATAAAAGCTTAGGTGACCAATGTTCACTATGATATAGATGTATAATTAATCTTCAAGTCAATTTGTTTGAGCAATTCTTATTAATTACATTTAAATATATAAGAGTAACTATGAAATTAGGTAATGCATGTTTTAATATATTAATTTTTATAAGTAATTATTTGTTTAGGTAAGATTATAATGTTATATATAACCCCCCCCCCCCCCCAAACACACACACACACACACGCAAACCTTGCTGGAGACTGGTTACCGTGTATGGATTTTGCGTTCAAAATGTATGACACACATTAATGCACTCGCTACGACTCTCCAATGTAAACGCATATACAAACAAGAAATTCACACACACAGCGCCTCCCGAATTATCTTATAATTAACATTGTATTGCCCCATTGATCTCATTCTTCCTCTGTTTGCCCTTTAGGAAACATTCGTTCATTTGAGAAGAGATATAAAGAACGTGAAGGAGAAAACAAAACTCCTAGAGGATAAACTAAACCAAATTATGCTTAAACTTCTGACAAAACCAACAAGTAAGATGCCAGTTAAACCTGAAGCTTCAAGTAAGATGCCAGTTAAACCTGAAGCTTCAAGTAAGATGCCACTTAAACCTGAAGCTTCAAGTAAGATACCAGTTAAACCTGAAGCCTCAAGTAAGATACCAGCTAAACCTAAAGTGTCAAGTAAGATACCAGTTTAACCTGAAGCCTCAATTAAGATACTAGTTAAACCTGAAGCTTTAAGCAAGATACCAGTTAAACCTGAAGTCTCAAGTAAGATACCAGTTAAACCTGAAGCCTCAAGTAAGATACCAATTAAACCTGAAGCCTTAAGCAAGATACCAGTTAAACCTGAAGTCTCAAGTAAGATACCAGTCAAACCTGAAGCCTCAAGTAAGATACCAGTTAAACCTGAAGCTTTAAGCAAGATACCAGTTAAACCTGAAGCTTCAAGTAAGATACCAGTCAAACCTGAAGCCTCAAGTAAAATACCAGTCAAACCTGAAGTCTCAAGTAAGATACCAGTTAAACCTGAAGCTTTAAGCAAGATACCAGTTAAACCTGAAGTCTCAAGTAAGATACCAGTTAAACCTGAAGCCTCAAGTAAGATACCAGTTAAACCCGAAGCTTTAAGCAAGATACCAGTTAAACCTGAAGCTTCAAGTAAGATACCAGTTAAACCTGAAGCCTTAAGTAAGATACCAGTTAAACCTTAAACCTCAACTTAATATTATTCCTAAAAAAATGCAGTAAGGCTACTCTCATTCATTGTTCTCATACGTTGTAGATTTTTTTCTTCAGGAGCAACACCACTTCTAAGAACATAAGTCTACACGCACTCTTAATACAACGCCTGCCTCTATTTTACATTGTTGATAGTGTAGTGGTATTACGTGGTGGGAGTAGCGGCGATAAGTAACGGTAGTGGCCACTGTTTTGAGGAAATGTAACGAAACAATTAACGGAGGAGCTAAATGTTCGAGGAAATGCGAGTGCTGACACGCTTAACTTGTCCACTTCTGCTAGTTTATGGTCATGCGATCGCCTGTGTGTCTGTGTCCTTGTATTGATCGCCTGTGTGTCTGTGTCCTTGTATTGATCGCCAATAGCCCCCTGTTGGCAGGTGAGTTGCCACTCCTTGTTATTTTTTTTTTACCTTTTTTGCTCTGTATTAGTTTAATTATTCAACTTTTTGTGCTTGTGTCATAGAGTAGCTTTTTATAATAATTTGGACTACAACAGAGCACTAACAGTAAATTATAAATATTCTTTTGTGAACGATACTTCACTAAAAGCCATAACTATTAAAAAGTGCTTGTATGGCTGAGGAAGATGATCTTAGGGACACGTTAGGTGGAGTCTCCTTGTGTTTGTTTTCTACATTTGAATAATTCTCAAGAATTAATGCAGTAATACGTCTACTTTCACCGTATTACTTACACTTCACTCCCTAATCCACCACAGAAACGTCGCTACTCACCTTGCGCTGTATACAACCAGTTACCTAGAAGTTCGTCACATACTCACATTACTTAGCATTCATGTTATTAAGAAATAGATACTTTTTATTCCATGAGCACAATTCATTGGAAATCCTGTAAGCGTGGTTGAGCTTCAGTTATTTCACGCTTTCCGCCACACTTTACATGTTCGGTGAGTGAAAGGACTCTGTGACCAGCGTGAACCTCATCACCATGTCCTGAACAATTTGCAGCCTGAATTTTAAGTTATGTATTAGGGTAGAGTACCATGACGAGCAGGAATTGTCCAAGTGATATTGGATGAGCGCCAAGCAAAGGGTCCTGTACAGGCAGCAGCTGAGAGGCATTTGGCTCCCAAGAGGTAGAACATGAGACCTGCAGGTGATTATAAATTTATATTATTTTCTTAAGCTTGCGTAAATTACACGTACATACTGCATGTTAGGGATGTACTCTACCAATTTTTAATAATTTTTCTTTAAAAGTACCTCTTTCAAGGAGTTGACACACGCGTTTAGTGTGAGTAGGATTCGTTTAGGCAAATAGTATATGGTAGGAAAGGAAGTACAGTACAGGATCAGAGACAATTTATGACTGATGTCTCACCACGAAGGAATTTATCAAAGATATGAACATAAACAACAATGGCTAGAGTAAAGTTGGAAAAACTCTTGGTCCGCTGAAGCAGGGACTGGTGGCGTGGCTGGAAGGGCTCTGTTCTGTCAAGAGAACTTTGTTCACGTATCACTAACATGAAATAAACATAAGAAAATAAGGAGTCTGCAATAGGCCGGTTGGCCTGTGCATGGCAGCTCCTGTCGAGAGTTACTACCACTCTCTATCATCCATGAATCTATCCAGCCTCCCTTTGAAATTTTCCAGCGTTCCAGCACTTACTACAAAGTTGCTAAGCTTGTTCCACTCGTCCACCACCCTATTTGTAAACCAGTTCCTTCCTATCTCCCTCCTAAACTTATCCAACTTGAATCCGTTGTTCCGAGTCCTATCCTGCTCGGATATTATAAGAACTTTATCTATATCACCTTTATTGATTCCTTTCACCCACTTGAATACTTCTATCATATCTCCCCGCACTCTTCGTCTTTCTAGGGAATGCAAGTTTAGTTTCTTTAACCTATCCTCATATGGAAGGTCACCACGGGGTATCGGTTTTTAATGTCTTTTAGTTAATCATTTCGGTTGTCAGCTATTTTTAATGATCGTGCCGGATTTTATATATCTAATGATACTGGTAATACTGCATCTTCAACCTTGGAACATATCCTAATGTAGAAGTGAAGGAAACACGACTAAGAGATGGAGCTTTATTCCAGACGTTTCGTCAAAACTTTTTCAAAGGAATGATACATACATACATACATACATCCCAAGTGACAGAAGTGAAAAAGGTTCAGTGGAATGACAAGTGGATGTAACTTGGAAGTGAGTAGTAGAGGTAGAAATAGGTGCAGTGCACTTAACACAGTATGCCCGATTGTTATAGGATTGTAGTACAGGCCAAGGATTCCGGGGCCACCAGGCGTGAACCGGCTGGTTAATTCTAATGTTAACCAGGTTGGTTCATGTATATTATATTGGGCTTTAGTAACGAAACCCAATTGAAGTTTCCTTTTTATTAAAAAGTATTATTTGTATAATTCCATAATTCCTGAGTGTAGATCAACAGTAAGTTCCACTATTTATGAGTGTGATGAGAAAGGGACGGCGTCTATGTAACTAGACGTGAATCAACGTCCGTTTGATATTAGTTTGTGAGTGAGACTTTGAGTAGTGACCCATCGGAGGAGAATGGAATAGACGCGTCGCCCTCCTTCGAGGGAAGCGGAGCCATCCACTGCGGCTCTCAAATGTCTTCCTCTATTCAAGGATAATAATAATTAATAATAATAATTAACGGTTTATTGAAAGAGCTTGGCAGCCAGAAGGCTGAAAATATACAGTTACATATTTGGGGAATGGGTTACGAATTACAAATATCAAGCGACTGCCCACTTTGGGTGGCCAGGAGCCGGCTACTTTATGCCTTTACTCAGCATAGTATGACGCAGCTTCCCGTGGGCACACCTTATCACGTGCATTGAACATGTCACTTCATAGCCAGTGGAAAGTCACAGGGGATGACTCAGTATATAAATCAAATGTAATTAACCCATTTATATAATTCTTATGTTTATGAAACAAGGGCCATTACA
This sequence comes from Homarus gammarus, assembly GCA_958450375.1. Lineage (NCBI taxonomy): Eukaryota > Metazoa > Arthropoda > Malacostraca > Decapoda > Nephropidae > Homarus > Homarus gammarus. Next base: position 961,135 of record CAUDMG010002954.1, on the reverse strand, counting down.
GGCGTGGGGATGCAGATTTCACTGACTTAGTCTTGAGTGGGAAGCATTTATCAAAGCACGCATTGAAGATGCAAGAGAAGTTGCAGCTGTTCACGTTAGGGTTGTCGGAGGCATAGACAAGATCCCAGTTAACATTCATAAGGTTGTTTTAAAAAGGGAGCATGTTGTCGGTGCAGTACTCTCTGTATTGTATTGAGACTCTACCTGACCTATAAAAAGAAGCTGAGAATAGAAACTAAAAGTGATGAGGAAAGCAGTGGCAGGATCGAGGAATACAGCACTGCTTCGTTGGTCATCTCGGCGCAGTCCCCCAGTAGTGTCACGTTGAGGAATTTAGGAAGGATAAAGATGTCAGTTTTCAATTTTTTTATATATTTAGTCCAGTGTTGACACTCACAGCTGGCATGTTCCATGAAGCGTAAGTAAAGTCTCTTTTTCTTCCCAGGTTCATCTTCATTGAACACACACATATTTATTTCCTCCTCCTCCTCAGTTTTCATACCCCAGAATTTCTTTGAGGGACAGGGGGAGAGGTCGTGGCGACATTTACGCACAGGCAAGGGAGGGCCCACTTCCTGCAACTGGATATTTAAATTATAGAGTGGATTCAGACCCTCCTTGAGTTTAAGCCAAGGCACGTATGTGACAATAGGTTCAGTGGCCTCTGTCTCTGGCTGCTCGATCCATTTATCTGTAAAAAAAAAATATCTTTACCTAACAGGAATCCAGTCTCAAGCAATGACCTAGACTGGCTTTCTACCAGTGCTGAGACATGGATATTTCAGTTGTCAGCCAGTGACAAGAACCCCCTAGGGTGGCTGATATACTCTTAGCACTCACACAACATCAAACATACCAGTTGAATGACTGTGATAGAACTAGCCCTCAAACTACAGCTTAAAGTACATACCAGCTAGGACGAGGCCTGCCAGAAGTTCTTGATACAAAATAATTGCCAGAAGCAGAGACCTCATCATGGCTGGCTGTAAACAACAAACAGAGTTAACGTGTGCAGGGAAGTAAATATGAGCATAACACATCTACAGTATATTGCAATGTTATTCCAAAGTTTGCTAAACGAAATTACATTAATAAATATATAATTTTGAAAATAATTCATAGGACTGATTTTTTTTATTAGAGAGAGGTGTGTCTGCAACTTACACTTCGTGAATGGAAGAACAAAAAGTTATTTTGGCAACAGCAATAAACCATTGATAATCAGTATGCAAAATAATATTATAATTTTGATTTCGAATAAACCTCGGTGACAGTGTCTTTAGTAACAAGAAATGTGTGTGGGTTTTTTTTTAAGATAATGCCTAGGGCCCGTATACACAAAACGTTTATGCTAATGACATAGTAATACTGTTAGCTAGCAGTAAAATTTAAGTTATACACAGGGCTTAACTAGCAAACTTTTACCGCACAACTAGTTGTTTAAGTACCGCTAAACGAGTTCATCATATAAAATGGTCTTATGGCTGAATAACCTCAATACAGTTTTGAAGATTAATTTCAATGTTTACATTATATACATTGTGATAATTAAAATAAAAAATAAATAATCTATGCGGTTTAAAGATGTCTTGAATAAAGACGAAAGCTAAGGTGCTCCGTTGTTTCCTTTTTCCCCGTGTGATTTTATCAAGATTTATCTTATCCACGTTTTCATTGTGGAGCTACATGAAATATATATATATATATATATATATATATATATATATATATATATATATATATATATATATACACACCAGATACACAATTGTATTATATATCTGTACATAAAAATCGTAACAAACTCATTAGAATGTACAAAAAAAATTATATTATTTATAACACAGGAAGAAGGATTGAAGAAGTAATAAAAAAGATAAATTGGCTGGCCATTGTCACCAGAACTTAACGCTCAACTATCACTCACCTGTCTACTGCAATAGATACCGATGCCAGACACTTGCATCAGGTAGGGTTAAGTGGATACCGTAGGGAAGACTTAAATTCTGTGTGGATTGTAAAAATAGCCTTTTATGCTTCCCATCCAAAAAGATTTGGCCGAATTTTGGCCAAAAATGAAAAACTGTTTAGCCGTGAAGCTTTTCGCATACAGGTATCTGGCAAACCAGATGCCACGCACTGTGCTTGCAGAATTATCCTAGCTTATGTCAGCTATTTTAATCCGAGTTGTGGACTTCGTAAGTCTTCAGTGAATCACCACTGCAGGAGTTAATGAACTTTTAAGTACTTACGATGTTCGTAACAAAGACGATCAGTGATGAATACAACGCACTAACCCAGCTCCAGAGTGCACAGTGCCCACTGCCGCACTGCGCCAGGCGCTGTCGTTCATTCCTCAGCTCTATGACGTCATTTTTCCTCACGTTTTCGTTGGGTATTAATGGACATTAAAGAGCATGAATTTTAGGTATAACTATTGTAATGTCTTGGCAAACTATAAATATGCGCATACAAAAACCCTACAACCATATAATATTATAACATAACATGGGAACATTAAACACTAATTGAACAAAAAATATCAAATAGAAGTTAGCGTCCTCTGATTTAGTGTAAAATTTATACATCTACCCTGGAATTCCACAGCCTCAGACAAGGCTATTAATGAATTAATAGAGGGAGTTTGCAGAGCGTTTTTGGATTTTGTTTTCATTAAATTCAATTTAGAAAATAGTCTCTCTGCATCTGCATTGCATGTTGGAAGAGACAATACCTGCAAAGCAAATGTACAAAGGTCCTTAAATTGGGAGACACCTACACTGTCCTTAAGTTCCCCCAGTTTTGTATAAACGTCCACTATGTCACTGCTGTCCTTAATCTTGGGTGGTATAGCAATCACCTCTAAGTCTCTCCATTGATCATCTAAAACTTGTATACTGCCACTGTATATGCGGGGCACCGCCTTCACAAAGTCGTCTAAGGATGGCATTGTGGAGGTATGAGATATTGGTTCACACTCAGGATGGGGTGGAGAAAGGAAACTCACAATGTGCTCACTGTACACATATTGTATTGGATGTACAATACAGCTTGTTGCTGGGTAGGTAGCATGGTAATAAGCGTTGAGTAGAGAGAGCTGGGTGGTGAGGGTGCCCAGAGTGAGGGCACGCGGCTTGAGGGACGCCAAGGTCGCTGGCGGGAGCGGCAGCCTCACGGCTGGCGTGGAGGAGATGGTGTTGCTTGAAGGTGGCACTGGGTAGAAAAGAGGCTGGTCACAGCGGTGTCAGGTCTTATAAGGCGGGGGTAGGCGTGGGTAGATAGTTGACCCCCGCTCCGTGGGCGGCGCTGGAGGCGTAGGCTGGGGAATTCGAGAAGGTTCGGTGCTTGTAGGGGAGGAATCCACGACAGCATCTCCTTCTTGGATTTATTACCAATACTCTATTTGATAACAGAAATTAACACATCCATAAAAACTTACTGCCAAACTCAAATCTTTGACGCAATTGCATACAAAGGTTTATCATGAAGATACGACATCTGAATTGTACATCCTTGACCATATTAGGGAGTTCTCTATATTGTTCACTCTAGCCGAGTATTGTTGCTCCCAAGTAAATTTGGCCTATTGGGAGGTGATTTTCTTCATTTCTGGGATCAACTGCATCAATATTACCAGTTTGAAAAACTTCATGACGACAAAAATATCCCAAAAGATTCCTGTAAAGCTGACATATACTATCGTGTAACAAATGTTTAGTTGGTGACTCTCTCTGAAACAGTAGATTTAACTTGTTACAATTGGGCAATATGAAATTAAGAAAATTGTAGTACAGGTAAAGGGTCCCCAAGACTCTCTGCTATTTGTTGTACGACCTCCAATCTTTCCTCTGATTCTTTTAAAGCAAAAAACATTTTTAGGGCCGCCACTGCTCTAATACTCTTTCAACTGCCTGGTGGAATGATAACCAGCTGGTCTGATTAACATGCAGAACTTTGTGTGGTTTGACAGTACAGAATGATTAAATTCCTTAAATTCATGTTGTCGTTTAGCACTATGGAAAAAATAGGTATATAAGTCTGATCATGTCTTCACAACGCCGTGGTAGCGTCTTTGCAGCCTCTGAGGCGCATAAGTGAATAGAATGACAAATACATTTCAATATGGTTATGCCAGGAATAGTGATACGTAGTCTGCTGCTTACAGAATTGTGTTCTCCCATAATGTTACTAGCGCCATCAAAGCCAATCAGGTTCTCATGTGGAATTCGGTGTGTTTCTAATGTTTTCATAATTAAATTATACAATTTTTCCCTTGTTGACCCTGTAGATGATTCATCACCATATACATTGATCATCTCTAATAACCCAGATTTAATGCTGTTTGTGGTTGAATCCCAAAATCTTACAAGAACAGAGGATGCTTTCATCGTACTAATGTCTGTTGTTTCGTCAACAATAATGGAAAATTTACTTTCTCTAAGATTATCTACTAAATCCTCGGTGACACCGTCCTAACGTCCTCACAACCTCTGTGGATTTTGTTCTTTTCATGTTCATGCCTTGAGCAATTGCAGAATCAGGAAACATCCTCTTCATGAGGGCTACTAAATGATCTGCAGTGGTAAATGGCAAGTTGTGCTCGGCTATAAAGCAAGAAAAAAGAATTGTTGCTACGGCTACTCCATTTGCTGCATAGTTCCCATGGTGGACCGGGATCCTCTCCTGCTGGACCTTCTGTTGTTCCGAGGCCTCATAAACTGAATGCATCTTTGTCGTTTAGTGACGTTTGATGGCTGTCGACTCTGCCCTCACTTCCCTCTTGCATATTTTGCAAAAGGCCCTAGATGGATTGTCTTCAACACGGGACAACCAGGGCTAGAAATCTTCATTGCTCAGCCATGCATCTCTGAAGCTCCGCTTCGCAGCCATCACCACCCGCAATAGGAGATTTGATCAACTTTTGTGTAGTCTCCCCTGCAAACCCAAGAATAACTAAATCAGTGAATAATTGCCATGATCGTTCTAGGCTACTTGCATAGTCCTTTATAAGTGAAGGAAAATAATGTATATTTGGCCCTTTGGAAAAATAAAAGCAACAAATGAACAGGGTGTAAAGATTTCATTTATCTAATCATTTCTGTTGGTACACTGATAAAAGAAAACGGTTAAGGTGTAAGTAACTGCTACATAGGTGATGAAAGCTGTGATTAATTACATGCCAATTACATAAATAAATATATCCTTACCGGCTTGTAGATAGAGTTCTGTGAGTACGTCTAGCTGATGATACCGTGATGTAGAGAGAGCTGGTTGGTGAGGGTGCTCAGAGGAGGACAGCTTGTGGGTCGCCATGCTCGCCGGCGGGAGCGAGGGCCGCCAGGCAGCGGCTCTTGGGGGCACTACAACCACTGGGAGGGCCCCTGGGACGGCTCCGGTTGACACCCCTGCCCCTGCGAGGGTCCCTGGAATCGCCATCACCCTAGAGAGGGCCCATGGGGTCGCTGCCGACCCAGGGTGAGCCCCTGATATCGCCGCCGCCCATAGTAGCTTACCTGGTGTACCCCCACCCCTGGAAAGGTCCCTAGGGTTTCCACCACTCCCGGCAGGGCCCCTAGTGGCGCCGCCGCCCCTGCAAGGAACCCTGGATTAACCGAGGTCCCTGGGAGGGCCCATGAGGCCACCACCGCCCATGCGAGGGCCACTAGGTGCGTCGCTTCACCTGGGAGGGCCATTGGAGTCGCCGTTGCCACAAGGAGGTCTCCTAGGGGCGTTGCAGCCCCTGGAGCGGCTCCTGAAGTCGTCACCGCCCCTGAGAGAGCCCCTGGGGTCGGTACAGCCGATGCAGTTGCTATTGCCCTTTACCTGTCCACTGGGGTCCCTGTCTCTGCAGGGCCCTTGGGGCAAATATTTTTTTTTTTTTCATTATTTAGAACAATGGGAGATATGACGTTAAATAACTCGCTGTCCATCGCATTTCCAGTATCATCTCCTCATGAACAGTAAAAGAGAATAAATATCCAACAGGAAAACATAAGTTGGGGTGTTGTGCTGACTGTCTGCTCTGTTCTTCTATTGGCTGTAATATGGTGGGTAAACATTCTAGTCCACCAATCACAGTTAAGCAAGGGGTTGCTGGACAGAACAATGGGAGATATGACGTTAAATAACTCGCTGTCCATCGCATTTCCAGTATCATCGCCTCATGAACAGTAAAAGAGAATAAATATCCAACAGGAAAACATAAGTTGGGGTGTTGTGCTAACTGACTGCTCTGTTCTTCTATTGGCTGTAATATGGTGGGTAAACATTCTAGTACACCAATCACAGTTAAGCAAGGGGTTGCTGGACAGAACAATGGGAGATATGACGTTAATAACTCGCTGTCCATCGCATTTCCAGTATCATCGCCTCATGAACAGTAAAAGAGAATAAATATCCAACAGGAAAACATAAGTTGGGGTGTTGTGCTGACTGACTGCTCTGTTCCCCTATTGGCTGTAATTTGGTGGGTAAGCATTCTAGTCCACCAATCACAGTTAAGTAAGGGATTGCTGTAGGTATGCAATACAGTATGTACAACACCACGACCAAGCAAGTTATTGGGCTTAAGGGAAGGGGCGCCCCTGGTAGGGCCCCTGGGGATCACCTTCTAGGGCCCCTTGGGTCATCGCTGCCCCTGGGATGGCCCCTGGGGCGCCACCGCACCTGCCAATAGCTCTGTAGTCGCCGTTGCCTCTTGTAGGGCTCTTCGGGGCACTACAACCACTGGGAGGGCCCCTGGGACGGCCCCGGTTGGCACCCCTGCCCCTGCGAGGGTCCCTGGAGTCACCATCGCCCTAGAGAGGGCCCCTGGGGTCGTCGCCGACCCAGGGTGAGCCCCTGATATCGCCGCCGCCCATAGTAGCTTACCTGGTGGACCGCCGCCCCTGAAAAGGTCTCTAGGGTTTCCACCACTCCTGGCAGGGCCCCTGGTGGCGCCGCCGCCCCTGCAAGGGTCCCTGGATTAACCGAGGTCCCTGGGAGGGCCCATGAGGCCACCACCGCCCATGCGAGGGTCCCTAGGTGTGTCGCTTCACCTGGGAGGCCCAAAGGAGTCGCCGCTACCACAGGGAAGGCCCCTAGGGGTGTTGCAGCCCCTGGTAGGGCTCCTGAAGTCGTCACCGCCCCTGAGAGAGCCACTGGGGTCGCCACAGCCCCTGCAGTCGCTACCTCCCTTGACCTGGCCCCTGGGGACATTGTCTCTTTAGGGCCCTTGGGGCACATGTTTTTTTTTTTCATTATTTAGAACAATGGGAGATATGACGTTAAATAACTCACTGGCCATCGCATTTCCAGTATCATCGCCTCATGAACAGTAAAAGAGAATAAATATCCAACAGGAAAACATAAGTTGGGGTGTTGTGCTGACTGTCTGCTCTGTTCCCCTATTGGCTGTAATTTGGTGGGTAAACATTCTAGTCCACCAATCACAGTTAAGTAAGGGATTGCTGGACGTATGTAATACAGTATGTACAACACCACGACCAAGCAAGTTATTTGGCTTAAGGGAAGGGGCGCCCCTAGTAGAGCCCCGGGGGATCACCTTCTAGGGCCCCTTGGGTCATCGCTGCCCCTGAGATGGCCCCTGGGGCGCCACCGCACCTGCCAATGCCCCTGTGGTCACCTCTACCGTTTGGAGGGCTCTTGGGGGCAGTACAGCCACTGGGAGGGTCCCCTGGAAATGCCCCTGTGGGCACCCCCGCCCCTGTAATGGTCCGTCGAGTCGCCATCGCCCTAGAGAGGGAACCTGGGGTCGCCACATACCCAGGGTGAGCCCCCGATATCGCCGTCGCCCATAGTAGCTTACCTTGGGGAACGCCGCCCCTGGAAAGGTCCCTAAGGGTTACACCACTCCTGGCAGGTCACCTGGGGGCGCCGCCGCCCCTGCAAGGACCCCTGGATTAACCGAGGTCCCTGGGAGGGCCCATGAGGCCACCACCGCCCATGCGAGGGCCACTAGGTGCATCGCTTCACCTGGGAGGGCCATTGGAGTCGCCGTTGCCACAGGGAGGTCTCCTAGGGGCGTTGCAGCCCCTGGAGCGGCTCCTGAAGTCGTCACCGCCCCTGAGAGAGCCCCTGGGGTCGGTACAGCCGCTGCAGTTGCTATTGCCCTTTACCTGTCCACTGGGGTCCCTGTCTCTGCAGGGCCCTTGGGGCAAATGTTTTTTTTTTTTTCATTATTTAGAACAATGGGAGATATGACGTTAAATAACTCGCTGTCCATTGCATTTCCAGTATCATCGCCTCATGAACAGTAAAAGAGAATAAATATCCAACAGGAAAACATAAGTTGGGGTGTTGTGCTGACTGTCTGCTCTGTTCTTCTATTGGCTGTAATATGGTGGGTAAACATTCTAGTCCACCAATCACAGTTAAGCAAGGGGTTGTTGGACAGAACAATGGGAGATATGACGTTAAATAACTCGCTGTCCATCGCATTTCCAGTATCATCTCCTCGTGAACAGTAAAAGAGAATAAATATCCAACAGGAAAACATAAGTTGGGGTGTTGTGCTGACTGTCTGCTCTGTTCTTCTATTGGCTGTAATATGGTGGGTAAACATTCTAGTACACCAATCACAGTTAAGCAAGGGGTTGCTGGACAGAACAATGGGAGATATGACGTTAAATAACTCGCTGTCCATCGCATTTCCAGTATCATCGCCTCATGAACAGTAAAAGAGAATAAATATCCAACAGGAAAACATAAGTTGGGGTGTTGTGCTAACTGACTGCTCTGTTCTTCTATTGGCTGTAATATGGTGGGTAAACATTCTAGTACACCAATCACAGTTAAGCAAGGGGTTGCTGGACAGAACAATGGGAGATATGACGTTAATAACTCGCTGTCCATCGCATTTCCAGTATCATCGCCTCATGAACAGTAAAAGAGAATAAATATCCAACAGGAAAACATAAGTTGGGGTGTTGTGCTGACTGACTGCTCTGTTCCCCTATTGGCTGTAATTTGGTGGGTAAGCATTCTAGTCCACCAATCACAGTTAAGTAAGGGATTGCTGTAGGTATGCAATACAGTATGTACAACACCACGACCAAGCAAGTTATTGGGCTTAAGGGAAGGGGCGCCCCTGGTAGGGCCCCTGGGGATCACCTTCGAGGGCCCCTTGGGTCATCGCTGCCCCTGGGATGGCCCCTGGGGCGCCACCGCACCTGCCAATAGCTCTGTGGTCGCCGTTGCCTCTTGTAGGGCTCTTCGGGGCACTACAACCACTGGGAGGGCCCCTGGGACGGCCCCGGTTGGCACCCCTGCCCCTGCGAGGGTCCCTGGAGTCACCGTCGCCCTAGAGAGGGCCCCTGGGGTCGTCGCCGACCCAGGGTGAGCCCCTGATATCGCCGCCGCCCATAGTAGCTTACCTGGTGGACCGCCGCCCCTGAAAAGGTCCCTAGGGTTTCCACCACTCCTGGCAGGGCCCCTGGTGGCGCCGCCGCCCCTGCAAGGGCCCCTGGATTAACCGAGGTCCCTGGGAGGGCCCATGAGGCCACCACCGCCCATGCGAGGGTCCCTAGGTGTGTCGCTTCACCTGGGAGGCCCAAAGGAGTCGCCGCTACCACAGGGAAGGCCCCTAGGGGTGTTCCAGCCCCTGGTAGGGCTCCTGAAGTCGTCACCGCCCCTGAGAGAGCCACTGGGGTCGCCACAGCCCCTGCAGTCGCTACCTCCCTTGACCTGGCCCCTGGGGACATTGTCTCTTTAGGGCCCTTGGGGCACATGTTTTTTTTTTTCATTATTTAGAACAATGGGAGATATGACGTTAAATAACTCACTGTCCATCGCATTTCCAGTATCATCGCCTCATGAACAGTAAAAGAGAATAAATATCCAACAGGAAAACATAAGTTGGGGTGTTGTGCTGACTGTCTGCTCTGTTCCCCTATTGGCTGTAATTTGGTGGGTAAACATTCTAGTCCACCAATCACAGTTAAGTAAGGGATTGCTGGACGTATGTAATACAGTATGTACAACACCTCGACCAAGCAAGTTATTTGGCTTAAGGGAAGGGGCGCCCCTAGTAGAGCCCCGGGGGATCACCTTCTAGGGCCCCTTGGGTCATCGCTGCCCCTGGGATGGCCCCTGGGGCGCCACCGCACCTGCCAATGCCCCTGTGGTCACCTCTACCGTTTGGAGGGCTCTTGGGGGCAGTACAGCCACTGGGAGGGTCCCCTGGAAATGCCCCTGTGGGCACCCCCGCCCCTGTAATGGTCCGTCGAGTCGCCGTCGCCCTAGAGAGGGAACCTGGGGTCGCCACATACCCAGGGTGAGCCCCCGATATCGCCGTCGCCCATAGTAGCTTACCTTGGGGAACGCCGCCCCTGGAAAGGTCCCTAAGGGTTACACCACTCCTGGCAGGTCACCTGGGGGGGCCGCCGCCCCTGCAAGGACCCCTGGATTAACCGAGGTCCCTGGGAGGGCCCATGAGGCCACCACCGCCCATGCGAGGGCCACTAGGTGCATCGCTTCACCTGGGAGGGCCATTGGAGTCGCCGTTGCCACAGGGAGGTCTCCTAGGGGCGTTGCAGCCCCTGGAGCGGCTCCTGAAGTCGTCACCGCCCCTGAGAGAGCCCCTGGGGTCGGTACAGCCGCTGCAGTTGCTATTGCCCTTTACCTGTCCACTGGGGTCCCTGTCTCTGCAGGGCCCTTGGGGCAAATGTTTTTTTTTTTTTCATTATTTAGAACAATGGGAGATATGACGTTAAATAACTCGCTGTCCATTGCATTTCCAGTATCATCGCCTCATGAACAGTAAAAGAGAATAAATATCCAACAGGAAAACATAAGTTGGGGTGTTGTGCTGACTGTCTGCTCTGTTCTTCTATTGGCTGTAATATGGTGGGTAAACATTCTAGTCCACCAATCACAGTTAAGCAAGGGGTTGTTGGACAGAACAATGGGAGATATGACGTTAAATAACTCGCTGTCCATCGCATTTCCAGTATCATCTCCTCATGAACAGTAAAAGAGAATAAATATCCAACAGGAAAACATAAGTTGGGGTGTTGTGCTGACTGTCTGCTCTGTTCTTCTATTGGCTGTAATATGGTGGGTAAACATTCTAGTACACCAATCACAGTTAAGCAAGGGGTTGCTGGACAGAACAATGGGAGATATGACGTTAAATAAATCGCTGTCCATCGCATTTCCAGTATCATCGCCTTATGAATAATGTAAAGAGAATAAATATCCAACAGGAAAACATAAGTTGGGGTGTTGTGCTGACTGACTGCTCTGTTCCCCTATTGGCTGTAATTTGGTGGATAAACATTCTAGTCCACCAATCACAATTAAGTAAGGGAATGCTGGGCGTATGCAATACAGTATGTATAACACCACGACCAAGCAAGTTATTGGGCTTAAGGGAAAGGGCCTCCCTGGTAGGTCCCCGGAGGATCCCCTTCTAGGGCCCCTTGGGTCATCGCTGCCCCTGGGATGGCGCCTGGGGCGCCACCACACCTGCCAATACCACTGTGGTCACCTCTGCCTCTTGGATCGCTCTTGGGGGCACTACAACCACTGGGGGGGTCCCTGGGACGGCCCCGGTAGGCACCCCCGCCCCTGCGAGGGTCTCTGGAGTCGCCGTCGCCCTAGAGAAGGCCCCTGTGGTCGCCACCGACCCAGGGTGAGCCCCTGATATCGCCGCGGCCCATAGTAGCTTACCTGGGGGACCGCCGCCCATGAAAAGGTCCCTAGGGGTTCCACCACTCCTGGTGGGGCCCCTAAGGGCGCCGCCGCCCCTGCAAGGATCCCTGGATTAACCGAGGTCCCTGGGAGGGCCCATGAGGCCACCACCGCCCATGCGAGGGTCCCTAGGTGTGTCGCTTCACCTGGGAGGCCCAAAGGAGTCGCCGCTACCACAGGGAAGGCCCCTAGGGGTGTTGCAGCCCCTGGTAGGGCTCCTGAAGTCGTCACCGCCCCTGAGAGAGCCACTGGGGTCGCCACAGCCCCTGCAGTCGCTACCTCCCTTGACCTGGCCCCTGGGGACATTGTCTCTTTAGGGCCCTTGGGGCACATGTTATTTATTTCATTATTTAGAACAATGGGAGATATGACGTTAAATAACTCACTGTCCATCGCATTTCCAGTATCATCGCCTCACGAACAGTAAAAGAGAATAAATATCCAACAGGAAAACATAAGTTGGGGTGTTGTGCTGACTGTCTGCTCTGTTCTTCTATTGGCTGTAATATGGTGGGTAAACATTCTAGTCCACCAATCACAGTTAAGCAAGGGGTTGTTGGACAGAACAGTGGGAGATATGACGTTAAATAACTCGCTGTCCATCGCATTTCCAGTATCATCTCCTCATGAACAGTAAAAGAGAATAAATATCCAACAGGAAAACATAAGTTGGGGTGTTGTGCTGACTGTCTGCTCTGTTCTTCTATTGGCTGTAATATGGTGGGTAAACATTCTAGTACACCAATCACAGTTAAGCAAGGGGTTGCTGGACAGAACAATGGGAGATATGACGTTAAATAACTCGCTGTCCATCGCATTTCCAGTATCATCGCCTCATGAACAGTAAAAGAGAATAAATATCCAACAGGAAAACATAAGTTGGGGTGTTGTGCTAACTGACTGCTCTGTTCTTCTATTGGCTGTAATATGGTGGGTAAACATTCTAGTCCACCAATCACAGTTAAGCAAGGGGTTGCTGGACAGAACAATGGGAGATATGACGTTAAATAACTCGCTGTCCATCGCATTTCCAGTATCATCGCCTCATGAACAGTAAAAGAGAATAAATATCCAACAGGAAAACATAAGTTGGGGTGTTGTGCTGACTGACTGCTCTGTTCCCCTATTGGCTGTAATTTGGTGGGTAAGCATTCTAGTCCACCAATCACAGTTAAGCAAGGGATTGCTGGAGGTATGCAATACAGTATGTACAACACCACGACCAAGCAAGTTATTGGGCTTAAGGGAAGGGGCGCCCCTGGTAGGGCCCCTGGGGATCACCTTCTAGGGCCCCTTGGGTCATCGCTGCCCCTGGGATGGCCCCTGGGGCGCCACCGCACCTGCCAATAGCCCTGTGGTCGCCGTTGCCTCTTGTAGGGCTCTTCGGGGCACTACAACCACTGGGAGGGCCCCTGGGACGGCCCCGGTTGGCACCCCTGCCCCTGCGAGGGTTCCTGGAGTCGCCGTCGCCCTAGAGAGGGCCCCTGGGGTCGCCGCCGACCCAGGGTGAGCCCCTGATATCGCCGTCGCCCATAGTAGCTTACCTGGTGGACCGCCGCCCCTGAAAAGGTCCCTAGGGTTTCCACCACTCCCGGCAGGGCCCCTAGTGGCGCCGCCGCCCCTGCAAGAAACCCTGGATTAACCGAGGTCCCTGGGAGGGCCCATGAGGTCACCACCGCCCATGCGAGGGCCACTAGGTGCATCGCTTCACCTGGGAGGGCCATTGGAGTCGCCGTTGCCACAGGGAGGTCTCCTAGGGGCGTTGCAGCCCCTGGAGCGGCTCCTGAAGTCGTCACCGCCCCTGAGAGAGCCCCTGGGGTCGGTACAGCCGCTGCAGTTGCTATTGCCCTTTACCTGTCCACTGGGGTCCCTGTCTCTGCAGGGCCCTTGGGGCAAATGTTTTTTTTTTTTTCATTATTTAGAACAATGGGAGATATGACGTTAAATAACTCGCTGTCCATTGCATTTCCAGTATCATCGCCTCATGAACAGTAAAAGAGAATAAATATCCAACAGGAAAACATAAGTTGGGGTGTTGTGCTGACTGTCTGCTCTGTTCTTCTATTGGCTGTAATATGGTGGGTAAACATTCTAGTCCACCAATCACAGTTAAGCAAGGGGTTGTTGGACAGAACAATGGGAGATATGACGTTAAATAACTCGCTGTCCATCGCATTTCCAGTATCATCTCCTCATGAACAGTAAAAGAGAATAAATATCCAACAGGAAAACATAAGTTGGGGTGTTGTGCTGACTGTCCGCTCTGTTCTTCTATTGGCTGTAATATGGTGGGTAAACATTCTAGTACACCAATCACAGTTAAGCAAGGGGTTGCTGGACAGAACAATGGGAGATATGACGTTAAATAACTCGCTGTCCATCGCATTTCCAGTATCATCGCCTCATGAACAGTAAAAGAGAATAAATATCCAACAGGAAAACATAAGTTGGGGTGTTGTGCTAACTGACTGCTCTGTTCTTCTATTGGCTGTAATATGGTGGGTAAACATTCTAGTCCACCAATCACAGTTAAGCAAGGGGTTGCTGGACAGAACAATGGGAGATATGACGTTAAATAACTCGCTGTCCATCGCATTTCCAGTATCATCGCCTCATGAACAGTAAAAGAGAATAAATATCCAACAGGAAAACATAAGTTGGGGTGTTGTGCTGACTGACTGCTCTGTTCCCCTATTGGCTGTAATTTGGTGGGTAAGCATTCTAGTCCACCAATCACAGTTAAGTAAGGGATTGCTGGAGGTATGCAATACAGTATGTACAACACCACGACCAAGCAAGTTATTGGGCTTAAGGGAAGGGGCGCCCCTGGTAGGGCCCCTGGGGATCACCTTCTAGGGCCCCTTGGGTCATCGCTGCCCCTGGGATGGCCCCTGGGGCGCCACCGCACCTGCCAATAGCCCTGTGGTCGCCGTTGCCTCTTGTAGGGCTCTTCGGGGCACTACAACCACTGGGAGGGCCCCTGGGACGGCCCCGGTTGGCACCCCTGCCCCTGCGAGGGTTCCTGGAGTCGCCGTCGCCCTAGAGAGGGCCCCTGGGGTCGCCGCCGACCCAGGGTGAGCCCCTGATATCGCCGTCGCCCATAGTAGCTTACCTGGTGGACCGCCGCCCCTGAAAAGGTCCCTAGGGTTTCCACCACTCCCGGCAGGGCCCCTAGTGGCGCCGCCGCCCCTGCAAGAAACCCTGGATTAACCGAGGTCCCTGGGAGGGCCCATGAGGCCACCACCGCCCATGCGAGGGCCACTAGGTGCATCGCTTCACATGGGAGGGCCATTGGAGTCGCCGTTGCCACAGGGAGGTCTCCTAGGGGCGTTGCAGCCCCTGGAGCGGCTCCTGAAGTCGTCACCGCCCCTGAGAGAGCCCCTGGGGTCGGTACAGCCGCTGCAGTTGCTATTGCCCTTTACCTGTCCACTGGGGTCCCTGTCTCTGCAGGGCCCTTGGGGCAAATGTTTTTTTTTTTTTCATTATTTAGAACAATGGGAGATATGACGTTAAATAACTCGCTGTCCATTGCATTTCCAGTATCATCGCCTCATGAACAGTAAAAGAGAATAAATATCCAACAGGAAAACATAAGTTGGGGTGTTGTGCTGACTGTCTGCTCTGTTCTTCTATTGGCTGTAATATGGTGGGTAAACATTCTAGTCCACCAATCACAGTTAAGCAAGGGGTTGTTGGACAGAACAATGGGAGATATGACGTTAAATAACTCGCTGTCCATCGCATTTCCAGTATCATCTCCTCATGAACAGTAAAAGAGAATAAATATCCAACAGGAAAACATAAGTTGGGGTGTTGTGCTGACTGTCTGCTCTGTTCTTCTATTGGCTGTAATATGGTGGGTAAACATTCTAGTACACCAATCACAGTTAAGCAAGGGGTTGCTGGACAGAACAATGGGAGATATGACGTTAAATAACTCGCTGTCCATCGCATTTCCAGTATCATCGCCTCATGAACAGTAAAAGAGAATAAATATCCAACAGGAAAACATAAGTTGGGGTGTTGTGCTAACTGACTGCTCTGTTCTTCTATTGGCTGTAATATGGTGGGTAAACATTCTAGTCCACCAATCACAGTTAAGCAAGGGGTTGCTGGACAGAACAATGGGAGATATGACGTTAAATAACTCGCTGTCCATCGCATTTCCAGTATCATCGCCTCATGAACAGTAAAAGAGAATAAATATCCAACAGGAAAACATAAGTTGGGGTGTTGTGCTGACTGACTGCTCTGTTCCCCTATTGGCTGTAATTTGGTGGGTAAGCATTCTAGTCCACCAATCACAGTTAAGTAAGGGATTGCTGGAGGTATGCAATACAGTATGTACAACACCACGACCAAGCAAGTTATTGGGCTTAAGGGAAGGGGCGCCCCTGGTAGGGCCCCTGGGGATCACCTTCTAGGGCCCCTTGGGTCATCGCTGCCCCTGGGATGGCCCCTGGGGCGCCACCGCACCTGCCAATAGCCCTGTGGTCGCCGTTGCCTCTTGTAGGGCTCTTCGGGGCACTACAACCACTGGGAGGGCCCCTGGGACGGCCCCGGTTGGCACCCCTGCCCCTGCGAGGGTTCCTGGAGTCGCCGTCGCCCTAGAGAGGGCCCCTGGGGTCGCCGCCGACCCAGGGTGAGCCCCTGATATCGCCGTCGCCCATAGTGGCTTACCTGGTGGACCGCCGCCCCTGAAAAGGTCCCTAGGGTTTCCACCACTCCTGGCAGGGCCCCTGGTGGCGCCGCCGCCCCTGCAAGGGCCCCTGGATTAACCGAGGTCCCTGGGAGGGCCCATGAGGCCACCACCGCCCATGCGAGAGCTCCTAGGTGCGTCGCTTCACCTGGGAGGCCCATTGGAGTCGCCGCTGCCACAGGGAGGGCCCCTAGGGGTGTTGCAGCCCCTCGTAGGGCTCCTAAAGTCGTCACCGCCCGTGAGAGAGCCCCTGGGGTCGCCACAGCCCCTGCAGTCGCTACCTCCCTTGACCTGGCCCCTGGGGTCACTGTCTCTGTAGGGCCCTTGGGGCACATGTTTTTTTTTTCATTATTTTGAAGAATGGGAGATATGACGTTAAATAACTCACTGTCCATTGCATTTCCAGTATCATCGCCTCATGAACAATGTAAAGGAGAATAAATATCCAACAGGAAAACATAAGTTGGGGTGTTGTGCTGACTGTCTGCTCTGTTCTTCTATTGGCTGTAATATGGTGGGTAAACATTCTAGTCCACCAATCACAGTTAAGCAAGGGGTTGCTGGACAGAACAATGGGAGATATGACGTTAAATAACTCGCTGTCCATCGCATTTCCAGTATCATCTCCTCATGAACAGTAAAAGAGAATAAATATCCAACAGGAAAACATAAGTTGGGGTGTTGTGCTGACTGTCTGCTCTGTTCTTATATTGGCTGTAATATGGTGGGTAAACATTCTAGTCCACCAATCACAGTTAAGCAAGGGGTTGCTGGACAGAACAATGGGAGAAATGACGTTAAATAACTCGCTGTCCATCGCATTTCCAGTATCATCGCCTCATGAACAGTAAAAGAGAATAAATATCCAACAGGAAAACATAAGTTGGGGTGTTGTGCTAACTGACTGCTCTGTTCTTCTATTGGCTGTAATATGGTGGGTAAACATTCTAGTCTACCAATCACAGTTAAGCAAGGGGTTGCTGGACAGAACAATGGGAGATATGACGTTAAATAACTCGCTGTCCATCGCATTTCCAGTATCATCGCCTCATGAACAATGTAAAGGAGAATAAATATCCAACAGGAAAACATAAGTTGGGGTGTTGTGCTGACTGACTGCTCTGTTCCCCTATTGGCTGTAATTTGGTGGGTAAGCATTCTAGTCCACCAATCACAGCTAAGTAAGGGATTGCTGGACGTATGCAATACAGTATTTACAACACCACGACCAAGCAAGTTATTTGGCTTAAGGGAATGGTCGCCCCTGGTAGGGCCCCAAGGGATCCCCTTCTAGAGCCCCTTGGGTCATCGCTACCCCTGGGATGGCCCCTGGGGCGCCACCACACCTGCCAATACGCCTGTGGTCGCCGTTGCCTCTTGTAGGGCTCTTCGGGGCACTACAACCACTGGGAGGGCCCCTGGGATGGCCCTGGTTGGCACCCCTGCCCCTGCGAGGGTCCCTGAGTCGCCATCACCCTAGAGAGGGCCCCTGGGGTCGCCGCCGACCCAGGGTGAGCCCCTGATATCGCCGCCGCCCATAGTAGCTTACCTGGTGGACCGCCGCCCCTGGAAAGGTCCCTAGGGTTTCCACCACTCCTGGCAGGGCCCCTGTGGGCGCCGCCGCCCCTGCAAGGAACCCTGGATTATCCGAGGTCCCTGGGAGGGCCCATGAGGCCACCACCGCCCATGCGAGGGCCCCTAGGTGCGTCGCTTCACCTGGGAGGGCCATTGGAGTCGCCGTTGCCACAGGGAGGTCTTCTAGGGGTGTTGCAGCCCCTGGTACGGCTCCTGAAGTCGTCACCGCCCCTGGGTTCGCTACAGCCGCTGCAGTTGCTATTGCCCTTGACCTGCCCACTGGGGTCCCTGTCTCTGCAGGGCCTTGGGGCAAATGTTTTTTTTTTTCATTATTTAAAACAATGGGAGATATGACGTTAAATAACTCGCTGTCCATCGCATTTCCAGTATCATCGCCTCATGAACAGTAAAGGAGAATAAATATCCAACAGGAAAACATAAGTTGGGGTGTTGTGCTAACTGTCTGCTCTGTTCTTCTATTGGCTGTAATATGGTGGGTAAACATTCTAGTCCACCAATCACAGTTAAGCAAGGAGTTGCTGGACAGAACAATGGGAGATATGACGTTAAATATCTCACTGCCCATCGCATTTCCAGTATCATCGCCTCATGAACAATGTTTAAGGAGAATAAATATCCAACAGGAAAACATAAGTTGGGGTGTTGTGCTGACTGACTGCTCTGTTCCCCTATTGGCTGTAATTTGGTGGGTAAGCATTCTAGTCCACCAATCACAGTTAAGTAAGGGATTGCTGGACGTATACAATACAGTATGTACAACACCACGACCAAGCAAGTTATTTGGCTTAAGGGAAGGGGCACCCCTGGAAGGGCCCCGGGAGATCCCCTTCTAGGGCCCCTTGGGTCATTGCTGCCCCTGGGATGGTCCCTGGGGTGCCACTGCACCTGCCAATGCCCTGAACACATCCCTCCTGCACTACTCACTGCCGAGTATGTTTTCGTCAGGCATGATGGTCACCGCAACCCGCTACAACGCCCCTACGATGGACCCTTCCTGGTTGTTACGTGTTCAGCGAAGTTCCAAACGATTATCCGGAATGGCAGACACGACACCGTCAGCATAGACAGTGTCAAGCCGGCCACCTTACCCGTTGGGTCCCCAGCCCAGCAGCACCCCCAACAAACTACACCTGCACCAGTCTACCCACAGTTACCACCTGCAGCAACACCCCACCCACAACATTTCTGGGCACCCTCTTTCCACCCTCAGGTACCCCTTGCTCCTGTCCTGCACCCTGCTGTTGTCGTTGACCCTGTTGCTGTCATGGCCCCTGCCCCTGGCCCAGTCTACCCAGCCAGTGACGTATTGTGAGTTTCTATTCTACCTCATTCCTGAGTGAGAGATATCTACATGTACGTACATTTGTGTGCCCATACAGAGACAATAGACAACTAAAGAGTCCAATTGGGTGTGGTTGGTTGTGATTTGTGGTGGTGTATGGTACTACAGCTGGACCTGGCACAAGCAGCAAGTACACTCATGTGTACAATTCTGCTGTGCCTCGGGTTTTGGGAGCCTTACACGGTACCTGGTAGTCTAACTCGGGTCCTGGTAAACTTACTTGGGCGCTGGCAGCCTTACCCGGTCCCTGGGAGCCTTACACGGTCACTGGTAGTCTAACTCGGGTCCTGGTAAACTTACTTGGGCGCTGGCAGCCTTACCCGGTCCCTGGGAGCCTTACGCGGTCCCTGGGAGCCCTACACGGTCCATAAGAGCCACACACGGTCCCTGGTAATCTAACTCGGGTCCTGGTAAACTTACTTGGGCGCTGACAGCCTTACCCGGTCCCTGGGAGCCTTACCCGGTTCCTGGTAGTCTAACTCGGGTCCTGGTAAACTTACTTGGGCGCTGGCAGCCTTACCCGGTCCCTGGGAGCCTTACACGGTCTCCGAGAGCCCTACACGGTTCCTGGGAGCCTAACACGGTCCATAAGAGCCATACGCAGTCCCTGGTAATCTAACTCGGGTCCTGGTAAACTTACTTGGGCGCTGGCAGCCTTACCCGGTCCCTGGGAGCCTTACACGGTCCCTGAGAGCCTTACATGGTTCCTGGGAACCCTACACGGTCCATAAGAGCCATACACGGTCCCTGATAATCTAACTCGAGTCCTGGTAAACTTACTTGGGCGCTGGCAGCCTTATCCGGGCGCTGGCAGCCTTACCCGGGCGATGGCAGCCTTATACAGGATCTTACAGCCTTATACGGACCCTGGCAACCTTACACTTGCCCTGGAAGCCTTACCCAGGCCTTGGGAGTCTTACTCTGTTCCTGGGAGTGTTAAAATGAACTCAGGAATGTAACTCTTACCATGGCCGGGGTCTGACTGTTTATATTATGATATGATACTGAACTTTTTATGTTTGGGGTTTTAAAACAACAAGTGCAAGGTTTATATAATATAATTCTCAGAACCTTGTACAGTATTATCTAAAACAGTATCTAGGGACCACATTAATATCAACAATCATTATATTTTAGACATGGATGCATATTTTCACTATAAAAATCTTATACTGTAATAAAATTTAAATTAAGAACATTAAAGCTTTGGTGTCAATTAAACTTATATACAGAGTATGTATATATATATATATATATATATATATATATATATATATATATATATATATATATATATATATATATATATATATATATAATATATATAATATATATATATATATATATATATATATATATTTCATTAGCCCAATAAAGCACGCGGACTTCTACATACAATCAACACCTCAACCCGCCAGGATTCGAACCCACGGCCCACAAGCCTATGACTGTGACCGGGGAACGCTAACCGCTGGACCACCAGGATGCATCCTGGTGGTCCAGCGGTTAGCGTTCCCCGGTCACAGTCATAGGCTTGTGGGCCGTGGGTTCGAATCCTGGCGGGTTGAGGTGTTGATTATATATATATATATATATATATATATATATATATATATATATGCACACAGTCGACCCTCGTTAAATCGAACCCCTTTAATCCGGATTTCGGATAAATCGGACGAAATCTGAACTGTCCGTATCAAATTTCTGGTTTTGGGATTGTTCCAGTTGCAATTGGGGTTGCAATTTCAAATTCTGTGTCACTTCTAAGGAATAACAAAGTCTCTGGTGCACTCTAAGATTAAGAAAAAACGGACGACTCAGGCGTCCTGGAGTGAGAGAAAACGGACTCCTATGACGGGGCACTCAAATAAACATACACATAGCTGTATAATGCAATATTATGCAATATAAACCCCTAAATCGGTTAATTCGGACAATCGGCTAAAACGGACACCCTTCCCCCCCATTAGTCCGTTTTAACGAGGGTCGACTGTATATATATATATATATATATATATATATATATATATATATATATATATATATATATATATATATATGCAAGTAAATCACTGTAGGTGCGCGTGATCTAGGTATATGCTGATAACCACCAGGTGGTTATCAGCATATATATATATATATATATATATATATATAATATATATATATATATATATATATATATATATATATTTTTTTTTTTTTTTGTGTGCGAGGTAAATAGGAGGGAAAGAATAATATAAGCAAATAAGGAGACGTGGCAGTGACAAAAGCCTCAGACAGAGAACAGATTTGGGTTTGTTCAAGTGATATGGACATACTGTACAGAGAAGAAATGGTTAATCCAGAGGTAGTAGGCAGCTACCAAACAGGGAGGTACTAACGCCTCGGAACATACTGGAAGCATAATGTGTTGTCTAATGGTAGACCCTGCAGCCATATGGCATCACAAAAATTGTGACCAAGTCCCAGGATGCTAATCTGACTGACTCTCTGCCTCATTTACACACAATTGCAGGATCTCAATTGTTTCTCTTACTTTGACAACACAACATACATATATTATTTCTCATTCTTGCTCTGTTTTATTTTCCACTTTTGTACTTATTTATGTTTGTTTTTTTCACCCTCCCTTAGGCCCCGATGTGGACCAGCAACCTATGCCCAGGTGGGGTAATCCTAGTTAAAAAAAAAAAGGAGTTGGAAGATGAAGAGGGAGACATAGATGAAGGTGAAGGATGCCCTAGAAGTAAAAGAGAGGAACATCAAAAAGCCATTAGTGTGTGTGAATGAGTAGAGAGCATTGTACTGAACCATTTTTCACAAGGAATACAATGTTGATGGGTAATGCTGGTTTGTGTGAAGCGGCTGAGTTAAACAAAATGAACATTTACTGTATAGAGCTTTCTGTGGAAGATAATTATCATTACTGAACATATAAAACAGTAAAAATAATTGAATGAAAATGAATGAAGAGAGAATAAGGGTGTATTAGCTCTTGCGTCTGGCCACTCGGCATTAAGTGGGAAGAAGCTTAACATCCCAACATGTACATAATAAGAGGCAACCTATAAGTGTTAAACTTATAAAGATTTATGAATTAATGTGAATAACATTCAACTTTAATTGTTCTTGAATATTTATGTACTGTATATAAGTTTAGCTGCCATGTGTAGTTTCAAGTTCAATAAAATTACTGAAATGCAACAAGAAAATTACAACATGATAATAATCACAGCCAAATAAAATAATTAAAACATTAATACTGACTCTTATTGAAAACATTTAAATAATCAACTTATAATTCAAGGGCCCATTTGTTTCTAGTTCCTTGAACCCTCAATTTAAAATCTCAAAACATTAAGTAACAATCAAGCGTCCCTTCTGTCATCTGTCAGAAAGACAAAAGCAAGCTCGAAGAGGTTCATCCACTGATACTTGATCAAGCTGTGAGCATTCTACGAGAAGCTGCTAAAATATTCAACGATGAGAGAGAGAGATCATCTTCAGCTATACATTGTTATATTGATGAAAGCCTTGAAATAAATTTGCTTTACAGGAGCGGATCCAGGGAAGGGGTCCTGGCGGTCCAAACCCCCCCCCCCCCCCCTTTTCATCTGTAAATTCCAATATTTTCTCTTTAATGCAGGTGTTTTAGTACAGGTATAACAAAAAGTAATTACAGTACCATTAACCTCAGAATATCTCCTAACATGACCTCAAAATGCCCATGGGTGGGCTCGCTGTGCTCACCATGATGTTCCCCCAACCACAACTTCTTGATATTCCTGGATCTGCCTTTTTTTCCATGTGACTTAATGTATAGTTTAGATGTGACTGAATTGTTTTGAACAATTTCATAGCTTCACGGGCTTATGAAACAATAATACAGTTTGTTATTGGTTTGTTCACAAATATATTGTTTATGAATAGAGTTTTATGTCTTTATGATTACAGATAGCAACCTTGACCCCAGGAGTTCTTCTGTATTGGGACATTTTAGTACCTACACAGTATACAGCACAATGCAGTTGGAAAGTTTTTTATTTGATAGTGTTATGAGGTTAAGAAGAAAGTGCCAAACTACACTGAATCAAATAAAGTTTGCTTGATTGAAAAATAAGCTAATTGTTTCTTAAAGATCATGTAAATGTTGCAAGCACTGACCAGGAGAATTGACGGGAGTCACTATTTGAGCCACATGACAAATACAGTACTGTACAATTTTCCTAGAGCTGGAGAAACACCTATTCTTTTTTAAGGCTATTATTATTATTGTTTCTCATAACAGAGCACATGTTTTTGAGCATAAGAAGAACTACCTTAATGTGATTTCCAACAAATTTTAATTCAGTGTGTTATACACTGATAAACTGCAAGAAAAATATTGTGTGTATAAATGAAGCGGAATCCTAAATTTATGGTTTTCATATTTAGGGTTATTTATTGTTGCATGATAGTTACACAAACCACTGTTTTCAGAAAGGACATTTTCAAAATGGCTTAATGTTTTGAATTTTCATTGTAGGGATGCAACCAATTAGAACACAGCAAAAAACTTAGGCTGGACTGTGAGGGCAACAAAAATAAAAATTCCAGCCCAGCTCCAGGACCATAGAATAAGATTTCTTAGGAAATATTATAAGCTGCAAACTACTGGCTTAGAGTTTCTTTATGTTTTAACAATTTAAAAAAAAAAATCTAGTTTATTTAAAATTCTCCAGATACTGTACAGCAAAAGCCACTGCAGAATTGCTACTAACAACCAGCATCATATTACAACTGGCACTGGACTGTATACTGTAGGGCATTTTCTATTTCTTGAGTAAAAAAATAATCATACAGTATATTAACTGAAATGTCATAATATATAATAACAAATATACAGTGGCTTTTACAGGATAAAATAATAAACTCTATACTAAAAAAATAAAATACATAAATTAAATACAGTACTGTAATGACCGTTTTTAATCTTCTATCACTGTTCACATGGAAATATTAATTCTCTATGTCTCCAGCACTGATGTCAATCTTCATTGGCAAGTGCTGTAAACATTCCAAGCAATATTTTTTTTAAGCTTACTCCCTCTTGTAAATACTATATGTTTTACCTGTAGCAGTAATATCTGAAGCACACAAGATCACTTTCCTTTGCTTTGTCTGAAAGAAAAAAGTGTTTACTTATGCTTTCAGTTTATCATGAACACTGTACAGTAGCAGCACATATCTTCATTACAATATAAAAACAAGGAGATAATATTTACAGTATTATGAAAGTGGGTACCAAAGGCCTTATAGCCTGGTAATAACAGAGTGGATACAGCCAGCCATTGTGTTTAGGGAAAACGGAATAAAATATCACCTAAAAATCTCTTGAGGAAACACTCTGTGCACAGTACGGACTCAGATATGATGGTGAAAATAGTGCTATGGCTGAGGCAGGGGAGGAGGCTTTGGAAAATTCATCCCTGTCCAGGTCAAAAACTGAATGGTTGCAGCAAACTAGAAAAGTCCAGGACCAACACATGCTCTCTCTCTCTCTCTCTCTCTCTCTCTCTCTCTCTCTCTCTCTTTTGAATGATCAACACTCTCTTTTGCCCAAGAATCAATTAATATTTTATTCTTAATTTTATATCATGGTCAACTTTGCATCGAAAACCTTTGGGGAAAAATAATAGGGGCAAAATCACAGGTGTTTTAAGATACTGTATTTAAAAATTCCTCCAAAATGCAGATTCAATGATCAAACAGGAGGACATGTTCAGGAAAATAGAGACATTAAGTAACCCTAGTATAAAAATCTAGATAAGGGGGATCAGGTGCATGGAGCAATGTGCTTGTAAACTAATCCCTGGCTTTTCCCGGTTTTCCATGTGTAAATTTGGAAAATTCCCGCTGCATTACTTTGGTATTTATTACAACAGAATAAGAAAATTACAGTACGTAGTGGCTTACAATAATATGCATACTGTATACTATTAAGAAATTTAAAGACAATATAAATGATATTAATCAAGAAATTGAAGACTCTTTCGTGACCAACCCCAAGCCTACTAATGATCATCAGAAAAGACCTTGACACCCCCTCCATATTTTTCCCCTCAGATTTGTGTGATTCACGTGGGTCGACCTGGACATTCCAAAAAAGCCGAAAATCCGACAAAAACGAAAAATCACACTCCTGATCCACCTAGACTCATGATTAATATGTGGAATAATCCGCTTAAATAAAGTCACTTAACTATAAGAACAATTCATCTCTGACAATACTCATAGCAGAATTAGTAGGTATAACCTGTAATATTTGGTTATTTGATCGCTAACATGAAATATATGTACACAAACAGTTCATTTACTGGAGTGGACTATTTACTGGAATTTGTTCCTAAAAGTTTAATTATTTACCTATTATAAAGTACAACATAAATTTATGGTAAGATTGCTGTCAAAATAGCAATACAGTCCATACTTCACTTTAACGACTAATTGGTACCACGAAAAAGGTCATTAAGGTGGTGAGTATAGTTTACATGCTGAATGGGTCAACTGGTACCAGCCCTCAGACACTTCACCCCCTATAACCTCTATAAAACCCACAAAGAATTCCAACCAATTATTCACACACACATTAATACTGCATGTAGTTAATAACTACTAATAACTAACTTTTAGACACTCATTGAACTGCTTAAGAGACTGTTTGCTGTCATCTGAGGCAGGGGAGTGGTGTTAGTGCCCCCTGCCCCAACACTGCACTGCTTCCCCAGCATCACCACCAACTGATCCTTCAGTCTCAAAGCCAGTGAAATCTAGTGGTAAATTATCTAACTGATCACACACAGGTAAATCTTGAACATTATCATCAACCGTGCCGTCATCTCCCTCTTGACTGCAACACGTCATCAAGATGGCCGCCCAGAGAAACGAGCAACTTGTACAACTTATCGTTATTGTGTTTAAATGTATCGTTAATGTGTTAAAGTTTTGCATTATATTACTGTCGTTATTGTGATGAATCGTTAATGTGGAACTCGTTAAAGTGAAGTATGTACTGTATTTTGAAGATGTACTGAATTCACATAAAATTCCAGGTTTATTTGTAAAATTCCCAGACTTTTCCAGGTTTTGCAGCCCCAAATAAAATTCCCTGCATTTTCCAGGTTTTCCAGACCAGTATACAGTGAGTTCTGCTATAACGCATGTTTTGACAACGCGAATTGGCTCTAATGCGATTTATGAATAGAAGAATGATATTTGTAAAACACAAACGCTTATTTGCTGTAACGCGATTTTTGCTTACTATTTCTCCAATTTTGTGGTATTAGCTGTGAAGATGGAAAAGAAGAATATCTCCAAGAAGCGTTCTGGTGATCACATACCCGGTGATGATCAAAAAAGAAAGGCTATAACACTTGAAGAGAAGCTCGATGTTATCAACCTCAAAATCACCCTTCTCCCCCATCAAGTTATATTCATATTTTTTCAAGGTAAAGTGTTACATTTACTGTATGATTTCATTATTAGATATGAATGTAACATTTAATTAGACTGTGCTATCCTTTGTGTTAGGCTAACTACTAAATTTTTTCGATTTCGAGTAATCTGCACCTAACCCTATTTTCTCCATAAGCCCTGTTATTTCTATTGCGCGAATTTCTACAATGCAAGGTTTTACAAGAACACAACTAAGGTGTTATAGCAGAACTGACTGTACACCCTGATAATCTACAGTATATTTTCAAGAAAATGTTTATAAAGGTGATTTAAAACTTACTGACACAGCAAAGTTGACTTTCTAAATGTCTATTTTTTTTTACCTCAAGTGCCGAGAACTAAGGTAGATCAGGCATTTTTTATGTAAATCGATATTTTTGGGGGAAAGTGAAAACTAACGTGTTTATATAGTAAAGAACATTGACATACCTCTGATTGGCTAGAAGAATCATGTTCTGAACAGCTGAGAGTGTAGATTGAGGGTTCTGTCCAGTTACGACTCCAGCATTAACCACAATATGAATACTAGTTGGAGCACCAGTTGAGAATATTCCAGCCCGGTCTAAGATAGCATCTCCAGGTATCAGAGGTAATGATGAGAAGTAGGTAGTTGCTGTGACTTCTGCTAATGATGACTGCAAAATAACAGGTTTTATATGTCATCGTTGTTTTTATATTTAAGAAGCTGAAACAAATAATCTATTGACTAATAGCCTATGGTAGTATTTTACACTACAGGTATCCCTCAATATATGAAGGGGGTTGAGTTCCTGGAAATCCTATGTTAGGTGATACAATGTTTATTGAACACGAGGATACGTAATGCTGAGATAGCACAGCGAACTGGGGTGAGCGAACCCACAATATCACGATGACCAAGAAACAATTTGCATCACTGACCATAAGAGTTAATATTATGATAACCATATTGATACCTAGCCTATATATGCAAGTCACTTAAACTCACAACCACAAATGTCTTGATTTGAAACCTTATTTTGATGTTAAACCAATGCAATTTACATATCAGTAACATGGCAAATCCAATGTAGACTGATATACAGAACAGTATTGCATATTGCTGTAGCTGTTCACTCTAATTTCAAATACTATTTGCTTAGTCACTTTTCATAAATCAAACAAATTGTGAACAACATGAGTAGGCATAGTATTGTGAAACTCAGTGTGAATGAAACTCCATTACTACAACTAAACAACGTAATGGTGAAATGTCCATTTTGGGGTCTGTCTCAGTCTCAGTTATGATGTTCTGAAACATTTCCATTTAATATATATATATGTGTTAATGTATCCATCAGTCAGTGGCTTGTTTACATATGCCTTGCTTCTACCCAGCACAATATGTACATTAATAGTGTACAGTATAGCTTAATGGATTTCTTGTTATATTGAAGTATCTAGTATGCCATACAAGGACAATTTCCTCCCCCAATCCTACCACCACCTTTAGCTGTTGCTGATATGGTGACCAGGCATACCAACTTATGAAGATTCCCTGGGAATCATATTAAAGCATTTTATCTCACATTTCAAGTTACAGCGACGGCAAATTTAACGATACTTTTTGGGGGACTACATTAAGATTCTATTGTTTTTATGTATACAATATTGTATAAAAGTCAATTATTGTAATTAAACAATCACACAAATAATTGTTAATAAAGAAAATGCAATAGTTCAGATGTTAATTTTCCAAAGTTATTCATATTTCACTATAGTACTACAGTGTAATTCATTGGCCACACTATCCAATGGTGGTTCTATGAAATTCACTTTAAACAGAATTAGTTTGGTACCAAGCCACTTTGTAAATATGGGATTTTACTATATTAATAAAAATTATTCAGTTAAAACTGCTACAGCAGTCATAGAGAACTTGTAAAAATGTAAGGGCAAGTGTTGGGGAAAAGCTGCATGCCTTGACAACCATACATGAAGGTTAGTGCAATACTGTACAGTATTATGTAAAGGCTCTAACAACAATATATAGAATGGCCTTATGAGAACGATAATGAATTAAATGCTTCTTACCCCTGTTAGTGCAATATCTCTGAATGCCCACTGCTGAGGATCTCCCTTTACTGCTGATAATAAAGCACACACACCAAGGCCAATAGCACATACAGGTTCTGAGGATTAGAGAGATTTATAAGCATCTGAAAGCATAAACTAAACTAGCAATTAAGTTAATTGACACAACTTTAGGTTAAGCAATACAGCATTAGTAGACCTATTACAAGAGCAATGATCTTCTATGTTACATTTTATAACTAGAAAGATGTTACATAAATTGGGGTTTCACATGTTTCATGACCATTAAAAAAAAAAAAAAAAAAAAGAGTACCGGTAGGTAAACAAATTCAATTCACAAAACCCTGAATTCAATTGTTTCATACGTCACCTCACATCTGAACAACTCTGTAGGCCATAAAGCAATGGTTTGGACTAAAGTGAATTATTATTTTTTAAAGGTGTCATGAAATGATGGAATTAGTGTCGAAGTGGAAAAATGTTGTGTCACAGGAATCTTTGTATGTATGTTATAGGGCAGCTGCAGTCGAGTACCTTATATACCTGTACAGGTAGTCGTCGACGTACGACCTATGCGACTTACGTCTGTTCGACTTTACGACCGGCGGTACGACAGTTTTGGCCCCAGCCTCCTGGCGCTGCCGGGAGCTGGAGCCGCGCGCATCCCCGCACTCAATTACAAACACGCTCGCTGGTACAGCACACTTCCCTCCGTGTCTGTTTGCCTTGTGCCTTTCTTTTGTCTTGGAAATTTTTCTTGAACCACCACCCCCCCCAAGATGTCTACCAAGAGGAAACTGTCTTCATCTACTCCTCAACCTGCCACTAAGGGATTATCAGAAGGTTTATCTCTACTGAATAAACTTCTTGCCCATTTTGAAGGAATGGACCCAAACATCGAACGATTTGCAAGGACTGAGCGGATGGCACGCAATTCGTTTCATCCGTATCAAGAAATTTACGAGGAGAAGAAGAAACGAACAATTCAGACAAAGCTCACCATGTTCATGAAAAAAACAACTCCTCCGGCTACCCCAAAGGCTGCCCCAGCTGACGACATCGACGATCCACAGCCAAGCACCAGCGGCCAATAAGATGTTTTTTGTATGTTTGTATGTGTTTGTATGTTTTGCAACAAAAATGTTTTATATGTTTTGCACCTGTATTTTTTTTTTTTGTATGTTGTGTAAATAATAAACCAATTGTACTGTAGTATGCAGTGATTTACTTAAACCTGACGACCGTAACAATAATGAACAAAGAAAATGTTGATAAAATATGACTTAAAGATGATTATATTATCATTACACATTATAATATACGTAAGGTAATTATAACATATGCCGACTTACGACCAGATCAACTTACGACCAGGCGGCCGTAACCAATCTAGGTCATAAGTCGACGACTACCTGTACTATGAACAATATAACGTGAACTTATATTGTGCAACAATTTTCGGTCCCACTACCATGCTATACTGAGGGTCTACTGTAACTGTAATAACATGAATCAATTCCTTATACAGTCATTTTATCACTGCCTTCATTCAGTGTATTTCAAGTTCCCCCCTTGCAGTGGTTATGTGTACAGTCCCCTTCACTCGTACATTTACAGGGGCTCGTCAGGTTTTGGGCAGTGTGGCAGCCCTATGTTTGTTTACATTCGACAGAAGGAAACTTGCAAAAGTAAACACTCTATGGAATCAAAGAAAAACAATATTAAAACCAATATCTCAATGTAATGATTTGTGGAATGTTTATATGACAAGCCCCTGTAAATGCACTAGTGAAGGGGACTGTACATTGAAGTTTACTTACTTTTTTCTGCTAAACATTGAGTAAGGATGCTGCCTAATGCTTCACATGTTGCGAGGTCTTCACTTGCACCAGGACTATGGGGTATCACCACACACGAATACTGACTCCCTGAAAATAAAAAAAATGAGTACAGTATTAACAAAATCTAGTACCATTAACTGCTAAAATTATGTAAGACAATAAAACCTATTCTTATAAGTACAAGAACATAAAGTTAGGCATAACAGGACAATAGTTGGAAGGGGCACCAACATCTCCAAGCTTAAGTCCCATAGATTCTGCTGTTTGGTGGTATTTAAAATCACGAGTTTATCAGGTGAAGTTAACAGACTTGAAACACCTCAAACGATGAATTCAAGATGAAGTCTGCTCCAACTTTAAGTGCAGTACACTTAGCCTTATTCTTAAACACTGATATCCCACTGTGCCTAGTCAGGATTTTTTCTTCTTCTTCTCTTGTGTTGGGGTGAGTATTGAGCTTATGTATTATTTATTTTCTTGCTTCTTTCTCTGAGCGGCTAGCTTGCTCTGTTTACTTGACTGACCACCATATGGTGGGCAGTGAGCTGCCAGTTGAGTGACACCCACCCACCCACACCTGATATACAGTAGTGTTTGGTGAGAGAAGGGATTAAGTAAAGTCTGACTTTACAAGGGTTTACTGTACTGTATTCCTTCATGGCATACATTTTATGTAATTTGTCTTTAAACATTTAAATACATTTTTTTCTGAACCCTGGAGCAGACAGAAGTTGCCTCACCTTGAATATCACTGAGTGACTGAGGTTCCAAGAGTTTCTTCGATGCAATATCACTCAACCATCGACTGCTCTGGTCATCTTTGTCAATAAAAACTGCTGCTGCTGCCTGGAAATAGAAAATTTACAAATAAAGCTACAAATAGCATTCAAATGGACATTCAAAGAAAAAAGTAGCGTTAAACTTACCGAGCTTTATGTTCTGAAACCCAAGACCAAGAATTTTGGCAAAGTTCTTTGTTCAGTCTCGATTCTCAAAGGTTCGCTGTCACTTTACCCAAATTTTTTTGTCATAAGTTTTGAAACAACGCTAGAGGTTGTAACACGACTTTTTCTTTGACTGTACATTATGAGCTAAATATGAATCTGTCGCTGGAATAACCTGGCCAAAATGTCAATCTAAAATCCCCATAGGATTTATCTCATTTCCACTTACCGGTACTGTAATTCAGAATCTATGACCATTTTATTCCCCCCCACCCCACAAATAAAGTTAAAACACTTTATGAGTACCTTTCCTTTCCAATATTATGCTGTAACTGGGAGGGAGAGTGTAGTGTAATGGTTCTGCCACTCACGCTGTGACATGTTCAGAAAGTGTGGACTGTACTGTATGGTATTTGAACTTTTCAATGCACTGGTGAAATTTTATTGCATTTTTCAATTGTGTATAGTTGATTTCATGTTACGTGGGGATGTGCTGGGTAGGATTTGAAAGTAATACTGATGATGAGTCAGTGGGGTCTCAAGGCCACCGACATCCTTTAACTAGATGACACACATGGGCAATTTTAAATGTGCAAGAATGTATACTGTACTGTACAGTGTTGGAGTCACTGCAGCTGGAGGCATGGTAAATTCTGTTTGGATATATGCGATGCCTAAACTCATGGGGTTAATCCAAAAAAAATTTAATGAAGTAATCAGCATTTGTCTAATAAAGACACAAATACCTGTGAGTTCAACTTAAAATATCTTTGCTTATACAGAAGTACAAGTTATGTTTCAGACAAACTTTTGAAAATTAACTTTCAGCTGTAATCTTGACTTCTGAGACAGATTTTAAATCTGGCATTCTCCACTTTGCTTAGTGACAGAAGAAATTCCTGTAAAAATTTCATGAAAAATATCTATAATTACAACAAATTATGCTTCAGATGGAGTACAATTTTGCAATTTGACATTCCTTTGACCTTTGGCTTAGATTTTAATTTTGTGTTCCCCAATAATATTCAGCTTAGGTTGACTTTACAAAACATAGCCATGTGAAGATTGGATGATTTTTGGGGAAACAAAGAACAGTACTGTACTGTAGCAACACTATAACATGAATTTTTTTTCATTTATTTTCATAATTTTAGTCCCCAAAAGCATGCTTGATGGAATGGCATGATAAAACAATCTTGAATAGATTTTATCTGTGAAGTATGACGGAAATCTATAAATCACTTTCTAAACAAATAACTTGGCCAGAAACTTTTACCAGGTGCAGACACAAACAATGGGACCACAACACAAGCTCTTCTCTTATTTGATCAGTAAAGCTAAAACTTGGAAGATTGAAGCAAAAATTCTCTTTATGGCTAAAAAGATGAGAGACTACCACTACTGCCTCTGGTCAGTATCTACCAATGCCCTGAAATCATGCAATGGTTAGACACAATACTAACATTCAAACAGCAATGTTTTAATGCAAAAGAAGACACAATAGAAACCTTCTCACCAAACTGAATTTGGATTTATTAGCTGTACCAGAGACCAGTGAGGAATTCTAATCAGAGGTCCCCTACAATGAAGCAAATTTACTTGACAACCCAACCCTGTCAATATAAGACTTCACTCTGAATTGAAGGGAGGGAATTCAAGTTGCTCCTTCATCTCCTCAGCCATGAAAAGTGATTTATGCCTCAATGGTCTTTGGAGTCTCGGGAAGAATCTATAAAACTTACATGCAAATACTTTACAACCATAAACTAAATGCTAACAACATTCATGACAGTAATAAGTTACCTCGGGTGTAGCAATTTCTATGTTAAATGCAGACTGAGTTAGTTTGTAACATTGAAGGAATGATGGAGCAGACACACCTGGAAAATATTTCATATTAGTAGTATAAAGAAATACAAAAATAATAAAGATATATACTGTACCTAATACAGCACACAAGTCTTCCATCTGAAAATTATACATCCATAAATCTTTTTGTTTAATTTACTGTATCGGCAACTTATAGAGACAGTATTAACAAGATAAAATTTACAATGTTTATCAAAACCTACGCGTGGACTCAATCTCCCGATAACAAATAATTCTTTTTAGAGAAAAGGATTAGTGTCCCCTTTTTACTTTTTTTTTATCACATTCGCCACTTATCAGCTTACTAGCCGTTTGGGCGGTTTATCCAGTGTTAGTACAGGAGGAAACCGGGGACTGGGAAACCTATGGTGTTTGGTAGTGAGGGTCACACTGGATAGCACCCTTCTCACGTGTGTCCAGGCCGAGGCTCGAACTCTTGACATATTGGTGAGAGTTATGCTCGTTACCGCTGTACCACAACTTGTTAAAAACTGAATCTTTTTCCACTGCAATGGTATGGTGGCACAGCACTGTACTGACAACATTGACAATGAGTCAATACCTTGGTTGTTAGATGTAGATTTACACAGTACTGTATAAGGTATAGGGGTCCTCATTATATGTTGTACCATTGATATACTGTACAGTATATTATATCACATATACTGTACACCGCTAACAAATACAGTATAAGAAGAAATTTTCATTATACGTCATTTGGTTCACATATATGTCGTCTGCATCATCTATGTGTATCCGAATATAATGCATAAATATTGTTAAAAACACCAGAAGCAGCTGTTCGATTTTGTTCATTTTTTCCACAGATGTTCTTTGGATGATCGTAAGTAATAAACACGATACAACACTTTTTATTTTAATTACAAGTATATTTTTTTTTGGCTATTCTCTATCTACAATCATAAATCACCTGTAGTGGGCAGGGTATGAAGGCTGAGGGGAATTGAGGGGGTAAACACGGTGAAAAAGTGATCATATGACACAAAAATGATGTCTCTATGTGCTTTGTGCATGAAGAAATCAATTATTTACCATAAATATTCAGCCCAAAAATTTGTGGTGTTGGTGCATGTTGTTGTCTGCTCTTTGTTTGTCTAAGCTTTGATTGAGCGGGTTGCTTGGTCCGAGCATACTCTCACATCTACAAAAAAACATAAAATCACACCATGTCGCTTCAAGAAAATTGCTTATATTGGTACCAGATATCAAAGTAAGTACTTTCTGTTAGGAAGTTAGGTAAGGTTAGGCTATTTTATTGGTTAGTTAGGTCAGGTTCTGTGAGGTTCTGTGCACTGTCGTATCATACCTATTACTTAATATCTTCCAAAAAACATCTGTGGAAAAAATGAAAAAACAAACAAACAATGCATTCTGGTGTTAGCCATCTGCTCCAGGATTACCAAATATTCTAATTTCATTCTGCTCTATCTCCTTAAATACAAATGGATATAGAGTACTGTGGATGACCTTTTTTTAAACTTAATCAGCAAACGCATCGGTAGACACCTCGTTATCACATCTGCAACAGGCAATCATAGATTAATTTATTTTATTCTCACAAAGGTATGTAAACAAGGAATTTGGGGCAGATATGATTCGAGCATAAATGGAAAACAAGTTGGTGACAAGCTTTCCACACATCAACATTGCTTTTAGGATCTATCTGGTTGTCTTCGCAACAAGTGGAGAGGGCAAACATTTACGTATTTTCAAAGCTCACATGTATAAAGGACGGTCTTCAACAGCCATGGGGCAAACACAACAGCCTTTGCTTGTACTATTTTCAGTTGAAAGTGAAATCCTTCATGAAATGAAGGTTGATGACACTATCCATAATTTTACAAACAAAAAAGTCAGTGGCTATTCTTATGGCAGCCAAACAAACCTACCCAAACCTTACCTAGCTTCCTAGCCAGAGGGCGGACCCCCTGCCACATTAAACAGAATGCATTGTACTTAATTTGATATCTGGTACCAATTAAAGCAACTTTCTTGAAATGGCAGTGTAATTTTACATTTTTAAGACTCATGTTGTTTACGCATTCTTGATTTCTTATAAATCAAATAAATTACTAAAAGAAAAGCTTTGGTTAATATTAACGACTGACCCACGGACGAGTTATCCGTTTTACTGCTTATTTTCTTACTTTATTTTCATAAGTGAGTTCTGATACGGTAATCATTTCTTGTGCAAATGCTTTGTTTGGTAGATAATTAGGCGCCTAAGGTGAGCACTATTTTGTCTTCCCGGCGGTAATGCAGCGGTGACATCTCATCCCAGGTGGTAAGCAGCCAATCATTTTGACATATTTCAAAATACTCCACCACCTGGGCTTGATCGACGCTGATGCTCAGTGTATGCTTAAAAACCGTTCGTTATGGACAGCTGCTTTCACGTCCACAAAAAACTAA
This sequence comes from Homarus gammarus, assembly GCA_958450375.1. Lineage (NCBI taxonomy): Eukaryota > Metazoa > Arthropoda > Malacostraca > Decapoda > Nephropidae > Homarus > Homarus gammarus. The sequence goes on along the minus strand of CAUDMG010002954.1, from coordinate 925,168 downwards.
ATTACACCATATCATAGTAAATTCTTTCTGTTTAATATACCGAGGACCCCTGGCTAGGATGCTAGGTAAGGCTAGGTAGGTTTGTTTGGTTAGGTTGGTGAGGTCTTCTAACAATGCTTCTGCTGCTTGGTTTTTTTTTATCAACTAAAGTTAGGTTAGGTTTAATTTAGAAATAAACACTTTATAACACATTTGCACAAACTATAACAGCGTCCACTATAAAACAGTAAAATTCGGGCGTTTATATAATCGTTTTCTATGAAAAATAGGCCAAGGGTCGGTCGTCAATAATTACCAAGGCTTTTATCTCATTTAATATATCATTTTAAATTTTTACAATATTTTACAGGCCTTAAAATTCCGTAGGCACAAAGCACTGTACCTACTGGACCTAATGGATAATTCGGCCCTGCCTTAAATCCTACCAATAACTCTTTGAGTCTGATAAGTCAAGGTTAAAATTACACAAATAAAATTAAACTAGCGACCGTACATCAGGTTAGTACACTACCTGGCCCTCCCCTGTGTTACCTTACCTAGGGAAGATGCTGACAAAACGATGAGACAGTTTTGTTTCGCCATTTTGTAATATTCATATAAAATAAACCAGATTACTATAATAATTAACAGGTGGTTGGTGAGGGTAAGGTGACTGTCAGCTGGAGTGTTGAGGTTGACAGCCAGAGGTTGTTGATGTCATCCGCCTCCCTCCATTGTGTTATATCTCCGGATTGTGATACCGAGATTATCACCTCAAACAATTAATTATCTCTAAAACTATGTGATAGAGTTCAATTCATTATATTTTTTATCCAATTTATCCCATTTCTTTATATTTTAAAATGCAGATGAATAATATACTATTTTAAGTTCCTTAATAAGTATTTTTATGCCCTAGCGAGGAAATATGAAACAATACGAGTATGTTCACTATTTAAACTTTGATGAATGAGTTTAATAATGTCGTACTTAACAGAACTTAAATGACTGAATGAGTTTAAGGTTTTACCGTTGCATTAAAGAGCCCAACCGGGTATCATTTTAATTGGACAACAACAACAACAACAGCAACAATAATAATAACAATAATAATAATAATAATATCATCATCATCATCATCATCATCATCATCATTATTATTATTCAACAACCAAATCTTGAGAATTTTATCTTTACAGTCAATAGTCAGGGGTGGATCAAAGAATATCAAAAGGGGTGACGACCTCTCGTAGGAATGTGCCACATAAATTCAAGGCAGTTTAGTAAATTTGGGGAAGAAATACAAGTGTTGGATAAATAAACGAGAAAACTTACAACAAATTATTTTAAAATAAAATAAACTGATTAGGAAAAGGAACGAGTTATTCCTGCAGTGTCTCTAGGTAAACTTTGTCATGAGTCATGCCAGTTAACTAGTGTTCAGACTCGGGAAGTAACTTAACCTTCATGTCGTTTTGGGCGATATTTGTGACTTCAGTGACCCATAAATTTCCTAGTTAGGTGAGTCATTCCTGATGCACCCCCGGCCACCCTTCCTGTCGCCCCCTCCTGACGTTGTGGATGTGAGTTTTTATTTGATTGTTTTATTAAGTAAATAATCCGTATGTGGATATAGACAGAGGGAGATATTGCGTTAAATCGTCAAACAAGATCATGATGGAACAGTAATGCATAAATAAAGGAGTGGAATTTTCCAGAAGCTGACACTCGTAAAAGTAGGGTGGCCATTTACAAATTTCCAAAAAGGAGGAAATTTTTTAAATTTTTACGACACTTATTTTTAACCTAAATTAAATATGTTTAATGACGAGTTGAATTATAAAAAGTTGTATACAATATACAAAATATACTTAGAAGTGTTGATTTGTCAAATAGCACTATAATGTAATGAAGGCTATTTGTGGTTTTCTAAAATTTCAACTTTTTTAAACGCACTGTATATATTACGTACATGATACATGCATTCATACAGTATAAATAAAGAACTGAAAGAAATTAATATTCATTTTTACTCCTACTGGAACAACATACTGTATGGTAACCAAATTAACTTGCTTCACAAACTAAAGGAAGTAGCCTACTTACCAATGTGGCGTAAGAGATGTACCCACTTTGTTATTGAACTTGTTAAGTCAAAACTCTGTAGCAGAATAAGTGTTAAAGGTATGAAAACAATCTTATCCATATATTTTGGGCTACGGCGACATGAAACAATGTAGTCATAACTATGTGTTGTCTGAGCGTGTCATAACAAGCATTGACACACTGGAAAGGCGTTGAACACCATTTCCGTTGTACGTGTTTACCTGTTTGCATTATGTATTATGTATTATTTTGGATACATCAACTGTGGCAATTTCAATTTTGATACGTAATTTCTAAGGTTCATTACTTTTATCCTCTTCACCACTGATCGACTCGTTAGCCGCCTGGGCGATGGGGTGTTTGTCCCAGTGGGCCGTTTAATTTGTCCTACACTCAGTAAAAACCCTAAACTACTATGACGTCATCATAGAAACTCCCTACTGGCCTTGAGGCAATACAAGACTTCCACATGACGTCACATACGGTTCTCGGATATATATATAAAGAGGTGGATGATATCAGTAGTCAGTTAATTTCCAAACACAATAGAGTAAGTTACAGCTGTAAACTGTTACTTTAAACTGCAACTGTGAAAATATTCCCCTAAAGTGTGAGTATATACTAGTATACCCTGTACAGTGCTCGAATATTGATACTTTTACTTTTATCCTCATCGGCTCGTTAGCCGCTTGGGCGATCGGTCACGTCTCTGTTTTGCACTGTTGACAATTATTAGGCATGCACCTGCTCCAGTGCTTATAAAGTTTGGTCTTGAAACAGCTCACACTTGGTGCTGTCACAACACTCTCTGGCAGTATTCCAAAAGTTCACACCTCTCACTCCGAAAAAGTTACCCTCACAGTTTTCTGGGCTTGTGGCTTCTTCAATCTTGAGCTGTGACCCCCTTGTGGAGCAAGCATCCGCCAGCTCCAGGTAAGGGCACTCGAGGAGTGCCCTTTGAGATGCATAGGCACCTCAATTAGGTCTCCCCTTACCCGTCTATAGTATAAGCTAGGCAAATTCAGTCGCTCTAATCTCTCAGGGTAGATGAGGTGCGTAGTGTGTGGTGATTAATGGCACAAAATCATCATCCGTACCTGTCACAAGCGGGGTACCACAGGGCAGTGTATTGGGCCCACTGTTGTTTGTTTGTTTCATAAATGACATGCCGGACATTGTACACTCCTCCATACAAATGTTTGCCGATGATGCCAAGTTATTTCAGGAAATCAAGAACCAAGCGGACTGTAAAGAGCTGCAGAAGGACCTCTGTGGGCTCCAAGAATGATCGAAGAAATGGCTGCTGAGATTCAATGTCACGAAGTTAAGAGGATGCACCTGGGGCGTACCAACGGTAAGGAGGCGTGTCATGTGTCCCAACGGGATGAAGAAAATGCTTTATTTGACACTGAATGTGAGAAGGACCTTGGTGTGTATGTTGACAATGAGATGAGGTTCTCGGGCCATTGCGAGAAGAAGGTAATTCAGGCAAATAAATTATTGGGTCTTATAAGAAGGCCGTTCAGTTGGTTGAAAATGTTCAAAGGAGGGCCACCAGACTGGTGACTGCCCTTCGTCACCTCAGCTACCCTGAGAGATTGGAGCGCCTGAACTTGCCTAGCTTATACTACAGACAGGCAAGGGGTGACCTAATAAAGGTGTATAAGCATCTCAAGGGGCACTACTCAGTCGAGTGTCCTTATTTGGAGCTGGCGGACGCTCGCCCCACAAGGGGTCATAGCTCAAGATTGAAGAAGCCGCAAGTCCAAAAAACTGAGGGCAAACTTTTTCAGAGTGAGAGTTGTGAACTCTTGGAACAATCTACCAGAAAGTGTTGTGACGGCACCAAGAGTGAGCTCTTTCAAGACCAGACTTGACCAACACTGGAGCAGGTTCAGGTACATTCAGGAGCCTGTGCATGCCCAGTACTTGCCAACAGTGCGTAACAAAGACGTGACTGATCGCCCAAGCGGCTAACGAGCCGATCAGTGGTGAAGAGGATAAAATGTAGTGCAGGCACCAGACTGGTGGCCCTCCTTTGAAAATTTTCAATCAACAGACAGTCCCTAGCATATCTCGGGACCAGACGGCCTGACAGTACTTCTGATGGTGGAAGCACTTCACTCTTGAAGATCGTTACGAGGGACGGACTGTCTAGATATCTGAACAACCTTCTTATAAGACCCAATAATTTATTTGCCTGACTTACCTTCTTCTCGCAATGGCCCGAGAACTTCAGCTCATTGTCAACATACACACCTAGGTCCTTCTAACATTGTCTCAAGTAGTGCAATTTCTTCATCAGTTGGGACATATGGTATGCCTCCTTATTGTTGGTATACTAGGTGTAGGGGCGGATTCAGGAATATCAAAGGATTGGGTGGGGGGGGGGGGGGGTCCAAGAAGTTGTGGGTGGGGGGAACATGGCAAGCACAGAGAGCCCACCCAGCTGGGAGGGAGGGGGGGGGGGGTCATAAGTCCCCCCCAGAAATTTTGAAGCCACCTGCACTTGATATTAGAAGATATTCTGAGGTCAATAGTAATTAATTTTTACTATACAAAAATGCCTGAGCATAATACCACGTTAAATAAAAAGTATTGGAATTTTCTGATGAAGAGGGGGGTTTCCGAATCCCCAAGAACCCCCCCTAGTTCCGCCCCTGAATTGGAAGCTCTTGCTAGTGGTTCAGCAGCTGTTGATGCCAATGTATGCATGCATATTCACACACACATACACTATACATTTCATTCGACTCCTTATATTCAAGATTTGTTAAAAGACACCAATTATATGTGAACACTAATTTTTTCAATAAGTTAGAGGGAGGAGACTTACATACCTCAACTCTTTAACTTTTCTCCAGAAGGGTCATCGTTCTAAGGGCTGAAGGAGCCAATGTGAGAACAATTGTGTGAGATTCACAGCAACATTGTATTGCTAAGTCACCTCGATATTTCTGGTTAGGTTAGGTATGGTGGTGATACACATCAGTCCTCTTAACTGGATATGAACATGACTAAACCCTAACAAATTTGTACTGCTGAAAGTGGGTTACATAGGTTTGGTGGCCCATACGGGACAGCGTGCTTAAAACGCATTGAATGCTAAGCCATCTTTAGATACCCAAGAGGCACTACACTCAACACCTTACACTTCCTCAATTCCAAAGTTAAGTACCCATTCACAACATTGTGCATTAGGTGAAAATTTGCTAAGCTTAGGACAGAAGGTGAGCGCTGCACACCATGTTGTCTCACAAAGAAATGCAAGAGGAAAAAAAAATTGAATTTAAGCCAGGAACAACAAATTATTTGTAATAAATGTTGAAGAGATATTCTATTCAAGATAAGCTGCAACTATACCTGTTATTAATTGTTTTGTTTTTTCAGGTAAGAATGGGTGACTCTGGAGGTGACTGTGGGGGAGGGGGAGGAGGAGGAGGAGGAGGGGGAGGTGGTTGCAGCTTTGGTGGTGGTGGTGGTGATGGTGGTGGTGGAGGAGGATATAGCAGCAGTCATGGAGGAGAAAGCTCTTACGTAGGAGGAGGATGGGACAGTTACAGTGGTGGTGGCATCAGTAACTCGGCAAGACATAACAACAGCAGCAGCCACACAAGAAGGAATGTGGGAAATAGTCAAAACCATGGCAGTAAAAAGGAGATGCGACAAACTCACGACCAAAGATGTTGCTGTGTTTGTTGATGGTACAAAACCCACTAAAGCAACATAACAGAAACATGTATTATATTTTTCTAATGCTCCATCTCCCTCAGTGTTGGATGATCATGGGTTAACACTAAAGCTTATCCTGGACAACATGACAATTTACTTGGGTATAAATGAACTCCCAATAACCTGCACAAAGTTACCAGTGAACTAAGTAATTTTCTAGACTACGCAAGGTATGGTTTTATTGGAGTTGGTCAATTCATTTTAAAGGAAGTGCATTGACACCTTAGAGGAGCCATCATGATGGAAGAAGGCCGAGTTACTGTCTGTAGATACAAAGAACCGAGCCAACGAGTACAGGTCTCATTATGCATGTTATTTTTGTAATGAAATGGTGGATAGGCTGAGAGTGATGACTGTTGTCGCCCAGATCCTCCCTGGGTATGGGGAATACACACCCAACTAGTAAACTCCCATAATTCTGACTTTGAATTCAATTTCCTAAACACTCCATAAAAATTCTATGATAATTGTTTGAAAGTTGTCAAGTGTGAATCCAGAACATTAAGGACAAAGCCATTTTTTCACACAAGTATTGAATCAACTGAGTCTGTTTCCTAGTACAGGTATGACAAAAACACAAAATTATTTGTTATATCTATCACCTTAGAAACATTTAATGAGTTTTTTACTATTATTTTATTGGCCAGCATGTGTCACTAATAAATTAATGTTCTGGTGCCATGCAGTTTATTTTCTTCAATAAGTACAAGATGGCTACCGAAATTTCGTTTTTGTAATGTTAAATAATTTTCTCATCAATAATTGTTTTTTAATCAAAAGATAAAATGTCATTATTTGTTCTTGTGTTGTGTAGTTATTACTGTAAAGTACTAAAATACTTAGGTTCAGTTCATTGTATTTAAGTCATGATATATGTAGAGGTACTGTATTCTATTAGGTTACATGTTTGAAAAACATTTCTTTTAATCTTGTTTCAACAGTCCTACAGTACTTTTTGTACTTTACCCTTTCTGCCTGACCTATTTCTCAGTTTACTAGCAGGCCTGGTGATTGGTCAGTTCACTGTACCTCACTGCTGAGTTACTGGCTAAGTATTTGTCTCTTGAATAGGATGAAAAAATATTAATTTATTAAGAAAAAAAATAATCAGCACACTTAGCATTAGTGAACACTTGTGTAGTATTTCTGGTAAAACTGTGTTAAGAAAATGGAGGCAAGGTGTTGCATTAGAATTCTTGTGAGTGTTAAGTCAACAAACTCTTTGACCCCAGACTCATAACCAGCATGCTAAAGAATAATTTTATGAAAACTTTTAGCATAATCAAGATTTTGTAAAAAATAAATAAAAATAAAATAAAAATAAATAAATAAAAATTGGTTTGGGAATTTCTTCCCTAGCAGATTGTTTAGCTCCAAAATGACATAAAAACACCAAAATTGACCATGAACCAGACTTATGGTAACCATTATAGGCACATGTTCAAATACCTTTTACGATCAGGAACATGTACAGTACAGTACAATACAGGTATCCCATGGGATACGAATGAGTTAAGTTCTAAAAAAAATACATTCGAAAGGTGAATTTTCATGTCTCGAATAGAAAAACGGGTAAATATGATTCGGTCCCCCAATGACAAAAATACCTGTCCCCCTAAAACATAATCAGTTCACAAAAAAAAAAAAAAAACAACCTAACTAATGATAAATAGTACACAACTACTGTAATTTTCTACCTAACAAATTAAAAACATTCATAAAATAATATCTAGATGACATATGCAGCTAAAACTATTAAGGAAAGCCAAATCAAAGTTTAACACAGCCCCCAGCGGCACCATTTGCCGAGATGCTGGATACCAACTATTAGCAACAAGCTCCCTTTCCCACTCTCACACACAAAGAAATGTTTATTCCCTTTATGTTTTTGACCTTACGATAGTTATTTCTTTTACTTTGTTTGCACATTATGCATGTAGGATTGTGTGTGCATGTAAGCTGAGAAAAGGAAGTGAGGAAAGTTAAGTTTATCTATCCAAAACTACAAGTTGAAAAATAATCATAACATAACCCACCCACCCCCTCCAGCTCATCCTGCTAACTCTCACTGATGCACAAAGAAATATTTATTCCCTTTATGCTTTTGACCTTATGATAATTATATATTATTGCACATTCTGTAAGGAAGATTGTGTGTTGATGTAACAAAGAAAAAATATGAAGTAAGTTATGTTTATATACCCAAAATTACAAATCGCAAAATAACCATAACTCCTACCTCAGCCTGGTAGTAGAGTGCTAGGGGGATGTGGCCGCCCCAGCTGACTCACGGGGGCATGTGATTTGAATTCTTGCTGGGACCAAAATTCATATAAGCGAGGGAAGCTTTTGTAACGTGAAAAAGAGGCGGTGATTAGGAAATTTGTATAAGCAAAATATCGTATCTCGAACATTCCTGTCTTGAGGGATACCTATACAGTATTGTGTATGTCCAGTACTTGTCAACCGTGTGTAAAAGTAAGAGAAACGACCTCAAAGACAAGAACCTGACAAGAGAGGCTGAAAAAGTCCTACTCTGTTGAAAATTATTCACTGAATTTACATCAGACATATTGCACTCTCATATGACAATGAAATGCCATAATATATTTGGAAAAATTTGGAATCATGGAAACCTTGATGAGGATTTAACATTTATTGGAGGAGTCTATGATTACAGCATTTTTACAATAATACTTTACAACTAATATAATTTTCAAATATAAAGATAATATGGAATGGCTTTATGTACCACAGCTGGTACATAACAAATCTTTGTTAAAGTCTACTTTACATAGATACGGTAACACTGAAACAAGTGACAACATAAACCTGTATACTGCAAAAGAAATAAAAGGAGACCTGACCATTGTGCACATTGATTCCGATTCCTACAATTTGAAATTAATTTTGGTTAAAACTTAAAAGTCTGCACCAATGTAGTTGTTATATTTTTTATACACCAATGAGTTATTAACATATTTTCAGGACTAATGAACACAGGGGTAATACAATTATATTAGGAGTGAAGAATGCCATCAAATGCTTCAAAGATTCCTTGAGCAACATCTGTCGCTCTTGATTTCAGGGACAACTGAAAGAAAAGAAGCAATTAAGGACAAAACACATCAATAATTTAATCAAAATCTTAACATCTACAATCACAATGTTACCATAATCAGTCTTCCTATACAGTTGGTCCTCGTATTACGCGGTTAATGTAACCCGGAGGGTACCGCGGAAAGTGAGAAACGCGTAAAGTGAATAACATAACATATGGGATTAATTGAAATGGAGTCCGGGCCGATCCCCAAACTCCACTTTTTGACGACACACAACTATGTTGTAGTAAAACTATTATCTTAACTTTATGATGGCATGCACACACAATTAATAATTAAGAGAAATGTCAATAATATTAGGTTTTTTAACACTTACATTAGTAGAAAAGATGGCTGGGCACACGGGGATGGGCGGTTGGTTCCGAGGCAGAGGGCAGATTATTGGCCCTCACCTGTATCACTTGTATCAATTGTATCACTATCCACCACAGAGGATTGCAGGGCCTCTTTGTCAAACCCCCCAAAGTTCATATAAGTCCATATCCTCACTATAATTATCACTGTCACTGACTTGGGCCGGCTGTAGTGGGTGAAGAACTGGTAATGTTTTGATGACTGGGCGACCTAGTGCGCACCATTTTTGCGCCTCTTACACAAAATGGCGGGAGGTTTGGATCCAAAAATGGCACGGCTTGCCAGCCGCTCTCCGCGTAATGGCGTTCACGACCGCGGAATGTGAAAATGTTAGGTTCTGGCAAGGCACCGCGTTAACGGTGAAACGCGGATTGTGGGACCGCGTAATAGGAGGACCAACTGTATTGTGTAACCCCTTCAGGAAGTGAGAGGTTTAAGGGGTTGTGTAGAACATGTTTATTGTTTACTATGAGTAGCAAATACCCAAAGTCTACCAGCTTGAGTTACAACATCTATACAGTGCAGGGGGGGCCCCCCCCAAATTCGCGGGGATTAGGTTCTCAAAATGGCTGCGAATCGCCAAAATCCGCTAATAACATTTGCTAACCGTGGGGGTACATTTATACTTGTGTACAAAGAAATGTATATTCCCTCTATGTGTTTGCCCTTAGGACAATTATTTCTTTTACCTGTAGTATTGTATATGTGTGTGTGTAGACACACACACATACACAAATAAATAATAATGGAAAAATACTCTCACAAATAATCAGAAACAAATTTATTAAAAAATTGAGTCTACCCTCAAGTCCGTGCTCTATTACAGTACTTTATTAATACAGCACGGACTTGAGGGTAGACTGTCACATTTTTAATAAATTTGTTTCTGATTATTTGAGAGTATTTTTCCATTATTATTTATTTGTATGTGTTTTGTGTGTGTGTCTACACACACACACACACATATTTACGATACAAGTAAAGGAAATTACTGTCTCTAGAACGAATGGCTCCCTGTCCCAGCCGTGAAAATGACGGCAACTTTAAAACTACCCACAGACATTCTTGGGTACATCCAGTGTGTCATCCGCGAATAACCGAGAACCGTGAAGTAAAAATCCGCAAACTTGGGGGGCCCCCTGTACAGTGTTACTGTACTCACTGGACTTTTGTTTCCACAGATAAAAAGTACGTACAGTATATTAAACCCACCTGGGCACAACAGTAAAATATAGCAGGTTCTCTATTTTCTTTTACTTATAATTCTCAGTACGTCACTTTAACAGAGCTCTCCATTTTGTTACCACAAATGATTAGATGTCAATTATGTTAAATTATGTTACTGTACAATATTAACATGGAATTAAAAAAAAAAAAAACACAAATATTAAAAAACTGATTTGAAAATAGTTAATACAGTAATTAAAGAATTATTATGAAAAGTTTAATTTCTAAATAACACTAAATTACATACCACAATGGTTGTATTGCCTGGCTGCACCTTCAGTTCAGTAAGGACCCAAATGCCATTGGTTAGCTTGATAGATTGGTACAACATGTCCTGACCTTCTACATTACGCTTGGCAATTGTAAAAATGTTTGAACTCTGCAACTTATTAGAGATTCCATCTGCAAAGAAATTAGTGAAGCTTTCAAGCATATTCTTTTTAAGTTTTAAATAAGAACAAGTTTTAATGACAGTGAAAGCTTCTGAAGAATCACATTTTAAATTGGACCAAATAAACTACAATGCTTCAAGTAATACATATTAATACTGTTGACATAAAAATAATCCCACTACAGTATACCCGGTAGTCATCAAAGCAATAAGTTTAAATTACTTTTCATTACCCGTATGTGGCTTTCACCATATTGTGTTTCCTCACCAAAGAATTCATGTGTTCATTTGTCTCCACTTGGCTACAACATCCTAGCACCACTACTTTACATCCCCAGTACACAAGATACATTCATGAGAAATGTCATACACAAGACAGAATACTGTACAGCAATAAATATAGAAAGGTATAACTAAATCTTGAGACGTCGATATCTAAACTAAGCTGCACAGTGTATCTACAGTGACTAAAGTGTGGTTTCAAACTGATTTGCTTGAGGTGACCTGGCAGCAGTGATGTAGGTCTCGTGACCTTTTTTTCCCCAGGTCTCAATCTCGGTCTCAATTCTGGATGGATAAGGTCTCACATTTTTACTCAAGACTTTTTGAGACCACAAATTTATTTACTATTTTTCAGGTGTGTTAGGAGGGAGCAGTCACTGGTCAAGTTTGGATTCCTGTTATAGTTAGGTATCTATTTATAGCTGGGTAGACTGTGGGTGCCCAAGGTTTGAACCAGTAACCCTCAGGACAAGAGGCAAGTGTTGTATCCACTCAGCCACCACGTCCCTAATGTTGAGAAATAATTATTGTTTTATCTTTGGCAAGTCACCAAAAGAAATATGAGGAACTTGAACCAATGAGAAAACAGCACATTGTATCTGCTCTCTTGCCAGAGTCATATTCTACCTCACTACCCCTTCTGGTGAATGCAACTGCTGCATAAACTAAGTCAATTGTTGACTGACACTAGAGCCATAAAACAATGGATTGAAGTATGAAATCCCAATATACAGTAGAGTTTAATGTCAAGATGAATACTGTACTACGTAAATATTGTTCCTATACATAATTTAGTTGTGTAATCTTAAAGTTTTAAGGGTCATGCTATACATTAATTAATGGAAACCAAGTATTGTATAGTGGATTAACCCTTAAGCCCCGGGTTAGGGTGCTGCTGGCAGTATCCCCCCCCCCCCCCTCCTCCTCGGCTGGGATAAATTTTAAAAAATCAATTAAAAAAAATAATAAATAAAAAAATGGCGTGAATAGGCGGACGTACTGGAACATCACCCAGGGCCTAAGGGTTAATCCTGATATCCCTGATTACAGCTGAGCACAGATCAAGTGACTCCAGATACAGTCCATCCCAGACCTGGATCCTTCATGTGTGTGTGACTAGTGCTAAGTAGATCAATCTATTCAGCTAACTATTCCACCATAATAATCAGTAGATCAGTTAGTCCTTTCTTGTCATAATCCGGAGGCTCAAAGGATATAAATTTGTGGCACAACCATGAGCAGTCCACATCTGTCAAATGTTCAACCATAAACCTGTAACCTAGGATCAGTTTCTTTTAGTTTCCACCTTGTTCAAACTTCATCCCCAAGGGAGGTCTAAAGTTGTGTGAAATGACCAATTTGTGCTTGGATAAAAACTGGGATTTCAGGATTAATCTCTACTTAAAGCTTAAGCATATCTCAGGTAACTCCAGTTCCCCAAGCCAACTAGAAATGAGCAGGATGGAAGGTACAAAACTTTACACAAAAGAGACGCTCACAGCGCTGATAGAGCTACACTACCTAACCAAATTCATCTTTCGAGAGCCTGCCAGAACATTCTTTTAAGTTCTATTGTATAAGAATTTGCAGCCAAATTCAGAAACCTATGTTTTCCAAATACAAAAATCTCATAACTACAATTGAAATTAAATCAGCTCCAACCATTCTAATATAATGCTGAAGGAGCTTCTTTCCTGATTCATATTACCTGTTGGTGCAACCCCCCTTTAAAAAAATCCATTAAGAAATTTGAAACTGTGGCATACTTCCTCAAAACTTCTGGCATATGAAGGAATAGCTTAAAACTTGATGGAAACTGATAAAAAACCTGTCAATTTTTACTGAACTACTCAGGACTCAAGCCAGATTTCCCACTCTGATTTCCTCAGGGCTTTCCTTACATCATTTTGCCAGACATAAAAAAATAATAAATTCAGAGAAAGTTTATTTTGTGTAGGCCCATCACACAACAACCAGCCAACACTGATGTTGGAAGTTATTCTGCAGCCCCAAATTGCACTTCCCCTAAATATTAACTACAATAGCCCAAGTCAGACCCACTTGTGGAGTAAAAAACTGTTGAGCTATGCAATGCGAGACATTAATAAGAGGAAGCATCGCACAGACTGTTTGTCTGCACTACTAACATGATCACAAACCCCCAGACTGACTCAATAACCAATATAAACATTTTACAATGTCACTAACTATAATAATAATAACAACCATGAAATGACTTTACCCCCAAAAAACAAGAGCAAGTGTAACTACAACTGCTGCGTGTTCCTAGCTGCTGCACAGAAGAGGGCTCCGAAGCCTTCAACCTTTGGGTAACTTGATGCCTCCAGATGATACTCTTTGCACATTAAGGTTAATTTTGGGAAGCAGTAGAAGCCATTGATTATTTTTCTGAATTAAATGGCTGAAGATACAAAACTATTTATCATCAATTACACCTATCAGGGATCCAGGTCAGAGGTTTTCAACTCCCATGGATTGTGGACTGTAACTGGAGATGCCTGACATGTGACTAGGCTACAAAAAACCTACATATTGTCCATAACACAAAGAAACATGGGTGATAATTGATATGTATAGTAATAATTCAGAGTGGAAGGAACTATATTTACCTGTAGCTGATAAGCCGTCTGTGGAAAGATACAGACTCATATGAGTAAGGGCACACAGCAACACATTATGATCACAATGTTCATACAAGAATAAATGCAAGTTCAAAATAAATGTCTAAACTTGTCACTTCAAGCCTATAGCAAAAAATCATGTTATTAACTGAAATATATCTGCAAAAGTTGTCCCATACAGGCATCTTTAATCAAAATAAATAAGTAAATAAAAATGTCATATTTTTCCCATAAAACCAATTCATATTTTAAATTTATCTTATATTTTTCACTGTAAATATTTATGTTTCTTGCAATACATTGGGATAGGAGTGATTGCCAAAAATGTTTCCAAAAATTCTTAAAATACCTGCATTATATACCAAGTATTTTACACATCAAATTATTAAAAACAAGATAAAAAACACATGCTTTCTGTTGCATCCTCTGGTAAAGTTACATAAAAATATACCACAATAAAAAGATATAAAAGTTCCACTCAAATAAGATTAAAACAAAAACTCTTACTACAAGAAATTACAAGGCTGAAGTTTGTATAAAAATGAACCAAATAAAATACAAGAGCATGTGTACACTTAATATATAAACCAAGTAGCTAAAGTAGGTTAAGTGCAGTTTTTTCTTTTACTCTGATGGGACACAGGGTGGCATGTATGAAGGTTCTCCCTCACACCATAACCTACACAGGTACTTTACTCAAGCTCAAATTAGACTTGCATAATCAATCATGGAATTTACTTGCCAATATAGGACATTAGTAACATAGTCCTTGCATCACATATCATAGACAAGTTGATGTAGGATATATATATATATAAACCTCCCCAAATTGTCACCATTATAATTTTAAGGCCATTTCCCACGCTTGCATGGATTCCCAGTTATTACCAGACTGTATGGTCCCTTACAGCCTCTCAGCAGGTGCTTATCTCTTAGGTCGTTTCCCACATATGAACTGGATAATTGTCTTTCAGTTCAGTTTTAAGAAAAAACAATATGACTGGGATAAATCTTGTGTAAATGAGGCTGAAGCACAACTTAAAGAGTAGAAGGAACAATTTATGAGTGATTGGTTTATTTATTGTGGTAATAACCCTGGCGACGCAACACCTTAGGTCATATGCCACCGAATTAAACTAAAAGCTTAGAAGACTAAAAACAAATAATGCAAGAAAAAATATAAGTAATAAATAGCATTTAACTTTCATGAAAACCATTTAAATATTAATAGATAAAAGTCAAAGCTTATGTAAAAGGCCATCCTCCTCCAAAAAGATGAGGACATCCCCCCCCCCCCCGCAGAGAGACGGTAAGACTCATCTTCCTCCCAGAGACCAAGGGGCTTACAACGAAAATCTCAAGACTGGAGCACTCCACCAGGAAGTGTCAGTGTCACATGTGGCTGGATAATTTATGAGTACTATCTTAAATTCTACAACTGAAGTGTGTGGGTGCAAAAAAAAAAGAGGAAAGTAAAACAAAAGGTAATGGTGATACTAATCAAGAAGTATTGGGTGAGAAAATCAAGACAAATAGAAATGGCAGTTAACAATGAATTAGCAGATACTGTACAGTGTAGTCAAGAGAATGCAAAAGGAAAAAAAATAAATAAAACACCTACCAGCAGTCAAGTTCACATTTTCAATATTGAACTGAACTTCATTCTGGCTTGGGATGTCCTTCCAGGTAGAGAGGAATACACGTTTGTCCATCGCTCCGTCCTCAGAAAAGAATATGTGCATTGGCATCACCGTCGCAAAGTAAAACACGTCCACACTGTTCTTTATGGCTACCTGTTGGCAAAAGTAGATGTGGCTTAGCACTTAATGCAAGACAGAAAATAAAAGTACTGCTTATTAAACAAACCCTGACTTTTGACCCCTACATCAACAGAACAACTACCTGATACAGTTTGGTGAAGATAGCAGGTGCAAAACAAATTTAGTTACAGACATCATCATCATCAAGTACAATACACAATGAATATTAAATAAATGCATATAGAAACAGAAGTTAACATGCCTCAAGAGACTAGATTCAGATAAACAAATAAATAAATAAAAGAATCATCTAATCCAATGCATTATAACAAATACCAGAGTGGCACAACCTAATGAAGCAATACTAATTAGCATAATCCTGCATTACGAAATTTGATACAATGAAATATTAAATATTTTCAGTTGAGGATTTTGAAGTAAATGTTAATAGTTAACTCATCACACGTGTAACAGCTTTCTACCAGAATCCAGGTAACTTGTGCTGTTTGAGGGCAAGGGTCACACTAGATAACTTAATGTATTGGGAGTGGTGGTGGTACTTAAAGCCAATAATTAAAGAAATCCAGCAATGTTGATAATCTTTCTTCACAGAAGACTAATACAAAATAGTGTCTTACTGTTGCTACTGTACTGTACCTGTAAGTTTGTGAGAGGATCCATGCGCTGGACAGGGCCACTTGTGGTGAGTGCGAGGCTCACATCAATAGACTGATTGGGGGCCAAAGGAGCAGGCACGTTCAGAGGAGAGGCTGGTGTGATGCCAAAGCTGTTCTTATTGAGCTGAATAGCAAATCCTGTTATTGGCTGCATAGCTTTGTTATGTATAGTCATGTCCATAGAAACAGCTCCAGCTCTGAAAATAAAATGCTTATTGTATCACTGAATGACTATACACACGAATAGCTTTAAAATATGCAATAAAAAACATTCGGATGAAACTGATCACCGACTAAAGTGTATCCATATGTGCCTTAAAAAGGGAAATTTATAATAACACGAAGTTATAAATTAATTGACATATGTTATAATTATTTTGATATCACATTCAGCCATATTAATTTTTGTGAAGGGACAAGAACCATTTATTGTACATGTTTAAGGATCAAATTACTTCTTTGAATGTATCGAACACTTCCTAACGACAGTCTCAAAAAGTATGTATTGTAGTGCATCACAGTTCTTAGGCCACTTGTGAGTGAAACAATTTAAAGATTACACCACTGTACATTATATTAAAATCCTTACTTGCGAGTAAAGGTGCCAGTGATCTCCATTCCTTTCCCACGATTTGCTGGCAGTAATACTTGTTTGGTGGGAGAATATACTGGTGCAGATGATGATGCAATACCAAAGATATCACCAAGGAGACCTGGACACACAAACAAACCAATTTCAAATCATTGCAAACACTTACAGTATAATAAACATCACAATATATTAAAAAAAAAAAAAATAATAATAATATCTTAAAGTGGTACAAAATTTTAAATTCAAAATCACCTTTGAAAATGAAAAATTTGCTAAAAACTTATGAAATACACAACATACATTATTCAGTATATATATTTATTGCTCTTATTTTTATTGTTTTTCTTAAATACACAAAGAATGAGAGAGTGATCCCAATATCTTGCTTTATGGTTGAGGTCCTGTTTTAACCTAACCTAACCCCATCTTCCTTTACCACAATACTGTTGTTATTATTGTATCTTTCCATCACACAGCTGGACTCATTTTACTTATTTATTTTATTTTTTTTTTTAAGAAAGAGGAAACTTCCAAATGATATGCGTGTTGTCACCCTATAAGAAAGATCTCTTTCTTTCACACTCTGAGCTACAGTGTGCTTATTATGAGGCACTTTTAATGTTTCTGAAGGTTAATGGAAAATTTATGGAGCAACAAAATTATCAACACTAAATAGACAACCATGTAATTGTACAGTACATTCTTACTTAGAATAAGTTAAAGTAGCTGCATGGCAAACCACAGATTTAAACCCCGGTTCAGGACACCTTATACATCAGGCATTTAAACACTCTGTCCTAAAAATTTAACAAAAACTATATAAATATCAATAAACTTGGAACTAAAAAGAAACATTCTGGTCCAAGATAGAACAGGTGGTGGAATCAAGAATTCAGTTGTGAAAGCAAGAGAGACACCGAGTTTGCTTTTAATGATCGGCCAAAGCAGAGAACAATGAGACGGGAGAAACTATCAGGGTCCAGTGATATATCTGTTTTTAATGACAACATGCATTTTCTACAGGAACCTTTCTCTTGTAGATATGAGGAATCCAGCTGGGTGTTGTAGTGTAATGTTGTAGAGGTGTCCAGCTGGGTGTTGTAGTGTAATGTTGTAAAGGTGTCCAGCTGGGTGTTGTAGTGTAATGTTGTAGAGGTGTCCAGCTGGGCATTGTAGTGTACTGTTGTAGAGGTGTCCAGCTGGGCGTTGTAGTGTACTGTTGTAGAGGTGTCCAGCTGGGTGTTGTAGTGTAATGTTGTAGAGGTGTCCAGCTGGGTGTTGTAGTGTACTGTTGTAGAGGTGTCCAGCTGGGTGTTGTAGTGTACTGTTATAGAGGAGTCCAGCTGGGCGTTGTAGTGTACTGTTGTAGAGGTGTCCAGCTGGGCGTTGTAGTGTACTGTTGTAGAGGTGTCCAGCTGGGTGTTGTAGTGTAATGTTGTAGAGGTGTCCAGCTGGGTGTTGTAGTGTACTGTTGTAGAGGTGTCCAGCTGGGTGTTGTAGTGTACTGTTGTAGAGGTGTCCAGCTGGGCGTTGTAGTGTACTGTTGTAGAGGTGTCCAGCTGGGTGTTGTAGTGTACTGTTGTAGAGGTGTCCAGCTGGGCGTTGTAGTGTGCTGTTGTAGAGGTGTCCAGCTGGGCGTTGTAGTGTACTGTTGTAGAGGTGTCCAGCTGGGCGTTGTAGTGCACTGTTGTTGCATAACACTTATGGTCAAGCAAGGTGGGGTATACATCTAGAACCTACTTGTGTTTACATATTAAAGGTCCACTTACAGAGTCCCTATAACAAATCATTATAATATGACCTTACAACACGTAATAACAGGGCAACTATCCAGTATCTTACACAAACGGCTTCAACTTATTCACTACCTGTACAAACAATACTGTGAAAATCTATTAACATCAAATACCAGGATAAAATAAAACTGGGGATGTAAAGTAGCTAAAACAACAATCTGTGCAGGTGGGGGTCGACATGCTCCGAAATTTTACGTGTGACTTGTGACAGCCTCCGTGTGACTAGTGACAGCCCTCATATACCAAAATTTATCGTCCATGGTCTCATAATGTTTCCCACAAAGTATGCACAGATAGTTGTTTTAGCTACTTTACAAATTACTTTTGCTTGCTGATAAAACTTCTTTGGTTATGATTTAAATACTTCGCATGCTGCACGTTTATATTAAGTCCTTTCAGTACCTGTGTCACCTTATCAATAGCATTACATGAAAAGAAGAAAGATATACATAAATATCAAGTAAGACTGTCTTGCCCTACATTATGGCAAGAGCTGTGTTTTATAATTAGTTAATAAAAATGAAGAATTATTCCTGAAATCCTATTACAACTGACTCAGAACTGAGCAATTCCATGTACAGTAGTCAGCAATGTAGCTGTCAAAACCCACAGACCCCAGGACTAAGACTTGTGACCAGGATCACTGAAGAAATTCAACAAATACAGTACAGGACTTTTTTGTTAACAGGTCTCTACATTAACCTGGTTTATGTGACAAAAACATGATTACTGATCCCATGGTAAGGTTGTCTCAGGCTCTGAACTGAGTTACCATGAGGCTTTCATACCTATAAAGATAGAATAAAAACAATAAGTCTTATTTTTGTAGTATTGGTGAGGAATATAGTTATTGAATAATTATACCTGCAGTTGATGAGGCAGCCACTGGAGGAATCCCAGGGGCAGGGGCACCTCCTACCTCAGCTCCACCAACTCCCAGTAAGGAGTCAAGACCCCCACCCAGGAGGTCCAGGGTGCCACCAGAGAATGCTACCAGAGGAACAAAGGGTTCAACTAATGGGTTTAAATACAGTACAGTACACAGTGATGTTCCTTTGGTTACAGTTTTAAGTATAAAGCTTTACTTCTGTAGGAAAATCTAGGTACATGATGGTAAGCTAAATGGTAATTAGTATTATTAAAATTTAATTTTATTGTACAAGAATAAATATAAGATATATACTGTACTGTACATTAACATTATATTAGTTAAGCAAACTATCTCTAATTCTATGTTTCCAGGTAATTAGAATAATAATTATACTAATAAAGACAAAATATGAGACAACCTGTTTTACTGCTAACTAAAAGAACTATACAGTAAACAGCTGAAAATGTTATGAAGAATGTCAAAACTTTACTAAATATTGAGCTCCCTGAATCAATGGTTTAAAGAGATGTTTCCCAAGCAGTAACTCCAGCCATAACAGCCTGACAAACAAGTTTAGGTGAATCTACTAAAAGTAAATTATATTTCAATCTTGAGTGTTGAGCAGTCAGGGAGCATCACTTGAGGCATACAGTAGTTCTCCAGGCTGGTCAGTTATACATTTTCACTCAGGATGACACTACCTCACTTAATGTGACCAAGGGTTCATAACTCATTTCTACAAATACTCAAAAGGACTATCCTACTAATGTGAACAAACTGTTACATAAATTCTGCCCAGGATTATGATTTCCCACTTAATGTAAGAAAGTGTCAATACTTGAGAGAGTGAGTGAGATACCTGGCTGTGCTGCAGGTACAACTGGTGGAGCATTGATATCCATGTTGAGGAGGTCTGGGATAAGGGAATCCTGATTTGGAATAACAGTTGGCTGCTGCTGCTGCTGTTGCTGCTGCTGCTCTCCAGCAGTTTCATTGTCACTACCACCTGATGACTAAAATGCACAATATGTGTGTGAGTTATTTGTTTCAATCTAACCTAACTTAAAACACACTGTACTGCATGTAGTATTACTGCTGTATTCAGTTTGATAAAAAAAAAGGGCTATCAAATAAAATAAACCATGCAATAAGCTACACAACCCTTTTTCAGCCAATAAGCAAATCCACAACCCTGGGGTATTGGTGGTACATCAGTAACCAAAGTATATCTCAGTCCCGTGCCCTGGGTTCAATCCCCAGCCCAGGACAGATGTGAGAAGGGTGTTATTCAGTATGACACCACCAGGTTTTTTCAGTTTACTCCAGTTCCCCCTGCACTAACACTGGACA
Organism: Homarus gammarus; assembly: GCA_958450375.1. Classification (NCBI taxonomy): domain Eukaryota; kingdom Metazoa; phylum Arthropoda; class Malacostraca; order Decapoda; family Nephropidae; genus Homarus; species Homarus gammarus. Next base: position 904,287 of record CAUDMG010002954.1, on the reverse strand, counting down.
ATGAAGATTATAATAAATCAGATGTCATTAATCTTCCAAATATTTCTTCCACTTATTATTTTTCATGTGTTGGTTACTCCCCACCGTATCTACTATTTTACTTTTATATATCCCTTCCATATCTCTTATCTCTCTTGTAATACTTTGCCACAATTTTTCACATCGTACAAAATCATGGCTCAACTTTCTTAGCACATACCAATCATTCCTTCACCCTTTTGTTCTCCTCTTTGTGTTGTATTCTTGCTTCCTTCTCTCCCACTTATATATACAGATTTTCCCCTTGCCTCCTCCTCCTTCCCAATGCCACTTTTATTTGTGTTCCATCAAGCATCTCAAACATTCATAGTGTTTCAATAAATCTACCAACCAACATTTTACACTGTCGAGATTTGATTATATTGCTTCTCTCTTGCATAAACTCTGATCATCTTTCAGTGAACCATAAAAGATCATAAAGTATTTCAATCCTCAAAAATGTGTTTCTTTACATCCACTATATAATATCATGCTTACACCCATACTGTAATATCTGGTCCTAGTATTTCTTTTTTTTATTCTTTTCACTAAGTTAGGCACATGTACTCTATTAAGTCTAACTAAGTAGACCTTTGGGGTATCATCTTCCTTCCTTCTTGATATAAATGTTTCAAAAGAGCAACTGTCCACATCTACTGCAGGATTTCTTACTGCTTACCATATCAAACACCTTTTAAGATGTTACTTTCTATATGGTTTTTTCATCTCATGTTCTAATTCTTCAATATACACTAAAGACCTCATCTTTACCAATGCCAATTATTGACAGCCTTAAGCTGGGCAAACCCATTTAGAGAACATCAAACTTCCCTCTTAAGTTCTCTGCATCTACAATTCTAATTTTATCCTCAATGTACTAAAAATATCCCCAACATACTGTATACAGGAGGTTCCAGACTTACAAGCACCTGCCGATACAAATGGGATTAAACTTGAAATTACAGTAAATTATTTACCTGATGACTTATTTTTTTTACTTTCATTTCTGTATTTTGTCATTCTATTTCTTATTTTGTCTTAAATCAAGTGATTTTAGGTGTATATAAGGACTTAGGCTATGATATAGCGGGATTTTAAAAAAAATTTTTAAGTACGGTATGCTCATAGCATGTGTTCCGACTTACGTACAAATCTGAGTTACAAACGTCCTCAGGAACAGAACCTGTTCGTACCCCGGGCCCCCTGTATTTAACTTTACAAAGCCATAAGATCTATGACATTGAAAATATGATGATAAAACACAGCATATTATTTTCTCAAGAAGCAAATAGTATAAGCTATAGCAAATCCTTCATCACCCACCACACACCTTAGGCAGCGCCCTACGAAGGCCTGTACGTCCCTCCACAAACGCAGATGGAGGCTTATGGTAAACAGATGCAAGAGAAGCAATGTGGCAGATGAGCTCATCCAAGAGTGTGGGCTCAATCAAATCAGTTTCCTCTGCTATGAGCGGCTTCTCTGCTAGAACAACCTGAGGAAGATGATTAAGACATTATCACTGGATTGAAAGGAAAATTCTTAGGTACATCTACATTCCTAAATAAAAAATATGAACATCCTCTGACAGTGAAAAAGAATAGAATAATAAATATAGTTTAACCAGAAAAGTCTCCAAATCACCTTTTGCACGGATACAAAGTTTAAGAAGCCATAACTCTGGACAAAACGATGGAAAACTGTGATTATTAACTTCCTCTTAAATCTTTTTACACTGGCAATGTTATGTATCTATAAGCCATAGCAAATTAATATCCACTGATATTATAACATTCATAAAGATGGATGCACACAAAAGGATGCCTGGTATATCTATTTCCCTCTCCAGACAATAGCTGACAGTCATGTGTAGCTCAGTGGTAGAGAAAATCTGCCTCATAAGCCAAGGGTCTTGAATTCAATTCCTGGCTGGAATATAGACTGGGTTTCCACCTTATACACTCAACAATATATTAGTACATACACTAATTGCTTGTTGAAGTTGAATCGACCATTTTTGAAAAATTTGTGGCAAAATGTTTAAATTTTTGTGTGAAGACATAAATGCGGCATTTATGAAGATTTGTTCATTTCTTTTTCATGCATACAAGTCCAATACTACTGTTTCTGCCAGTGTGATCATTGCACAGTGGCTTTAGTAAACTGATGGGTTAAAGTTCAATAACCAAATTCAAGAAAATTTAAATTCAATAATACAATTCAGTCACAAAATCCTACATTATACTACACAGTCTCTCACCTCCTTGGCAGCTCCTGGGTCAGTGGACAACAACCTCCAGTATATGAAACCTCTGTCTCGCAGGTCAGGGTTGTCAGAGTCCTGTGTGGCCAGGCTCAGCACCTGTCACAGATAAAATTGTTTAGTCTACAACACAATATAATACAGTATTTATAACAAAACTCTTCATCTCTTGACAAACTAAAAAACACAATGTTGTTAAGAAGCACTCACTGAGGGGGTATAATAACACTTCCAGTTATGCACAAACACACTATAACCTCAAATCTGTTATGTAAAACAATATACAGGTATCCTTCATTTAGCGTTTATTTGCTTTAGCGATAATTTTTTTTACACCCTTTCTCGCTTCATGTTTAGTCAAAATTCAGTTTAGGGATAGTCTCACTCACTGGGAAGGGGAAAACTGGGGATGAGGTGGCCTGTGAGATGGCATGTTACATGTAATGAAACTATAAAAGTTGTGGGAAAATTATTACAATACTTTAAAGTGGCTTAGATATAAGAAAATATAATATGAAAATAAGAAAAATCAAGAGCATGAGTGTGTGTATGTGTGTGGGAAGTAAAGGTATGTGTGGAGAGAGTGGGCTGTAACTTTCTCGCCTGCCCAGCTGCAATACCTCCCCCAATGTGACATCATGGCATACACACAGCAGCCACACATGTCTCTGAGATGGCTGAACTGTGACATGTCACCCAGAGGATGGCGTGAGTGGAAGGAACTATTTTTCATACATAAAATATATGCTATTGTATTTTATGATATACTATGTATCAATTTTATTGTTCATCATCGCAGTTTTAGTTCATTTTGGACCTGCTCACCTGCTCACAAATTTTTTTAACTCTGAACTAAATCATTTAGATAGAAATTTGGTGTTAATAAATCAATCATTTCACTTTAAAACCATTTATAATGAATTTGTTTATTATTATTATTATTATTATTAGCGAGTACTGTACTCAGTGTTTACTGCCCTGCTGTTTAAACATGTTTTTCTCCCCCCCTGCTTCACTGTTTTCACTCATACAGCGATAATTTCACAACATTAATTTTTTTTCACGAATGCAACCCCATCGTTAAATGAAGAATACCTGTAAATATCAATACAGTACTGTAACACGAATGAATTGGTGAAAATATCCAGTAAGAAATATTATAGTACTTTGATTTCCAAAACCTAAAAAAATTACTATTAAAGATAAGGAAAAGATAAATAACCCTACCTGCTGAACCAACTCCTGTGTGTCAGTGGGTCTTTTTAGGAAGAGTTTGACAATAGCAGTGAGGAGCTGTAGCTGCACCTGTGTGTTCTCATCATGGAAACCCTCCAAGAAGCTCTCAAGAAGTTCATCTGCATTATCTATACGCTCTGCATATTCTCCAATGATCCAAATCATTGATGCCCTGTAAAAATCGGGGAATTGTTATGCTGTCCCTTGTTATCATTACAGTTGAACAGACACTTTATGATATACCCTACACACATTGACTCACATGAGAGAACCTCCACTTTATGCTTCCTGAGCTCATTGGCAATGCTACATTCACAACCATCTTCCCAAACATGCTTGGATCTATCAAATCCACAAGGGAAAAAGATACGTCTGATATGGATGTTGCTAATAAACGGCCAGAACAACTAAAGTTTCTCTTCATCTGACCATGTTGCCTCCAATGAAAAGCAGTACCTCAGAGGGATCCAGGGTAGGAAGCTGAGCTATCTATTCACTCTTGATCATAAAAAGAAATTTTAAGATCAATCCAAATTCAAGATTTTACAAGGTGAGGGAAGATGAGGAAGGTGATTAGCCATATGGTGTACCCAAAGAGACTAAGGAATCACAAGTGCTGCAAAGTTTAAAACAATGAAAACCAGGAGAGGATACCACAGACCTCCAAGTAGAACGCGACAGAAATAAAGCTGAGATGGTCTTACAAAACTGATCATAAATTACCTGGCCTCGGGTTCATCAAGTGTGTCAAGATTCTCACACAGCGTAGAGATGATGCTTTCATATTTATTGGGATACTTGCGGAAGATGTCCTTAATTACCACTATGGCTTCCTGCACCACGTAATTCACCTGGAAATATATAGATAACTTAATGTCAAGTCCAAAAAAATTAATAATAAAAAGTAACGATTTTTTCCTTCCTAGGCTCATCAAGAGAGACTGGTGGAGATGTCACAGGTCATTAATTTCCTCTATACAGTGCTGTAAAGCAAAAAAGTGATATTTCACAAGTAATCTTCCATTCTGAATTTAATAACAAAGTTTCCCTCTGATCACACAAAGCACGAGAAAATATTACTGCTGGTACGCACTTTGGTCTGGATCAGATCCAGTAGCGTGGAGACACATCTCTCAGCAGATGTCTCAACCTTGATGGCGCAGCGTCCAATTGCTCTTACAGCTTTTCGTACAAAGTCAACATCAACTTCAGTAGCGTACCTGTAGACACATAATTTTCTCATTAAATATTCCAAGACTTGATTTACTTATATTCATCTCAAAGATCTATGACCTGTTTCTTGAGAGGTTTAGTAAGGACCATTCCCCATGTATTATTATTACTAACTGACACACACATGCACACGCACAATATCTTTTTCAGCCTTACACTTCCTCTCCCACTATACAGTACTACAGAATGCCCAGAACTAAGAGCAAACACAGACTTCCTCTTTGTTTGCCAGCAGTGTCCACATTTGCTGTTATAAATGTTACCATATGCCATTCAACACAGTAAACTCCTATACTGTACTGCACCTTGCTGCTTCCTGAATATCAATCCCAGGGCTCTTACATCTCCTGTATCCATCACCTCCTACAAGATCTTCCGGTTCCCTCCAATTAATTTCTGACTTACAGCTACATTCTTTTTACCAATATCTAACATCCCAGTCTTAGCAAATCCCTGTATTAGCTCCCATTCACAAAGCTAGAATTGTATTACATATATGAAGTTGCCTATTTTCCATTTTCTTCTTCTCCAAGAGGACCAATGCACTTAGCTTGAGATCCAAGAGAGGACATGAAGACTGTTTTAACCAGGCCAATGGTAAAGAAAACAACTTACTCCTTCAGTTCAGACAAGACTTGAACAATATTGGCCTCAGAAGCTAAACGAATCATGATGTCCAGCTTCTCCAGTTTCACATAGATGGGATCATTATATTTGACAAAGAAAACTTTCATCTCATGCTTCAGCAGTTCAGGCCGCTTCTGGACAATCAGGTTGATGTTCCTCAGAGCAACGTACTGAACCTGAATAAAATGGAAGACAAAACTTATGAGAGAAATCACCTCCAAGTTGTACATTATGTGTTCTGCCATGATATTCCCCTTTTACAACAAGGTTCCACCTCTGGTTTACCCATTGAGGCCTCACACAAGCTACCATCACAAGCCAGCAACACATCCTTCCCCATTAAGCACTCAACAACTTGCTCTCTGTTCATTGTTGCTTCCTTCACAGACACTTCAGATGCCTCCCTTCATAGTACAATCACATCAATCAACTTATATTTTATTCTTCTAATCAACACAATTTCTATGTGTTTGTTTTCTCTATTATTTTACTTTCATGAACACTTATAATTTTCTTTCTCTGTCTCCATTCACTCTGAGCACTCCACATTTTCCCACAATCCCCTCCATTTCCCTATCACTAATTCTTATATTTAAATCCCTCATCACTCTTAACTCACACTAAACCTTCAATGCAGTTATTATAGTCTTACCAGAGGTTCTCCCTCCTTCTTGCTTGTCTCAATCCCTGGTGCAATTGTACATAAGAACATAAGAAAATAAGGAGTCTGCAATAGGCTGGTTGGCCTGTGCATGGCAGCTCCTGTCGAGAGTTACAACCACTCTCTTTCGTCCATGAATCTATCTAGCCTCCTTTTAAAACGTTCCAGCATCCCAGCACTTACTACAAAGTTGCTAAGCTTGTTCCACTCATCTACCACCCTATTTGTGAACCAGTTTCTTCCTATCTCCCTCCTAAACCTAAACTTATCCAACTTAAATCCATTGCTACAAGTCCTATCCTACTCGGATATTATAAGAACTTTATCTATATCTCCTTTATTGATTCCTTTCACCCAATTAAATACTTCTATCATATCTCCCTCCACTCTTCGTCTTTCTAGGGAATGCAAGTTTAGTTTCTTTAATCAATCTTGATATGGAAGGTTTCTAAGTCCCGGAATCATTTTCGTCATTCTTCGCTGCACCGACTCTAGTGAACTGATATCCATTCTATAATAGGGGCACCAGAACTGAACCGCATAATCGAGGTGCAGCCTGACTAGCGCAAGATATAATTGCAATATGACCTCCGCACTCTTATTACTTACACTTCTAGATATAAAACCTAATACTCTGTTTGTCTTATTTCAAACATTAAAGCATTGTTTTCAAGGCCGAAGGTCCAAGCTTACAAGTAACCCTAAGTCTCTCACAAGTCGACTTTTCTAAGTTGATGTTGTTAAGGCTGTATACATTGACAGTATTTGTTCTTTCAATATTAAGTACGCTGCACTTGCTGGTGTTGAATATCACTTGCCATTTTTCTGACCAGTTTATTTAAATCCTCCTGTAGCGCATTTGCATCATGCCCTGAATTAATCTGCCGCCCTATTTTGGTGTCATCCGCAAACTTGCTTATGTCACTGCTGATCCAAGTATCTAGATCGTTTATGTAGATTATGAACAAGAGTGGGCCCAGTACTGACCCCGGACAACCCCACTGGTTACACAGCCCCACTCAGATTTAAAACCATCTACGCTGACCCTCTGTGTTCTAACGGTGAGCCATGATTTTATCCAATTTAAAACTTTCCCCTCGATACCATGACCCTTAACTTTTCTCAGAAGCCTCTGATGCGGTACTCTGTCAAATGCTTTGCTTAAGTCTAAGTATATAACACATTGTAATTTTCGTCATTCCCTTTGTAAATCCATGTTGAGTCGTAGATTAATTTGTTTTTCTCTAAATGCAATTGGACGCTATTTGCTATAATTGATTCAAGAAACTGATTCAAGAAATTTCCACTATACAATACTGTAACCATCTTCCTCACTACTTTTAATCTGATTCATAATATTCTAAAACTGACTCCCTCATGTTCTATCTCACAACTCCATGTGTCATCACTCAACAATAACAACTTACTCTACCAAACTAACCTCAGGTTCAGATGACAGTAGAGTTACCAAGGGTGGAGCTAACTTCTTGGTGAGATTCTTGACAAATTCAGAATCACTGACCATCAACTCCATAAATTTCATGAGGCATTTCACTGCAGACAAAACAACAGCAGCATTGGCATGAGCCAAGCGTGGTGTGATGCGCTCACAGATACTGGTAGAAAAACAAATATCAATTAAAGACTCATGGTAGTCTTATGACTGCAAAATAACATTCTTAATACATAAATTTATAATGGTCAATGATAACTTATGAAGGGTGATTGGATACTGTAATTTACTTTCTCTCACTAAATTCAAAGCAATTACTTTTTCTGAGACAAAATGCAAATTTCTTATAACCAAACACAATTCCAGCAATTTTATTTCCAGAAAGCAAACTTATTCTACAAACACAAGTATAAAAACTGAATAAGCAGAACTAACCTTTGTGCCTCTCGCTCATCTTTGGGACTAAACTGAGAAAGAGCATCAAGGATAAACACCTGGCCCCACTCAGTACACTCATTGAGAGCTGTGAGGAGTTTGTTCATAGTGGCAGCATTAAGCTCCATTAGAGGCTGGCCTGAGCTGCTGGCTTCATTGATTTCAGTCAGGGAGGCCACAGCATTTGCTACAACCTGTGGAACATCATAGCTTACAAATAATATCTATGGTTTGAAAGAGTCGTCTCGTTACCCGGAGCTCTCTCATCCCTGGAAGAGCTCTGCACCAATTGTTAAGGCTAACAGGGATACTGTATCGCTGTACCCTGTTTTCCATTCCCCATATCTTTCAAGCAAAGCTTAATACCTTAGTACAGTAGTACATCTCATTACTTGACACCTGCACGTCCAGCACATCATTAACTGGAAATGAGATTTTCCTCTCAACAATGGGGCGAACAAACCATACTGTACACCCTGTAGTTAGGACACTGTCTCAAGAGATGTAATGGTATGTCAACTTACAGAATTGTTTTTTAGGGATTGTAAATGTTCAATTTAGTGTGGCACAACTACTAAGCAGAATTTTCATACACATATTACATATGAGAATGATTTTGCAAAAGTGTAGAGGTAGACAACAAGAAACTAATGTTAAGTTAGGTAAAATCACTTCATATGCCTATTTTCATCTTATTTAGGCACTGTATTTTTAGAGCACAGAACAATATAGCCAAGTTTTGCACTAATTCACCTCAGGGACTGTAACTATCTGTAAAATGTTTTGCCACTGGGGATGGGGAGTAAGATGGAAGCAAAGGGGTTAACTGCAAACACTTCTAATCAATCATATGGCAAAATCTCACTCGTCAAAACTTGATGGTCATTTTACTTCACATACGATATTTATGCAAGCTAAGTAGAAATGCATTTTTAATACTACACTCTTATGGAATATATTAGTTGAGTGTCTAAACCAATTCCAATGACCAAAACTTTGTTATTCAGATGTGATACAAATGTTACACATCAAATACTAAAGGCAAAGCAGAATAAAATTTCCAATACCATTGGGTTGGAATCCGAGAGAAGCTCCTTCAGCTGATCAAGGAATCCTTGGTCTTCTACCATAGAGGCATTAATGTCGTGCAATTTAGCGACACAGATGGCTGCAGTTTTCCGCACATATGGATCTTCATCCTTCAAGCATTTGCGCAGTGGTTCACAGAGATATTCTGTAATCTTGTCAACACGGATGCATCCCATGGTCCGCACAGCCAGAGCTCGAATGAGAGGGTTTGGATCTTCACAATCCTAAAAATAAAAATTAATTTTGTTAAAACATTAATAAAAACATATTCAAACAAATCTGATATATTGACAAACAATTTTCACCAGTAATGAAGATTCAACTTATTAATATCCAAATCTCAGTTAATATTCATGATCACTTGTCTTATGGTCACTTTTTCACATCTATGTCTTTTAGTCTATTATGAGACTTAACAATTATATTAGGTATTCTTTTGTGAAATCAATCATAATGTTGACCACAACCTCAAGGATATTGTATTGTCCCACAAATATACTTCTGAACAATCTAGTTAATGACATCACATTTTTAGAAATATATCTCTAGAGTTTATCAACAAAATCTGAACAGTGGCATAAGTCATCAGTCACTCATCATTACCTTAACAAATGTATTAACAGCCATGATTGCCATGTCTGGCTGGGACTTGGCATAGTTCATAAGGTAGAGGTACACAAGCTTCTTTAATTCCAGGTTATCTGTCTGCATGCAGTTGACCACATCAGGGAAGAGCGCCGAGACATCTTTTCCTGTACAGCATATGGAAACATTAAAATACAGTAATGAATGGATGTAACACAGTAACTGGGTCTAGTGCATGTTGCATTATATTTTTACATAGACAACACATTACATTACAGTTTGTCTGAAACATATCCCTTAGCCCTCCCTTCCAGGAATCTGTATTTGGTTCATTGTGGTACTTCATTAAATAGTTTCTAAAGTTGTGTTTGTTCCTCCCTGAGTTTCCACAAGAGCAAAGTTTGTGACAGCCAAAACACATAGACAAAGACTGATTGGACTGTCACTTACCAACAGTCATAGAAGCAATGACTTTCTTCACAGCTTCCTTCTTCTTCTCCTTCTTGTCACTATTTAACTCAGACTTCAACTCAAATATTTCACCTTTCTTGGTGGTCGTGAAGTACTTGGAGTCCGTCATTGTCCTGGTTTATGTTCACTTATACCTGAAAAAATATATTACAAAATAACACAACTACTGACCACCAAAATGGGCAAAAATTAAATGGATATCAAACAAACTGATCAAAACTGAGCAGATATAACAAGGAAGTTCACCACCTGACAATGTTCCATAAAGAGCAACGTGCAAAAGAGAATAAATGTAAAAGCCGTAACCAACCACATCCTCACACAGACAATATTTCAGCAAATCAACTCCTAAGCAAAATTTTGGGGCTAATTACTACTGATCCACAAAGAAAATTAACCTTTTCTTGGTCTTTCAGCACAAATTGTGTCACTAAGCGCTCCCTTGCTGGCGACCCCTCCCGCTCAGCCGTGCACCCCTCCCACAACCAGAAATACAGGAACAGCAGACCGGCCCTAACAACCACTTAAGTCCCTTCCAATAGCCTCGGGTGATGGCATAAGTTTCTCTGAGGTAACATTTGTTTAGATGATAAATGTTTTCTTAATTAATAAAAAGTCCCAAAAATGTAAAACATTAAATTTTCATATTAGTGCATTATTTTTAGGATATATTTTTATCCATCCCAAACACTATTGTATGACCATGCAGATAAAATTAATAAACTTAACATACCTAACATAGACTAGGTCAGGTAGATTAGGTTAGGTTGGGTTAGGTCGGGTAAGATAGGTTTATATATTTTATGTCTGGTAAATCATAGTAGGCAGCCGTGCACAAGTTCGGGATGGAATTTTTTTTTGAAATATTCTTAAAAAAATTTATTCCGTTCCACCTCTCATGTTTGGTTGTCATAGGTGAGGTTAGGTTAAGTTAGTTCAGGTTAGTCAAAAAGGTCATCCTAGAAACTATCATTGTATAGTGTGCCCACCAAACATGGCCATTTACCTGCCATACCAATATACATCGACGTTTCGCATACAGCTGCCATCCCTGCATCCTGTGCCAAATTAAAACACCACGGAGGCCACCACATACTTGTAAATTTATCTTAAGTTAATTTGAAGTAATATTTCTGATGCTCCACCTTCATACTTTCTTTCTTTCCATTAAAAAAAAAAAAGTAATTAAATTCTAAGAAAAATAAAATGACACTACTTGTAATTTCTTTTCCTTGGTATTTTTGCATTTACACACCTCACATTCCTACCACTAATCTATTATCATATTCGAATAAGACGTCTAATTGTAGGATAACTTTCATCTATTACATTACCTGCGGAAATGTATAATAACGGAGAAGGTGAATCCAAAAATTTCTCTATTTTCTTCCATTAACCTTGCGCCATTATCGCCTACCTCACCTCCCACACTATGTCTCTCCTTCATAAATCATCATGCGCATGTGTTCCCGTACACGTCACGCGGCCAATCAAAAGCGTTTTTTTCCAACCAATTAAAATGATTTTGGGTTTAATTCGCGATATTTTTGGCCCAATCAAATTCAAGTTTTATTTTGGGTCTCTCATATTTCGAAATTCAAATTCATTTCCGACCATGGAAGTCTGCGATGAGTGTCACTTTAATTATATGGAACTGATTGCGAATTTTTGGGAAAAAAACAATGAAACTCGCATTTTTTCAATCGCATGGTGTTCTTCTAACCCCAGTAAAGTGTCCCAAGTGCAAGACAATGTAAATACCGCAAAGAACAACATACTATGTGGAATCAACGTCAGCAACCAGGCCAATAAGGTAATAAACAGGCGAGTCCATCATATGGTGAGTCGGTTAGGTTAGATTTGCTTTTTGTTTTTCTAGTGTTTTTTTTGTATTTTTATTTGCTTAATCTTTTTTTTTTTCGGAAAACGTCCAACGAAAAAAATTAAAACAAAAAAACCTGGTTAATTTCCCCCATAAATGAAGGTCATATCAGTCTAAACACACAAATACACTAGAAAAATACGTTAGCTATAGTCATAAAATAATCACCAAATAACGAATAACATTGTGTTAGTTACTGTTTAATGTATACATAATGATCAAAATAATCACCTGGGTAGTCAAAATACAACACCATTCACTATATTACCTTCATTAACGAGACAAATCATCCTTGTCACTCACTAGACTCAGAGAAATAGGATTAAATTATGGATAATGTGTGTATTTACCGTGAGAGGTGAGGATAACAGGACAAAATGTAATAAACCTGACGTGTTCTGCTGCTGCTGCCCGGATCCTCCCATCGACCTCCTGGTGTAGCCGCCTCCCAACAGATGGCGCTCACTCTTCTCAATATTTTCGCTTTATTTGGGAAAGATCAAGAGTATATTTAAGTTTAAATTCAGTTTAATTTACTTTAATATATTCTCTTCGTCTCTTAGTCTTTATATGATTTTTTGTTTTACTTATGTGGATTTTTCAGGTATTTAAATTATTTTAACCCATTTCCTCAGCTGTCAAATCATAAAGATATATTAAACTGTAATTCATATCGTCCTCTTTCATTTTATTATATTACAATATGAGTTAGTTGTAAAGTAATGCCTTTTAGGATAATATAATATAAGTAAATAAATAGTTAATACGAACCTAATTTTTCTTATATCTTCTCACCACTGATCGGCTCGTTAACCGCTTAGGCGATCGGCCAAGTCTCTGTTACGCACTGCTGGCAAATACTGGGCATGCACCGGCTCCTGAATGTACCTGAACCTGCTCCAGTGTTGGTGAAGTCTTGTCTGGAAAGAGCTCACACTCGGTGCCGTCACAACACACTCTGGTAGATTGTTCCAAGAGTTTACAACCCTCACTCCGAAAAGGTTTACCCTCACAGTTTTCTGGACTTGCGGCTTCTTCAATCTTGAGCTGTGACCCCTTGTGGGGCGAGCGTCCGCCAGCTCCAAGTAAGGACACTCGACTGAGTAGTGCAAACTTTTTCGGAGTGAGGGTTGTAAACTCTTGGAACAATCTACCAGAGTGTGTTGTGACTGCACCGAGTGTGAGCTCTTTCCAGACAAGACTTCACCAACACTGGAGCAGGTTCAGGTACATTCAGGAGCCGGTGCATGCCCAGTATTTGCCAGCAGTGCGTAACAGAGACGTGGCCGATCGCCCAAGCGCTAACAAGCCGATCAGTGGCGAAGAGGATAAAAGTAAGAAGTAAAAGTAAAAGTTATACACCTCATTAGGTCGCCCCTTGCCCGTCTGTAGTATAAGCAAGGCAAGTTCAGGCGCTCCAATCTCTCAGGGTAGTTGAGGTGCCGAAGTGCAGGCACCAATCTGGTGGCCCTCCTTTGAACATTTTCAACCAACTGACAGTCCCTAGCATATCTCGGGGACCAGACGGGGTGACAGTACTCAGATGGGGAAGCACTTCACTCTTGAAGGTCGTTACGAGGGACTGACACCGTCTAGATATCTGAACGACCTTCTTACAAGACAATAATTTATTTGCCTGTTATAACTTCTCGTAATGGCCCGAGAACTTCAGCTCATTGTCAACATACACACCTAGGTCCTTCTCACATTAAGTATCAAATAGTGCAATTTCTTCATCCCGTTGGGACATATGATACGCCCCAGGTGCACCCTCTTTCACTTCGTGACATTGAATTTCAGCAGCCATTTCTTCGACCATTCTTGGAGCTCACAGAGATCCTTCTGCAGCTCTTCACAGCCCGCATGATTCTTGATTTCCCGAAATAACTTGGCGTCATCGGCAAACATTTGTATGGAAATTTCGTTTAACAAATTTATTGACAAAGCTTGGAGTACAGTTTGCCTATTCTGAATAATTCAGTCAGGTCTTGACACTGAGGGTGGTATTGTAGTGGATTTCTCCCCTACAAACGCTGTTTGTCGCTGAGTAGCCGATCCCGCGAATTCCCCAGTGTATGCCTCGTGATCTAGGTCAACCAGCGCCGCCTTACATGACGGAGGTCAACTACTAAGCCACGCCTACCTCCGCTATTTAAGACCTGACCTCGTGGTGACCTCTCTCTTCTTCCAGCTACAGCCGCAGCAAGCAACACCACCTCCTCCGCCGCTGCCTGGCGGCCCTCGCCCCCGCCGGCGAGCAGGCGACCCACAAGCTGTCCTCCTCTGAGCATCCTCACCAACCAGCTCTCTCTACATCACGCTTGTAACCACGCTGCCACTTCCCAGCACCAAGCTGCATTGTACATCCAATACAATATGTATACAGAGAGCACATTGTGAGTTTCCTTTCTCCATCCCATCCTGAGTGTGAACACAAATATCACGTACCCCACAGTATCACCTCTCACTGCCACGCAGGACAGAGGTTCATACACAAAGAAATACATCACGTTCATTAGCAGTATATATAGGTCAGAGTCATGTGGGTGACGTCACTGTTCACTGCCATGCAGGACAGTGGTTCATGTACATTGGACGTCATATTCTAATTGAAGACTAATCAGTGTGGGCGAGCAAATTTTGGATAAATAGCAAGAATGTCCCCAAGCACCCCTGATTCAATGTAGTAATTACAAAGTTCATGATACAATAAGCCAGGTGGCCTGAAGTCACATTCAATAATATAGTGTTCAAGTGTATGCTTTAAAGGTTTATCACAAAGTTTACATGCTGAGTGTTCCGGTAAGGGTACAGCGTTACTTACTTGCCAGATATGTCTGTATCCTAGCCTAATTCTGGCCACAACTATATCACATTATCTAGTTCTGTCCTTATGCTGGCCATACCGGTACCTCTTGTCACAAAATTTCTCATATTTACTAATGCTACAACTGCCTGGTCTCTCTGCATTTCTTAGTTCTTCTAGATCAGAGTTTATGATTCTGACTTGAATGTTTTTAAGTACAGCATTGGACAGGTCACGGTCAACATATTCCTTCTTACATGCCTCTTGGCGAGTCTATCAGCACAGTCATGATGCCTAATTCCAACATGGGACAGAATCCACACAAATTCGATACGAGAGTTCATTGGCAGTTATCACTTTTATTTTAATATCACACACAACTTTAGACATAGAACCTGATGGGCTGTTCATTGATTTCAAAGCACTTTGAGAGTCATAGAATATCACCCCACCTCCATTTTCTTTGAGGTCGTCTGTGGCTAAGTAGACTCCAGTTAGTTCAGTTTGTGTTGTGCTGGCCCAGTTGTTCAGCCTTTGCTTGTTTGACACTATCATCTCTTTTTCTTTATATATTACAATTGCACAGCCTGTTCTACCTGCGTTTGTCTGCACAGAACCACCAGTAAAAGCATAACTTTCACGTGATTGAATACTCTCTATGTGTCTGTTAATAGTTTCTAGTGTGACACTTCTCATCACATCGGTGTTTAAGATTTTGTAAAACGTCAGGCATGTCAATAAGAACATAAGAATGGAGGAAACTGCAGCGGGCCTATTGACCCATACTGGGCAGCCCCGTTTATACCCAACCCCTATTGCTCATATAAGCATCTAACCTATGTTTGAATCTATCCAGCGTATTCGAGTTAATGGTGATATTTGGTAACTTGTTCCATTCATCCACTACTCTGTTTCCAAACCAGTGTTTACCTATTTCACGCCGAAATCTAAATTTGTCTAATTTAAAACCATTGTTACGAGTTCGCTCCTGGTTGGATAGTTTGAGTACCTTTGTAATGTCCCCATTGTTTAACCCTGACTTCCATTTATACACCTCTATCATGTCGCCCCTCACTCTACGTCTCTCGAGGGAGTGCAAATTAAGATGCTTTAACCTGTCTCTGTGCTCAAAGTTCCTGATGTCCGGGATTAGTCTTGTCATTCTCCTCTGGATTCTTTCCAAGGATTCTATATCCATTCTGTAATACGGTGACCAGAACTGAACTGCGTAATCCAGGTGAGGTCTCACAAGCACTAGGTATAATTTTAAGATGAACCTCGCTAGTCTTGTGACTAACACTCCTTTGTATGAACCCAAGTACTATATTAGTCTTGTTACGAGCAAAAACACATTGTTTACTTGGCTTAAGATTCCTACTTATCATTACTCCTAAATCTCTCTCTCAGTCGGATTCCACAATGGCGTCGTTGTTCATCTGGTAACTGGTTTCCCTGTTTACATCTCCTATACTGAGTACTTTACATTTGTCCACATTGAATTTCATCTGCCGTTTTTCAGACCATTCGAAAAATTTGTTTAGATCTTCCTGTAATTTTGCAGAGTCCTCGTCATATTTAATTACACGTCCTATATTAGTGTCATCAGCAAATTTACTTATGTTGCTGTCTATGCCGATATCTATGTCGTTTATGTATGTAATAAATAATAATGGTCCAAGTACTGAGCCTTGGGGAACTCCACTAGTGACGTTGCTCCAATGCTATTTAGTGCCGTTTATGCTCACTCGCTGTTTCCTGTCCCGTAACCACGCCCTAATCCATTTAAGGATATTACCTTTGATGCCATGCGCTTCTACCATTTCTAATTAGTCTTTCGTGGGGGACTCTGTCGAAGGCTTTGTTAAAGTCGAGATATACCACATCATAATTGTGCCCCTCGTCCACCTATTCGAACAAACAACAGCGGGCCCTGTGGTATCCCGCTTGTGACAGGTACAGAATGATTTCGTGCCATTAATCACCACACACTGCTTATGGTCATGAGACCCTGCAATTGTGTGTAAATGAGACAGAAAGTCAGATAAGCAACCTGGGACTTGGTCAAAATTTTCGTGATGCCATATGGCAGCAGGGTCTACCATTAGACAACACATTATGCTTCCAATATCTTGAGACTTTGTGCAAATTTATAATAATTATATAAGTAATTGGTATGAGGGCCTGGGCTGCCACCATTTTATAAGGGCCTGGGTGTCCGTAACAATTCCTTTTACTCTCATACTTATTACCATTGGTAGCGTGAAGAGAGGAGGCTCGTGGGTTTATGTAATGATAGTATCAAGTAATAGAGAAGAAATAATGGTAAATACTGTAGGTAAATAATAGACACAATATACAAATACAAAATTTATTTAAACATTAATATGGATGTAGGAGAAAGAATATATATGTACCAACAGACGAAATCTGGTACTATGCCCTCAGGCTCAACATACTCACACCATTACTGGGTGGACATACTCAATAACACTTAACTCTTAGCACCATAAAGACCAGGGGCAACTGCCACTACAACACTCGGTCGTCAGGAGTGATACTCAAGCAACTGCCAGGGGTCCTGCCACCATGGGGTACTTTCCGACGAACTCTGAAGATCCCAGTGGATTAACCCCACCACACAAATAGCCCTACTGAGTTAGACACTCATCCACCAATGATGGGGGCTGGTAGTGGTGTGTGGCTTGGTGATCCGGGGTCACCTCGCAGGCCGAGCGTTAGGGCCAGACGAGCCAGCTATGGGGGCCATAGGTAGTCTGAAGTGTCTGACGGTCGGGTCTCACGAAGGTAACTGATCCTACTGGACCTCGGACATCTCCCCAGACATAGTGGATACAACATCCACTCTACAGACACGGCCTAGGCTGCGTTAGGGACCTGTATGGGTGAAGGGCGAGCACTTACTAACAGTGACAACGACATCACGTTTCAGGGGACGTTAAAGACGTAAACATTACTTCACTCAAAGCATATCAACTACGTTACTGTAACACTTGCACAATCAACTATTAATTGGGTCAAATCACTTAGAGAAGGGCGAATTACAACACAGAGTGGAATGGCCTACCTGTATGGGTGAAGGGCGAGCACTTACTAACGGTTGAAATGCCCGCGGCACCCTCATTCAAAATAGGCCAGGGAGTCCACCTACTTCTATTTCGATAAATCAATTTACTGTACACGCTGACGTTGAAACTGAGACTACGAACTCAATTTCATTCCCTACTATTGTCCTCACTAACTATGCTCTGACTGAGCTATCAAAAGCAAAATTAAATTGATTACAAAGGGTTAGATGGCAACAGGTCCCAACATACAGCGTCTTGCTACAAAATCCACGGATTATATTCAAAGTTCCCTTTAGAGTCTAAAGGGAACTTTGAATATAATCCGTCTTTGTCTAAAGTTTAGACAAAGACGGCCAATCGATGACGTCATCAAGGAAACAGAGAAAACGGGGGACGTTTCCACGGGGGGACTCGGAAGGTTTAGTGGACGTTTGAGCGTAATATGAATCCTTAAGGTTTTCAGGTTAGCCGTTATCACGATCATGACATTGGGTATCTCTAATGACGGATTGGTTGTTAAGATATTAGACACACAGATGGTTAATACACTATTTGTACGTCAGACAGCGAGGGTTCGTGTGTATCAACAATTACATTACTTTTTACCTTTATCCTCTTCACCATTGATCGGCTCGTTAGCCTCTTGGGCGATCGGTCAATTATGAGTTACCTTAAGAAAATTTATTTCATACAATAGCGTTATATGTTGTTCTCCTTTATATCATGTAGTCTAACTATACATTCGTATTTTTTACTCTCTGTAAATTCATATTGGCCAAAGCACGTGTTAATTTTATTGGTATAATTTCATCAGTTACCATAATTGTCCTTTGGTGATCTTCACCTGTCGTGTTTGTCGACGACAGGGAACCAGTTTTGGATCACCACAGGCGAATTATCACAAGTTTCACACAGGCCCTACCGTACAATAACTATTCCTCACGCCCAGGATAGCACTCCACACTACCCAAGAGTGTCAGACAGTGCTGCAGTTGTGTCAAGAGTATGCAGGGCACCACACACTCTTGTCTGGGATACGTGCGGCGTGGCCTCGCATTTTGGCGCCCAAGATGCGTACTGCCCACACGAGCCCTCAGGAGTGCATCTACCCAGAGCAAATCTCACGACTCCTACGATGGTAAATATGAGATATAATTTACTAATACTGTACACCGAAAATTTTAAGAAAATTATTTTATAGGTACAGGCACTGTACAGCATTGTGAAACTAAGAAAGCTTCAACCGTGCTGACCTTGTAGGGTAGACTAGGTAAACACTCGGCAGATCAAAAAGACCTGAGTATATATAGTAGCACCATCAGCCAGATTCACTACCGATTAATGTCACATTACTGTATGGTTAGAATTAATTGTAGTGGTGTCTTCGTCCAGAATAGAGGTAAGTACTTCAAGTACTGTACCTCCACTTTTTGTCTCTTAAGAAACGACCACAGCACATCCCTTTATTGCTGTCAGTATTTGTAAACCCAGTGTAAATGATATTTAATGGACTGACTGAACGAACGAACTCAGGCATTTTTGTACAGTAAAAATTAATTACTATTGACCTCAGAATATCTCCTACTATCAAGTGCACATGGCTTCAAAATGCCAATGATCTTGGTCAGATTTGAAGAAAAAAAAATCTGGGGGGCTTACAGCGCCCCACCAATACCAAAAGCTGGGTGGGCTCGCTTTGCTCGCCAGGTTCCCCCACCGAAAACTCCTTGGACACCCCCTCCTTTTGATATTCCTGGATCCGCCCCTGATCATGTTGTGAGGGGGCGGATTCTCGAGCTGACACCATTGTGAGGGGGCGGATTCTTGGTCTGTCACCAATGTGAGGGGGCCTGACTCCCCCTCTGTTTCTACACCACCCTCATCTTATCTACTTCTCTTAGGTCTTACTCTACTCAGTTCCGTCACCTATTCTTGGGTAGCATGGACATTCTCTTGGTAGCCTGGGCATTCTTTGGGTAGCATGGTCGAGGGTCTAGGCACGTGAGTATGGTAATTTTGGTATCAGGTCACTTGGATGGAAATAAAGGTAAAATACTGTGGGAGAAATGAATACACCTTAATTACTCTAAAACAAGTTTATTAATATGAAATCAAAGGGGAAAATATATGTTATAACACTCTCTGTGGACATATACTTCCAAGGAGTAACCCAGGGGAGAACACTAGGGCTCGCGGCCTTTGTTATTGTGGAGTAGCCAGACACATGGCGGGTCTGGGGTCTGGCCCAACGAAGCCTTGAGGCACATTAATCCGGCCGCATCGGTGCCATCTTCTCATATATGATCCCGGCTGGACATCTAATACATCCGAGGCCGTTGTTGGATGGTAGAGCGATTCAAGAATCACAATGGGATCGGGAGACAAACGGGAATCAGCGTCAGGGGACCTGTATGGATGAAGGGACGGGCACTTACTAACTGTGACAACAACATCACGTTTCAGGGTGGGGACGTTAAAGACGTAAATATGACTTCACTCAGAGCATATCAACTACGTTACTGTAACACTTGCACAATCAACTATTAATTGGGTCAAATCACTTAAAGAAGGGCAAATTACAACACAGCGTGGATTGGCCTACCTGTATGGATGAAGGGACGGGCACTTACTAACGGTTGAAATGCCCGCAGCGCCCTCACTCAAAACAGGCCAGCCAGTCCACCTACTCCTATTCCGATGAATTAATTTACTGTACACTCTGACCTTGAAATTGAGACTATGAACTCATTTTCATTCTCTATTATCATCTTCACTAACAATGCTCTGACTCAGCTATCGAAAGCACAATTAAATTGATCACAAAGGGTTAGATGGCAACAGGTCCCAACATACAGCGTCTACTCCCATAGACCAAGACGGGGGAAACAGAGAAAACGGGGGACGTTTCCACTGGGGGACTCGAAAGGTTTTGTGGACGTTTGAGCGTAATATGAATCCTTAAGGTTTTCAGGTTAGCTCGTCATCACGACCATTACAATGTAACACACTTTTGGTGGCAGGGTGGCCGGAGAGATGCGACGTGCTGGTGGTGGGCGGTGGAGCTGTCGGGTCATCGACAGCGTACCACCTGAAACAGCGAGCTGGAAGAGACCTTAATGTGGTGGTGGTGGAGCGAGATTCTACTGTAAGTGTCCCCACTCCTCAGACTATATATCGTTTTTAATGAAGAAATCTTCACAGGCCTCTGAAGATGATATACTATGCGTAGCAAGGTGGATAACTCACCTGCTATCAAATCTCCCACTTTATTTCACACTTCCTAACTTTAGCTTCCTCCTACACCTGCTTTCAGCTTCTGAGCAAACGGCTCTCTTCTCTCCATCTCATCATCATCATCCTCTGAAGATATCTTGAATAAAGACGAAAGCTAAGGCGCTCCAGTGTTTCCCCTTTCCTTCGTGGTTTTATCTAGATTTATCTTGTCCCCGTTTCGATTTTGGATGTCTATAATATATATATATATATATATATATATATATATATATATATATATATATATATATATATATATATATATATATATATATATATATGCAAGTAAATCACTGTAGGTGCGCGTGATCTAGGTATATGCTGATAACCACAAGGAAAGAAGAAAACACGAAGCTCCCAAGCGCTTTCGTGTAATTCACATCTTCAGGGGTGATTACAGAATAAAGAGAAGTACAAAACAAGGTGTATATATACATAGGAGGGTGAGACCAGGTCCACAATGGTCAGGTATTAGGTAATGACCCTACTAATCTTTAAATAGCACACAACGGTTGGTGGTCAGGTCAGAGGGTAAGGTGACCCAACCTTCTCACCTGGTTCCAAATCTTCTTAATTACAAAATTGTCCAGTTTGTACATGCCATTACTCAAATTCATGTTGAATGCTTCTGTATGTTTAATGAGACTAGATTCTATGATGTTCCTATTATCAATTGAATTACAAGGTAATATTGAGGAGGCATTATCCCAGTCAATGCAATGCTTGTTATCCCTCAAATGAACAAACAGAACATTGGATTCCTGGCCTGTCCTAACACTATGTTTATGTTGTTTAAGTCTAGTTACAAGATCTTTACCTGTCTGACCTAAGTAAAACATATTACATTCCTTGCAAGGAACTTTATAAATGTAACCAATTGTGTTGTTGGGGGCATTTAAAAGCTCATGCATACAGTATATACAGTATATATATCGGTGGTGAAGGAATACCTCAATACCTTTGCTGTAGAAATATCTGCCCATCTACTTAGACAACTTTACAGAAAACCTCACTTACGCCAACTACCTCAACGTACCCTATTGCATAAATTTCATCCATCAAGTACAGAATTATGTTGTGGGTAATCAGATACATCAAAACTAACTGTCCATGTTGCTATGCAGCCTTTGTGATGACAACCACTTAATATTGACTTCTTTTTTTTTCAAATACTGCATTGCTTTTCTTATAAATTATTCCTTGGCAGTTATAAAACCAGTGTAATTATTATTCAGCGATAGACATAAATTAAATGTTACTTAAGAAAAATTTACTTTAAATATATTATACGTGGTGAAGGTCGAGACGTTGTGTGAAGTGAGCTTGATGCACTCAACAAGGTCAAACACTACTTGATGCTCAAAGTCTCTCACGTGTTTGTCTTTCTCTTCTCTATGTCTTATTTGGCAGCCATAAGATGAATTTAGTCTTACACTATTATAGAACGCTTTCTGTAAGTCTCATACTCTTCGTACTTCCAAGTAAAAAAAATATCTTCCTATCCTATCTTATATACTTAACCAATAATATTTAACATAACCATGTGAGTAACAGAACTGCTGACGTTATCTTGAAACTTTACCTAGCATTAGTGAGGCCACACATGGATTATGCGGTTCAGTTCTGGTGTTCTTATTATAGAATGGACATAGATTCTTTGGAGAGAGTACAAAGAAGAATGACAAAAATGATCCATAATATTAGAAACCTTCCATATGAAGAAAGACTGAAAAGCTTAGGCTTACATTCATTAGAGAGGCGTAGAGTTAGGGGAGATATGATAGAGGTGTACAAGTGGGTGAGTGGGATTAACAAGGGTAAAATGGAAGATGTTCTGAAGCTCAGTAATAACGAAATAACTAGAACAAATGGCTTTAAATTAGATAAATTCCGATTCAGAAAGGATATAGGCAAGCACTGGTTTGGCAATAGAGTTGTGGATATGTGGAATAGGCTACCGAGTGCTATAGTAGGATCGGGGACGCTAGGGAGCTTCAAGACGAAGTTGGATAGGCACATGGAAGTGCTGGGATGGGTGTGAAAGGGATCTGCCCTGTATGGGCCAGTCGGCCTCCTGCAGTATCCCACTTTCTTATGTTCTTATACCTATCACAGCTTCTCTGTAGCCATGTGAGTAAAAAACCTTTCTCTCTTCTAGCAGTTTTTGCCCTTGTACAGTACTCCAAATGCTAGCAAGTTCTATGCCACATTATTGTCAACTGTCACGCTCATCTCCAAGTTTATAACAGTGATGTTGCGAAGGGGACATTTAAGTTCTTGTGACACACACACGTGTTTACACACCCCAAACAATTCCTTCTAGTGACGTCACTGGTCTATGGGAGCACAGTAGTTATAATATGCAAGGATAAAATACTGTTTGTCGTCCTTGATAATACGCATTTGATTTTTCGCAAATATAATGAACCTGTTTTAGCTTGTGGGGTTCAGGTGGTTTGGTTCTCACTCAGGATGGGATGGAGAAAGGAAACTCAGAATGTGCTCTCTATATACATGTTGTATTGGATGCACAATGCAGCTTGGTGCTGGAAAGGCAGCATGGTTACAAGCGTGATGTAGAGAGAGCTGGTTGGTGAGGGTGCTCACTGCTCAGAGAAGGACAGCTTGTGGGTCGCCATGCTCGCCGGCGGGAGCGAGGACCGCCATGCTCGCCGGCGGGAGCGAGGACCGCCATGCTCGCCGGCGGGAGCGAGGACCGCCAGGCAGCGGCGAAGGGGGAGGTGTTGCTGGCTGGTTGGTGTGGGTAGAAAGAGACAGGTCACCACGAGGTCAGGTCTTAAATAGCGGGGGGGGGGGGGTAGGCGTGGCTTAGTAGTTGAACCCGCTCCGTGATGTATGGCGGCGCTGGTTGACCTAGACCACGAGGCACACACTGTGGAATTCGTGGGGTCGGCTACGCACCGACAAACAGCGTTTGTAGGGGAGAAATCCACTACAAGCTCCTTGCTTTCTAAACCATAAAAGTGACGCTCATGCGGTTTTTCCCTCAATTTATTTAAGATCCATCTTGGGACTGATGTTTAATAGTGAGTGTTTTGTGTCACACCCTCGGCTACACTAACCTTTGCTATCTCTAATTCCTTTCAGTTTTTCACTTTGATTTATTGTAACTACAATTTTTATCGGAAGGAGTTATTTTTATCATCGTTCCACTTATCTGCCCCTCACCAGTTCCTTTTAATTTCAACTTAGGGATGACAATTCCCTTCTAATATCTTCATTACAGTACAAGCGGGCTTCGACAGCGCTCTCCTTAGGTAACATCCGTCAGCAGTTCAGTGTCCCGGAGAACGTGCTTCTGTCCATGTACAGCGTGAGGTTTCTGCAGCGAGCAGCCGAATTGTTGGCTGTTGAGGGTTATGACCCCCCCGACCTCCAGTTTACCCCCAGAGGTTACCTCTTCCTCGCCCTCCAGGCCGGGGTAGACCAGATGATGGAGAACTGCAAAATGCAGACGTAAATCTTACCCCAACCATCTTTTAATGTTTGGCAGTCTTTAGATAAATTAGACCGGTGAAAGAATATTAGAAGCTTCTGTTTGATTTTGCACTTCATCAGTTATAGTGATTTAATGTGTTGTCAACCTCATCTTACCCAAATGCTCCATTCAGTGATTCCACAATAATACGTTACAGGGAGCTGGGCGCCGACGTGCAGTGTCTGTGGCCTAAGCAACTACAGAAGAAGTTTCCCTGGATGCGGGTAGGCGATGTGGCCGCCGCTGTACTAGGCGTCAACAATGAAGGATGGTTTGTAGAGTTTGATATTACAATTACTCTTTTCGGAAAGAAACATCCGGTTAGTTATTTAATGCTAGTAGTATTGCACAATGCTGCATTAATGTAAATATATTTTTAAAAAATACTTTTACTTTTATGCTCTTCACCACTTGGGTGATCGGTCACGTCTCTTGTTACACACTGTTGGCAAGTACTGAGCGTGCACCGGCTCCTGAATGTGCCTGAACCTGCTCCAGTGTTGGTCAAGTCTTGTCTTGAAAGAGCTCACTCTCGGTGCCGTTGTGGGGTATGGGATGTTTGGTTCACACTCAGGATGGGATGGAGAAAGGAAACTCACAATGTGCTCTCTGTATACATGTTGTATTGGATGTACAATGTAGCTTGGTGCTGGGAAAGCAGCATGGTTACAAGGGTGATGTAGAGAGAGCTGGTTGGTGAGGGTGCTCAGAGAAGGACAGCTTGTGGGTCGCCATGCTCGCCGGCGGGAGCGAGGACCGCCAGGCAGGCGGCGGAGGAGGTGTTGCTGGCTGGTTGGTGTAGGTAGAAAGAGAGAGATCACCACGAGGTCAGGTCTTAAATAGCGGGGGGTAGGCGTGGCTTAGTAGTTGACCTCCGTGATGTATGGCGGCGCTGGTTGACCCAGACCACGAGGCACACACTGTGGAATTCGTGGGGTCGGCTACTCAGCGACAAACAGCGTTTGTAGGGGAGAAATCCACTACACCGTCACAACACTTTCTGGTAGATTGTTTCCAAGAGTTCACAACCTTACCAAACACCACAGAAACTCGGGTTTCCTCCTGTAATAACTCTGGGCAAAAGAGTTCACAACAAAGAACAGACCAAATGGTCGAATAATTAGTAGCGGATAAGTAGGCAAATAAGGAATTAATAGTATGTGCGGGTGAGTTTTGTTACTAATTCTTGACGAAGGCTGCAGGGCGGTGTATCCTAGGTCTTCATTTTCATGTTTATATACCGTACAGTATATATATATATATATATATATATATATATATATATATATATATATATATATATATATATATATCTGCAAGTAAATCACTGTAGGTGCGCGTGATCTAGGTATATGCTGATAACCACCAGGAAAGATGTGAATTACACGAAAGCGCTTGGGAACTTCGTGTTTTCTTCTTTCCTTGTGGTTATCAGCATATATATATATATATATATATATATATATATATATATATATATATATATATATATATATATATATATATATATATATATATATATATACTTTTCTCTTGCTGGTAAAACCTTTGTATTGGTTTTTAAAGATTTTAAGAACTAGGTGTGGTGTGATTAGGTTTGACCCTTGGAGTCTTTTAACGGCGCTGAGGCGAAAAGCTTTGTCCTTGGGAGCTACTTATGTGTCTGGCACAGTGACAGGTCTACACAACTACGAGCAACCTACTACTGACAACCTCCATCACCCACCTGCCAGCACACTCACCACTGCCACGGTAACTGATAAATTGTAGTTATTTCACTCCTTCATGATGAGTTGTGCAGTCAGTAATTTTATATTATACTGACTCATAGCTATATAGTTTGTTGTGCCTTCACTGAGGTGACACACATACACTAATTGTTTAATGGTGAGCAGGTGAGGCTGGAAAGCGGGGAGACCCGAGAGATGAGGTTTTCCTCTTTGGTGGTGGCAGCAGGAGCGTGGTCAGGTGCCCTGGGGAATCTGGCAGGTTTGGGTGGTGGGCCGGGTGCTCTGGCCACAGCCATTCCTGTAGAGCCGAGGTAAGTGGCTTAACAGCCTCTACATCATTTGCTGGTTTACACACCCAATCTTCCCTTTTTCTATACTGTGACCACCTCCTACACATGCAGTCTTAATTATTTTTTTAATTACAATTATTGTCAGGTGTATATTTTTGTCTTCTAGTAAATCTTTTCCTGTCAGTTATTATGTCTGGATGCACGGTACTGTATTCCTATTGAGTTATTTCACCCAGTTTTGTTTAAAAAAAAATATGAACTAATCTCTACTTTACGTGTATGGGTATACAATGCAATTTAAAGTTTCACAATGTAGCACACCATGTACAGTACAATTACTGAATGAACTTATATTAAAATCTGGAATTTTGGCTAATGAAACTTTATTAATTAATTTATCATGAATCATGCAATCAAGTGAATCAACCCACTATCTTGATTCAGAAAACGGTATGTATACTGTGTGCATGTTCCGGATGGCCCCTGGCATGACTGCCCCATATTCAACGACTACACTGGGGTGTATTTCCGGCCTGAATTTAATAGCAACCAACTCTACATGTGTGGCATGTCCCCTGCTGAGGAGGATGAGCCACCTACAGAGGATCTGGAAGTTGACCACCAGTTCTTTGAGACACATATGTGGCCTGTACTGGCTCAGAGGGTTCCTGCCTTTGAAAATTTAAAGGTACAGTACAGCTTTGTGTATAAAGTACAGTTGACCCTTGCCATTCGCGAGATTGCAATTCGCAATTTCGACGATTCCGGTAAGCAGATGGTGGCTATGGCGGCTAGCTTGCAAGCCTTTTCCAGCAGCACAACGAGTAACCCCCATGCAGCATCTTGTGTTGTACTGTGTGAAATGACCCCTAAAAGACTGCCTAGTGTCAGTGCTAATCCTGACCAAGTAATTTTATTATTAGGTAAGTTAAAAGAGAGGATGAGTGCTGCCGCTGCGGCTGGTCAGTTGTTTGGTATAGGTATACAGTGGAGCACTAAGGTAGTAAGTCTCTATTCACGGTTTTGCCAATTCGCGCCATTTCTTGGAACCTATCCTTCACAAATGGCAAGGGTCTACTGTATAGACAGCAAGATATGAATTATACAGTACTGTATAAGAAATGTAATGATTTACAAAGTTTTAAAAATTTTTATGTACAGTAACTATTATTGAAACAAATTATAGTAATACCCCTGTAATAATATTAAAGTTATGGATCTCATGAAGATTAGGAACCCCTGCTTATTTAACTTGATGATTAAACACCTTATTGCTAACCTGATCCCCATTTATCTAAGTATTTAATTAAGGGAAATAAGTGAGGGTTTCCAATTATACGATAAAATTCTTTTAATTTTAAATCCTACCACCTAAAAACATTAATCATCAGTCAGTGCTTGTATCCTTCATGACTGGTTACATCACTCATTGTAAAACATGCTATGCTGTGTAATCTTATGATTGTTTCATGGTTTCCCTGCAGGTATGCAGTGCCTATGCTGGTTATTATGATTACAACACACTCGACCAGAACCTAATTATTGGCTTCCACCCAGTGTACAAGAACATGTGCCTTGCTACTGGCCTCAGTGGCCATGGTGAGTGTCATTTCAGTGACGGCAGCAGCTTGAATTATAAAGTAACCTTTCTTGTAAAGACCAGAAGTGAAGAATAAGTGTCACATCAGAGTATAGGTTATGTTTACTCAATATCATCACAGGATCTGTAATGCTGTATTGTATTAAATCCCAGGATAGGTAATATTTACGAAATATGATCACAGCACAAGTAATACAGTACTGAACTTCATCATAAAGGCATTAAGGAAATATTTGTAGAAATTCAGCTTTCAGTATAAGTATACAGCATACTATAAAGTCACAATTGATACTTCAAGTTATTGAGTAGGCTGGAAGAAGGCATCAAGAAATGAAACTTTTTAGATTGGAAGAGACAGAGGGCTTGTTCTTTCAGTTTATCAGATACTGTATGAACTTTTATAATACCCCCTCAAACTGCTTAATTCTGTCATTATTCAACCATTTTCCCTCAGGTATCCAGCAATCTGTGGCAGTAGGTCGGGCTGTGACTGAGTGTATTCTGGATGGCAAGTGTCACTTCATTAACTTGGAAAGGTTTGGCTTTCAAAGGATTCTCACCAACCAACCTCTCAAGGAGAAGATGGTTATGTAGTGTTCCACACAAGAGTTTCTTGTTTGGAGCCCTTTTCAACTTGAACTATTGTTACAGTTATGACATGACTTTTTGTAGTGAATTTCCTGTACAATCTTTTTTTTTTCTGATTGAATGATTATATTGGAGAAATGTATCAGTTAAGACAATTGGTCTCACTAAAGGCCTAATGATGGTCATCCTCTGTGGGTCCAATGTTAGTACAGGAGGAAATTTTTGTACCTGGAAAAAACCTAACACGTTCAGAATACTGAACAACACTTTCCTCATATCCAGCCAAAGTCAGTGGTGAAAGGCAAGTGCGATACCTTCCCAAGACCTCATTTGACTTTTGGAGTTGGGGCATGAAGTAATTAATCATGAATCAGCACACTCCAGAAAGTTCCAATGACTCTGGTGCTTCTATTGTTAACTAACTCATCTCTTGTTTGCATAGCAGGTCTATAACCCTACAACAGTTTAGTACATTATTGTCATTTAATGTAACAATACATGTGATTAAGCAGCTGTGCATTTCATAATGATGTCAGTACTTTATAGGCAGGGTATAAGAGAGCACGTTATGCTGTCCAACATTTGCCAGCTTTTAGATATAGTTCATTACTTAAGTGAATGCCATAATATAACCCACATTTTTGTATTGTAGTATGTGCTATACTGTGTGACCCACTTCTGGTTGGTCATATAAAGAATTATAATAAACTAGATTTAAATTTTTCTATACTGTACCTTTGAAACATTACTCGTATGTGTATCTGGGTGGGACAAGTTTTTAATGACATTTAAAATTCAAAACTTGACATAACTTAAATAATGGGCAAGTATTACCAACAAAATAATTCGGTGAAAAAAACTTGTGAAATAAATTTCAGTAATTAATGTGGAGATACAGTGAACAGAAGAATAAGCAAAGGACACTTTTATACTTTATGCTGCCTCCAAAGACAGAACAAACACCTCATTGACTGATAAAATCATTTGATATTTAAAATAGAAATTCTCAATCTAGCTTGAAAAATCTTCTTACAATTCAGCAGTTAACAATATTCCATATATTATGTAATGCTTTGCATGTCAGTTATATAATGTTGAGCATAAAGATCATAAGACATTGCTTTTTCTTCTATTCACACTTTAAATTAAATAGTAAAAATACCAGTTGCTAACTACTGTACTGTGGCCTCAACTAAGTCAGTGTGATAAATATGTTAAGTCATTGGTGGCTGTCATAATACCTACTCTCTAATCTCCAGTTAATGAAATACTGTAGTAGAAATCAATGTTTCTGTAACCATCTTTTCCCATTTATAGATTTGTCAAAATTTTGAACAGCTCGCCAAAATATGCAACTCTTCACATAAGCTGTCAATGTCAAAATACAGTATAAGGTTCCTCTGCTTTAAATAATTTACCATATTCATCAGTACTTCAAAAACTTTATTTTCATTTGTAACAAATGAAGATGGTGTCCTGGCGTATTTTTCGTGCCGTGCAAGACATCTTCAGCGTGTAACAGATGACATATGCACTTAGCAGCTATGATGGTTATTCCCTGGAAAAAGAAAAGAAAAATATGCTTATCTTATCACAACTGTATCCACAATGGATTTTACTCTAATTTATTAAGGTTCAGATTACTTCAATGTAAATAAACCTGGCCTTAGCATATGTTTGCAATCAAAGCATTTTAAGATTTCTGTATTTCTATTACCCAACGCATCAACAACTAATATTTACTCTGTTGAAACAGGTGCTGGTGCAGGGGCAGCAACAGCAGCAGCTGCAGGCTTCTCCATCTTATTTTCAGAGTGGGGTTCGGCAGGCATTACTTCTTCCTTTGGCTCCACAATGTTGATGTGATCAGGAAGTGGAGTGCGTGGGCCGTTCTTCCCAGTAGGATCCCACGGCAACATAATCTTCACCTTGATACCCAACACACCTGAAAAGTTGAGAATTACCTTAACCTCTGATAAATCTATGAGCCAATTGAATCGTACAATGGAATATGAGGAAGCCATGCAAACTCATTCCTTCTATGGCATGAAACCATGAAACAGGAGAAATACCCAAAATACTCTACCCACAAACATGTAGATATAAGTGAGTTAAGCATAATGTGATACACATCTCCGAGTTATACATGATGTAACCAAAAACACAAAAAAGTAAACACATGCAAAAGCCCAACACACACACTAATGTTGATATGAATACATAATGTAATAAATCTTTGTGACACTTCTGAAGTATTCACCAAAAATTTTTAATTTATGGAGGAGACAGAATAACGGTAACCCAGATTTTACCAGTCAATTCATTTGCAATTTGACGCAATCAATGGGGTTAGATCACATGCGCAGTTTAGGCAGGATCTAAACATGATTAGACTTGCAGTGCTGAAAAGTAGGACAGTATGGCATCTAGTACAAAGGCATACTCCCACTTCCCAAATTTTTACTACAGGTACAGTAGCTAAAAAAAAGTATCAGTGCATAATTTGTGTGAAACAATATGAGACCATGGATGATAGGTATTTGGATATGCGTGTTGTCTCCTTATACTATGTGACAGTAATCACTTAACTGTATATTTTATTCCAATATGTCAAGTCACCCCGTGTTGCATACCGAGTGGCGGTGCATGAAGACATGCATACCAACCTTCCCGAGACACCACGAGTTGGTATGTATAATTTCTGATGTCATCGGACCCACCCTGTCAGATAATTTTTTTTGCTACTGTACCTGTATACTCCTAAACATGCATTTTTTTAAATGAGTTCTCTATCATCAGCATCCATACAGTCTATCATACCAGACCACTATTGTAACGGTGTCAGGTCTAGATGACAGAAAAAACATTCTGAGCAGCCTACAATGACAACTGGTTATGACCAATAGCTGGATCTCATCAATAATACTGTATACTGTACCAATAACTTACTCCAGACCAAAATTTTTTATCATTACTGGTAAATCTCTCCATAAAAGGATGTCCACATGCGTTTCTTTAGTGACAATACAACACTAACCTTGACGTAAGTGTACGTGACGAACTGCAGTGTCAACGTAGTGTCGTCTGGGTTCACCAGAATGGATCATAAGACCATCTGTGAATTTCATGCTCTTGGCTCGCTGTCCTCTCAGCTTACCAGACACCACAACTTCACAACCCTTTGCACCAGACTCCATGATGAAGCGCAGTACACCATAACAGGCTCTGAAATTTATTAATAATTCTCATGTACAACATGTCAGTTATGTCTTAAGAAGAACTATACAATATGCCTCAATACCTGTACCAGCTTCCTTCTTAGGGAGAGGAAGGCTGCCCTGCGCCCCATAAGGACATTGCACCACCGTAAATTCAGAAAAGTCAAAATGTGTCCACCTTAATATGCTACTGGGTACATCAATGAAAACTTAACGTAGAGACAATATTTAAATAATATTCTTCACGGTACAGTACATATACATATAAAATTGCAGTAAGTCCTCGCTTAACGTCGCCCCCCGACAATGTTGCTTCACTATAAAATCGCTACTATTTAGATACCCATGATTGAGACAACGTTGTTTTACGACCCGACCGATTCGTTATAACACTGTCACCCAACGCGGACTACTTTGTATGGTACGTGCCACCCTCTCTCATCTTGGTGCTCTACTCTCTCCCGCGGAGCATCACAGCGTTGTCTCCCCAGTCTTTGTTAAGCTTCCACAGCGTACGTGAGTGCTTAAGTGTTCTTGCAATAAATACTGTACTGTAACCATTCAAAATGGTTACCAAATGCCAATCAAGTGTTAGTGATGCTAGTGTCGTGAAGAAGCAATACAAGACCATTCGCCTTGCTCCGAGATGTAGATCTTAACCGTTTTGAGAAAGGTGAACGTGCTGTGGACATTGGTATAGCGTTAGGCCTAACCCCCACAACAGTGCGTACTATCCGGACCAGTAACTCGCCACCCTCCTCCTCTCCACCTCCGCCCATCAGCGAGTACAATACAAAATGATTGTTAATTAAACATTAATTTACTTAATATATCTTTATGGATGTATAATAGTATATATTTTCTCTAAAAATTCCATTGAATTTATGTGTATGTAATGTATTTTATGGGGCAAAGAGAGGCTGTGGAATATAACTAGCGTATTTTACCTATTTCTTTCGGGGAAAATTTATTCTGTTAATGTTATGGTTTACAGGAACATAACCACGACGTTAAGCAAGGACTTCCTGTAATACCAGAGGAGGGAAAAAGATGGGCGAGCCATAGGTTTGGTGTCTGTCCAATGAACACACTTTGCACCTAACCTATACTTCTCCCATCTTTGATCCAGGTCAACTTCCCACTGGTTAAACCACAAACCCAAAGAATGAGAAAGGATAACATACCTCCTGACAGCTAGACCTCCTACAAGCTTGTATCGGAGGGACTCGGCTTGGGCAATAGCACACAGACCACGCTGCGCCACCTTCTCAGCATAGAGCTCAACAGAACCCTCAGCAAACCCAAATCGTTTCTGTACAAGTGACGTCAACTCCCTGATACGACGCCCTTTCTCACCTGGGATAAAAGTCACAAGTTCACATTATTATTATGTCTTCTTAAAATTATGTATATTCAGTTTTTCCTACACTGGACTTAAGAGATTTTATTTTTTATTTGTATTTTTTTATTTATTTTTTATATAGGACTCATTTTTTTCTACATCTATAAAGGGCAGAAGAAAAAAGTATGAATGACTTAAAAAAAGACTGGGAATTATCTTACCCAGGACATTCTGTGTACGGGTAGCAAGGATGATGATCTCCGTCCTCGCTGGAGTGTGGCGAACCTGCACCCCAGAGTAACCATCCTCTGCTAGTTCATTGGTGAGGAACCGATTAAGTTCAGCCTTGAACACACCATCCTTGACGAACTATAAACAAAATATATACAATATAAGCATTCACGCACATAATTCATAGGTGTTTTTAGCGAACCTATCAAAGAAGCAGAATCCAAGGCCCATTTACCGTTTGAAAGTACACTGCCACATGGCACTGTGTTTCACTGTTTTTGGCCCAAACACATCCAGTATGTAAGAAATATTCTACCATACAATTTCAAAGGGGAAAGCAGATTTTAGCAAGTCATCTCAGATATGAATGCAGAGTGGTTTGTTCCTATATACTGTTACTAGATATCAATGAAACCAATGAGATGAAGGACACTTGGTGGTGACATGGAGAAAGACAATTCTTTGACTTTTTCATTTACTGAAACCAAATGTCTACAGTGAGTAACAAATCAGGTGCTCAAAGCTTTTTTTTCACGGGAACTCTTTTAAGGCCGAGACAAACTACTGATATGGATCAAATCAGTCCTCTTTTGATTATGAAAGTGAAAATTACAGCCAAACTTGAGAATGTATCAAACATTGGTGCATTCCTGCTGAAATCAGAGTTCAGTCATGGAATGTGACAATTTGGTGCAGCAGCCAAGGTCAAAACCTACCTACCATTTTCCTAACCAAACTCAAAGTCACTGTTTCTTTGTTCCCCTGCTAACTTTGGATCCATTGCATGAAAATGACATTTTTTTTTAAATCCCAAAGAAATTGACCATTATCACATCTACAATCACTGAAAATACTTGGTCATTCTCTCAGCAATAAACTTGTACACCAAGTAATAATTGCTTGAGAAGTGTTTATCATCCATGCCCACCTTCCCCAGTCACCTTAGGTCTAGAAACTGAATAAAAAAACAACAGTTAAATTCCTTATGGACTGGATTATGGGAGGTTCATCCATGCTGAAGTTCCTGCAAAAATTTTCTGTATGTGGCACACTCTTCAACATAAAACAGAAGGAACAAAAGCATTACAGTATTTGAATCACCTCACAACAAGTTTTTAAAGTAAAGCAGTTATGGTAAGCATGTACTGTATATACAGTATCTATTTATAAAAAGCCCACCGAGCAATTGTGGTCTGCTCCTTGTAAAATATGACAAAAAGTTGTCTCTTTCCTAACTCATTAATCTCTCGTGTCTGGGGTCACCTCTGAGTTGAATAAAATTGTCTGGTGAATGTGGCACATAGCCTACTTGCTGTTTTTAAAGTAAATTATGAGAACTGCACAATTAAATTATAATACTGTATACAGAAAAAAAAAAGAGTAAAATGGCTGGCAACCCATCAAAGATCTGTATTCAGTAAAATCATTATAGCTCACACTTGTTCAGCATGACTTAAGAATACAGTGCTGATATACTTGGCTGCCTCACATAACTGTATCGCAAGTTTTTTCTCTGGATTTGAGAAGGTTGTTACTCAGTCCAATGTGACACTATCAAACATCTCTAGTTTCCTCTGGGTGTTCCAGCTAAATGTACCAACACAGGACACATGAAAGACAAACAAAAATACAGTAAAGTACTTGGGAGCAGCATCACAGGTTAACCATAAACATTTGATATTTTTTCTATAAAATGCAAAATCTTTCTTACATCAGGAATATATCATATTATGAGGATACGAAACTTTCGTAATACTGTACTGTAATATATTTTGTCCTGAACACTAATCTATATCCATCTCTTCAGTTTAGACAAAACCATTTTCACTGTTTACATGATACACAGGAAAGTTTCTCAGCCACCATTCCATACAAAGATACAACCAATAATATTTGTATGTACTTGAACAATTATTATTTATCATATACATAAACGACATAGATATCGGCATAACCATCAACACAAGTAAATTTGCTGATGACACTAAAATAGGACGTGTAATTAAATCTGACAAGAACATAAGAATGGAGGAAACTGCAGCGGGCCTATTGGCCCATACTGGGCAGTCCCGTTTACACCCAACCCCTATTGCTCATATAAGCATCCAACCTAAGTTTGAAGCTATTCAGCGTATTCGAGTTAATGATATTTGGTAACTTGTTCCATTCATCCAATACTCTGTTTCCAAACCAGTGTTTACCTATTTCCAGCCTAAATCTAAATTTGTCTAATTTAAAACCATTGTTACGAGTTCGCTCCTGGTTGGATAGTTTGAGTACCTTTGTAATGTCCCCTTTGTTTAGCCCTGCCTTCCACTTATACACCTCTATCAGGTCGCCCCTCGCTCTACGTCTCTCGAGGGAGTGCAAATTAAGATGCTTTAACCTGTCTCTATACTCAAGGTTCCTAATGCCTGGGATTAGTCTTGTCATTCTCCTCTGAATTCTTTCCAAGGATTCTATATCCATTCTGTAATACGGTGACCAGAACTGAACTGTGTAATCCAGGTGTGGTCTCACAAGAGCAAGATACAGTTTTAGGATGACCTCGCTAGTCTTGTAACTAACACTCCTTTGTATGAACCCAAGTACTTTATTAGCCTTGTTACGAGCAAAAACACATTGTTTACTTGGCTTAAGGTTCCTACTTATCATTACTCCTAAATCTCTCTCGCAGTCGGATTTCTCTATGGCATCGTTGTTCATCTGGTATCTGGTTTCCCTGTTTACATCTCCTATACTGAGTACTTTACATTTGTCCACGTTGAATTTCATCTGCCATTTTTCAGACCATTCGAAAAATTTGTTTAGATCTTCCTGTAGATTTGCTGAGTCCTCGTCAGATTTAATAACACGTCCTATTTTAGTGTCATCAGCAAATTTACTTATGTTGCTGTCTATGCCGATATCTATGTCGTTTATGTATATAATAAATAATAATGGTCCAAGTACTGAGCCTTGGGGAACTCCACTTGTGACGTTGCTCCAATGGGACTTAGTGCCATTAATGCTCACTCGCTGTTTCCTGTCCTGTAACACAGCCCTAATCCATTTCAGGATGTTACCTTTGATGCCATGAGCTTCTACCTTTCAAATTAGTCTTTCGTGGGGGACTCTGTCGAAGGCTTTGCTAAAGTCGAGATATACCACATCATAATTGTGCCCCTCGTCCACCGATTCGAAAACTGATGAAAAGAATGTTAATAGATTAGTTAGACAAGAACGTCCGCTTGTGAAGCCATGCTGGGAATCATTGATCAATCGGTGCTTCTCCAAGCGATTTCGGATAGTTTGAAATGATTGCTTCCAGTAATTTGCCTACTATTGATGTTAGACTGATTGGGCAGTAGCTAGAGGATAGTGATCTATCCCCCTTCTTGAAAATTGGTATTACATTCGCTATCCTCCAGGATTCCGCAAAACTACAGGAAGATCTAAAAAAAATTTTGGGATGGTCTGAAAAGTGGCAGATGAAATTCAATGTGGGCAAATGCTAAGTACTCAGTATAGGAGATGTAAACAGGGAAACCAGTTACCAGATGAACAACGATGCCATTGAGAAATCCGACTGCAAGAGAGATTTAGGAATAATGATAGGTAGGAATCTTAAGCCAAGTAAACAATGTGTTTTTGCTCGTAACAAGGCTAATAAAGTACTTGGGTTCATGCAAAGGAGTGTTAGTTACAAGACTAGCGAGGTCATCTTAAAATTATATCTTGCGTTTGTGAGACCTCACCTGGATTACGCAGTTCAGTTCTGGTCACCGTATTACAGAATGGATATAGAATTCATGGAAAGAACCCAGAGGAGAATGAAAAGACTAATCCCGGGCATTAGGAACCTTGAGTACAGAGACAGGTTAAAGCATCTTAATTTGCACTCTCTCGAGAGACGTAGAGCGAGGGGCGACATGATAGAGATGTATAAATGGAAGTCAGGGCTAAACAATGGGGACATTACAAAGGTACTCAAACTATCCAACCAGGAGCGAACTCGTAACAATGGTTTTAAATTAGACAAATTTAGATTTAGGCCCGAAATAGATAAACACTGGTTTGGAAACAGAGTAGTGGATGAATGGAAAAAGTTTCCAAACACCATCATTAACTCAAATATGCTGGATAGCTTGAAACAGAGGTTGGATGCTTATATGAGCAATAGGGGTTGGGTGTAAATGGGACAGCCCAGTATGGGCCAATAGGCCCGCTGCAGTTTCCTCCATTCTTATGTTAACTCTCCCCCCCACCCCCCAAATGACAAAATTTACAATGCTAGCAATATTAGACAATGGTAGATAAATAGGTTTCATGTGTACACAGACTAATCAATAAGTGTTATTTTGGCGATTTTTTCCAGAAGTGTTTCATGTGCATTTTCTAATTCCTATTACACAGTAAAGCACAGTACAGGTATATGATTTACTGGAGACATGATGAACCAACTAATCCTTGGTAGGTTTGTTTGGTTCACCTTAGCTTCGACAAATCATATAATACTGTAGAAGCTGTTATGTTCCTCCTCTATGGAACAGCTGCTGGGAAGTGTTCCTATGTATAAAAGTTATGTCAACACTGAAAATCATGTAACCAGATGTTTGTAGATAAGTTCAGGAAAGAAAAAAATGTAATGAAAAAAAATTCGAACCATCATCATTCTGTGACTTATATGAAGTAGAAACTAATTTATCTTTCATAGGAAACCTTTCTGAAGTTCCTGGCTAACCTCTGACACTGACCCAGAATATTACAGCACCAGACATATTCATATAAAAGTGAGACAATAAAAAAGGCACATCTTTATACTTACTGCAAACATTAACCATAAATTTATTAAAACGTTTAGTATAATGTTGAAGTTATAGATGATTCTACCATTTTCAGAATAATACTCTACACCACCAACTTTATCTATGACTAGAATCTTGCCCACTGTAATGTGAGGCCTCATCTGACATCTCTACTGTACTTTATTAAATCAATTGTAATACTTTATGGTTTAGGAAATACGTAACGTGCTGAAGTCAGATACATGCATGTGGTACCCCTGGTTTATGTCAACTTAGGAAACACTGTCAACTTCTATAACAATTAAACTTTAATAAATCTATCTGTTGCTGTCTATGTAAATATTGAAACAACAAATACTGGTATATATCACTAATGAAACGTACAAGAAACATTCATCTATCAGTCTATGTACACATGAAACATTTATGGATTAGTCTATGTACACATGAAACATTTATGGATTAGTCTATGTACACATGAAACATTTATGGATTAGTCTATGTACACATGAAACATTTATGGATTAGTCTACGTACACATGAAACATTTATGGATTAGTCTATGTACACATGAAACATTTATGGATTAGTCTATGTACACATGAAACATTTATGGATTAGTCTATGTACACATGAAACATTTATGGATTAGTCTATGTACACATGAAACATAGTTATCTACAATTATCTAAGTAAACGATGAAAAAATATAAATTATAAACACGTATGACATCTTACAGAACACCCTCCTCTCTCTGGGGTTGTTGAGACTCCACTTTCACCTAATTCACAATACTTAAAAAATAACAAATCTTACATATCACACAATACAAGGTAATAGAATATCTCACCACTGAATCTTCCGGGGATTTACTAAGGAATAGGTACAGTAATTACAAAATAAGTGCCGCAACATGTCTTAAACACGCGGGTCATCACAACATGCCGAACGCGTGCGGTAAACCATCACTAACTTCATTACATCATTACTACTTAATTAATACTTCCAAAACACTCAAAGTCAGTACAGTGAAGCTCGAATGCCTCATTGATATATAAAACTAAGATATGGGGTTAAAAGTTAGATAAAGAGATAGAAATAAGATATTTAACACCACCTTTTTCTTCTTGCTGATCGGGGCAGCCATCTTGACGGAAAGACCAAACACTTGTAACTGGACACAAATACTGAGGCTGGTAAATATATCACCACTCGCTCTAATTGTCACTAACGCTACTTAGACAAAAATTAATACTAAAATTATTATTTATTATAAATTATATAGCTTTTTGCTTTTGATTTAATATATTGTTGACATTGATATACAGTATGTAGGCCTCCAAGGTCTATGCATAGATATTACCTATATTATTTATTGTATTGCTAAACTGTGTACCTATATAATCTATACATATATTTCTATCCAACTGAAGACCTTCATGATAAATTCAGCGAATGAATATTATTATTAATATTATTACAATACGCCAGGCGACCGTCACCTGACTACACTGGTTGGTGAGGTAAACTTGTATTTACCTCAACAATTGTGAGTTATGGATTCTCTAAACACTGAGAGGATGTCGTCATCACAGCGAGAAGTGCTCATGGACCAAGTTAAACAACAGATTGTTATTGCCAACACACAAGAACTGCTGACGGTGAGCAGAATTGTGGCCAGATGACCCCGGCCCTGGTGCAGACGAAACACTTGCTCTACACATTTACAGGGATATTTATGACCTTAGATTGTCTTACAGCTCACATTGATTCACCATATAGATGGACAGTCACAGATAAGTAGTTAAATATAGTAATGTATATACCGGATAGCTCGAGATCAGTTACATCATTAATTTCCCAGAGGTCCAGTGAGGGCCATCCTTCTTGGGTCCAGTGAGGGCCACCCTTCTTGGGTCCAGTGAGGGCCATCCTTCTTGGGTCCAGTGAGGGCCACCCTTCTTGGGTCCAGTGAGGGCCACCCTTCTTGGGTCCAGTGAGGGCCATCCTTCTTGGGTCCAGTGAGGGCCATCCTTCTTGGGTTCTGTGAGGGCCATGCCTAATGGATCCAGTGAGGGCCACCCTTCTTGGGTCCAGTGAGGGCCATCCTTCTTGGGTGTCCAGTGAGGGCCATCCTTCTTGGGTGTCCAGTGAGGGCCATCCTTCTTGGGTTCTGTGAGGGCCATGCCAAATGGATCCAGTGAGGGCCACCCTTCTTGGGTCCAATGAGGGCCACCACTCTTGGGTCCAGTGAGGGCCAACCCTCTCATTTTCTTGTCATTTGAAGATGTGTAAAGGTATCATCCAATGGGTGACTTACGATTTATCTTTAATTGTTAATGGAAGGCATAGCTACAGTTCTGTAATTTTATTTATATTTTTTTGCAGAAAATGGGTGAAAAATGCTTTTCAAAGTGTATCTCAAAGCCGGGATCATCGTTAGATAGTTCTGAACAGGTAAATATGTTGGGATAAAACTGCAGTTTTGGACATTATTCCCTAGTAGTTGACTGAATTACTCATAATAGGCAAACTGTACTACAAGCTTTGCCAATAAATTTGTTAAACTTAAAAAAAAAAGTAGTTGAGCAATGTGTTTTTCCGATGTTTGAGACAATTTAATTCTATGGCGTTTCCCTCAAATGACCGAAAATTACCTGACCTAATCTAACTGGGGTCTGCCCCCCTGGAGCCCCCGGTATAATTATGTACAGTATTCTGCGAAGGAAATGTCATAGAAGAAAAGTGTCTAAAAGTTATCTAAACCATCGGAAAAACGCATTGCTCAACTACCAAGCCATATTGTCCAAAACTGCAGCTACATCTAAGTTAGTTTTTACTACTTCATTGATTATG
Source organism: Homarus gammarus (assembly GCA_958450375.1). NCBI lineage: Eukaryota > Metazoa > Arthropoda > Malacostraca > Decapoda > Nephropidae > Homarus > Homarus gammarus. The sequence continues at coordinate 863,027 of CAUDMG010002954.1, read as the reverse complement.
TTCTGTAATGTGAAACATAACATAGTACTGTAACTAATTTTAAAAATTTTCCTGAAGCTGTTAGTCTTTTCAAGTACAATACATATATTTGGCCTTAACTATTATGTTTGAAGTTTGTTATTGTGAGTTTACAGTTTGTACAGTATTTACTGTGTTTCCTTATGTTGTTAATGTTGGTGGGTTTGTGCAAACATTATTCATTTAGACAAAGTAAACAGTGAGTCCTTAGTATATTTTTGAAGAAGATTTTTAGTACGGTTTACAGAATACTGTATGTTGTTTTGTTTCTTTTTTCAGAAATGTTTGGCAATGTGTATGGACAGATACATGGACTCCTGGAACCTTGTTTCGCGGACATATACGAGTCGTCTCCAACGAGAGAAGAACTTCCAATAGTGACATAATTATTTGATTTTTCATAGTTTATATAGGCGAAAAACTTAAATCAATTAAAACTATACTTATGATAATTCATAGTCTGGATGGTTTTCATTTAAAGTAAGAATTTTTACTTGAAAGACTTAAGATATTATTGTTACTCCTGTAGGTCCTTTTAAATTCTTCCATAAGAGCTTCAATTACTGTACTGTTGTGATGGCTTGCCTGCCACAAGGTTTTCATATTGTGGTTCATGGGGACACATTGGTGAATTAAGAAGTGTTCAATTTATTAATTATTTACAGTATTTATGTCCATCTAAGGAAAGTTTTGTATAAGTAACATTGATGTAAATATTCAGTAACTGCTTATGTATATGATATTTTTTATCTTGACTTTTTCCTTTTAAAAATGTTAGGTTAAAGGTATTAAACTGTGGCAGTTATATAAGAGCTCTACCTCCATTGTGTTAGGTGACAAATATACTGTAATGATACTGTATTCAAATAGGGACAGTTTGAAGATTACTAGTGTACAGTATATACTGTAATACACAACGTCATGTTTTATATATTTGCTGAGTCTCAGGTTTATTTTGTAAAGCATGTTAGTAGAATTAGTTTGACTTTCAAACAATGACATAACTAGAAATACTGAATTTCTAGGTAAGATTGGATAGCCAATGTGGCCATACAGAGACTTAAACAACAAAGGTTATACTATACAGTAGTTATCAAGTTTCTTGATGATATTATTGATATAAAGTAACTCAAACATTAATCTAAGCAGGAAGGGTGCCACTAAAAACTATCTGTTCACTTGTTTTTTATAAATAAACACTTAAGGATTATAATTTCACAACTGTGTAGGTTGTTCAGATGATGTAAATAAACTGATGTATTTTGATCCATATCTTATATATTGATCCTCTTTTGTTCTAAACCAGGAGAGAGTCTACCAACCGTCACAAGTGAGAATATCAATATTGAACTGTATCATTTATGTAATAACTTGATGCTTTCTAAGAGTAACAAATGAATATTTCCACCAAGCTTTGGAACCTCAGAAATTTGTAGACTAATGGCTTGGGCATCTGCATCCATATCTAGAAGTTGCAGATTTGTAGAACTTGGAATTTTTGTCTTTATATAATATAAATACTGTACTGTATTTATACAATATATATTTTATCACGCACATCAAAGTGACACCTGGAAAACAACTCTTGTGGCTCTTAAGGCTACTGGGACCAGATTTCAGCATTGATAATCTATGTATGTCTTCCCGTTGTCTATTTGATCTATTCTTCCACCCTGGTTTCCAACTTTACAATTTTGGGAACCAATTACAGAAAAAATATCAGTAGGCCTATACACATTTTTTTTTTTATGGTGATTAGCCCACCCAGGCACAGGTCACTGACCCACATCGAGGCCTAGGGGGTGGAAATGTTGTAATAATAATAATAATAATAAAGAACCATAAAGAAATACAAAATGAAAAAAAATCAAGTGAGAAACAATACACTGTACTGTATGTATGTTGTGTTAATATTAAGAGAAACAATTGAGGCACGAAGAACATAGACAATAATTAGATACTTGTAGGCCCAAACTTCTTTGTATTGCCTTTTAGTGTAAAGTAGAACTGTAAATGTAAAGGATGATGGAAAATATCATTAGTTACCCAGAGCAATAATCTTCCAATACCTGTAAAGATCCAGTCAGTGGTGGATTAACAAAGGCAAAAGAGATAGTTGTCCCAGGGCCCCCAAGATGTATGTGGAAGGAGGCAGGTGAGTGGGAAAGGTGTTCAATAAATGAGAAGTGTGGGGGATGAAGATGATTGGTAACAAGCTCGACTACAGTAGATGGAATTGAAGAATTATGTTTTGAGTGGAACTGAAAAGAAGGGGGATAATAGATTGATGCAATAACCATGGAAATAACATTGAATGTGGTTATCAGTATATATATAATATAGAATAATATTTTAGCTCAAAATCCTCGGTCCTTTTCTGAAAGTCCCCCCTCCCTCCCACTCCCACATTGGACGGCTGTAAAGGTGTGTTGGGAGGGACAGCTGGTAGGTTACTTTTTTCGGAAAAGATTCTGAAGAAATTAAATATAAAGCCAAAGAAAGAGAAGAAGATAAATTATCTTAATAAACAAATTTATCCTTTCATTAATGCTTAACAAAACAGAGTTATCAACATGAAAAAAATATATGAGTTAAATTTAAATTTTATATTAAAATTACAAAACAAAAAATAATTATATCAAGTTAACTGACAATATTATTATACTTAAATAAAAGTAAATATTTTCCAGGCAGGACATGAAGTAATCCCCAGAAAGGTTGGTTCTCTCACACGCTGACCCTGGTGGTGTAAACATGGACAAGCCAGTCAAACTTGCTCGCGTGAGTGTTTTTACCATTATTATTGCCCTTAAAAACCTCAAGAATACCATAATAGTTAGGATTACTGCCAGTGTTTAATATAAAAATTAAATTAATACGATAAATGTGATAATTCTTAAAGTATGGACGGCGTGTCTCGGGTGTAAGCGCTATCGTAAATATTTCTTACAGAACAAGTTCCCATAGTTCAAACCTTAACACACAGTGAAAACATACAAATAATGTTAAACAATAATTCTAATTAATCAGGTATAGCTCAAGGTAATGTTTAAAGGTATTTTACACTGGTAACCACTGACAAAATATTCTTGAGACGATCTGCTGGTCAAATTTTTACGAAAGGATTTTTTTTATGGTATGTGGTCAATTTATGGTAAATTTGCATTGTCACACCGTTCTCTGTTAGAAACTACAAAATATATTTTTTTAGTGTATTTGTGTGTTTAGACCGAATATGACCTTCATTTCTGGCGGAAATTAGCGTTTTTTTTCGAATTTTTTTCGTTGGACGTTTTCCGAAAAAAAATCACGGCAAAAAACACTAGAAAAACAAAAACCAAACCAAACCAACCTAACCTAACCTAACCTAACCTAACCGACTCTCGCCATATGATGGAATCACCTATTTCTTACCTTATTGGCCTGGTTCTTGTTCGTCTTTGGATTCTGAGATTCTTACACAACGTCACCTATGTTGGTCTTCTGCGATATTTACATTCAGTCTTGCTCTTAGTACACTTTACTGAGGTTGGAAGAACACCATGCGATCGAAGAAAATGCTACAGCTTCTTCGTCTTTTTCCCCAAAACACGCAGTCAACTCCATATAATTGAAGTGACTCCAATCGCAGACTGCCATGGTCGGAACTGAAGTTACTGAACTTGAATTTCGAAATTTGAGAAACCCACAGTAAAGCTCGAATTTGATTGGGCCAAATATACCGTGAATTAAACCCAAAATCATTTTAATTGGTTTCAAAAACAAAAACGCTTTTGATTGGCCGCGTGACGTGTACGGGAACATGTGCTTGTGATAATTTATGAAGGAAACGCAGGAGACACGCAGTGTTGGAGGAGAGGCAGACGATAATGGCGGAAGGTTAACGGAAGAAAATAGAGAAAATTTTGGATAAGCTGTCTCCGTTATTATACATTTCCCCCGGTAATGTAATAGATGAAAATTATCTTATAATTAGACGTCTTATTCGAACATAATAATAGATTAGTGGTAGGAATGAGCGGTGTGTAAACACAATAATACCCAATTTATAGTAGTGCACCATTCTTTGGTCTATTTATATTAGTGCACCGTTATACCTCGGTGTTAGAAATGTTGGTGAATTTATAGTAATACACCGGTCTTTTTTCTCTTGCTGCTTTTAATATGTATTTCGTAATGTTTAGACAAGTCAAGACATTTTTCTTCTATGATATTTCCGCCAGGAATTAAAGATAACCGAGATATTAATTTGTCAATATTATTAGATTTGCTCAGTCACGTGTCGCTCCTTACCTTCGTCTTCACTTCTTAAGCGTCTACAGCGCATGTGTTGGGGTGGTGTGGGAGTTTCTTATCGGCTATAGCGAGAGGAGACTTATTATTGGGCAAGTTTTTTGTCTTGGCCAATGAACAATGCGTGGGTGCGTCGGGAGCGGAGATTTGAATTTTCAGTACCAGATATGGCTGAACAGGTGGAAGAGCTGTGCCGACATAGTCAAAAAGATTAGTTTACGTCAATTACCGAGTTTCATCAGAAAAATAGCGAGGCAATTTTTTTTATACAGTAGAAAACACGTTGTATTAGCGAACAACGTTACTTGTCCAAGATGTGGGGGGCATGAACAAAGGGAGGTTTGATTTGGTTAGGTTAGGTTGGTTGTTTGGTATTTTATTATGCAATTTACTCAAAAAAATTCAACTTTTTCAGTAAAGATTGTTTTGGGGGGGGGGGGGGGTCTAAAAAAAATTATTTCTGGCGGAAATAAATATCAAATTCATTCGAAACTCATCTAATATCAAAAGAAAGACCGGTGTCAGATGTAAACAAATCATGGCGACACTTGTGACTGAGGAAATCTAATAATATTGACAAATTAATATCTCGGCTATCATTAATTTCCGGCGGAAATATCAAAGAAGAAAAATGTCTTAGACTTGTCTAAACATTATGAAAAACATATTAAAACAGCGAGAAAAAGACTCGGTGTATTACTATAAATTGACCAAAATGTTTAGACAATTCTAAGTCATTTTACTTCTTTGATATTTCTAATACTGTACCCTCTTTTCTGTGTTACAAGAAAAATGAGAAAAAAAAACAACAAATCAAACCTATCCTAACCTTACCTTAATTTCTGACAAAAATGTCTTAGAATTATCTAAACATTCGGAAAAACACTAATTCTATAAAGACTTGTTATAGAAGATGAAAATTATTATTTCAGGTGAGGGTATCAATATTTCCATAGTGGATATAGGTATGGCAGCTGTATTGTTAATGGTTACTTGGTTAGGTTAGTCAGAAAGAAGGCCATCCTAGTAACTGTCATTGTATAGTCTGTCCACAGTGGATGTGCTGCTGTACCAATAAACATCGACATTTCCCATATGGCTGTTGTACCTATATCTGCTCCTATTTTTTCTTACCTCATTGGGGTGGTGGGAATAGACCTGCAGTTTTCAGAATATATGATTTATTGCTCATAAAATTAACCAACTGAACATGAAATTACAGTATAGCTATTATCTTTTATTATCTATAAAAAAAATTCCAGTCAAAGTAACCAATGAAACACCCCATATGTAAACAGAGGAACAATGGTGTCTGTGCTCAGAGCTGCAGATTAATGTTCAGGATGGAAAAAAATCATAAATATTACCGGTATATTAAAAAACATTTTCCTTGTACCGTACATTAGTCGCCAGAATAATTAGGTTCGAGAGATTTCCTTGTATTGATACAAATTTTTCTGGGTACCGGGGAAAGGTTCCCGAGTCTAAACTACGCATATCGCAGACACAGAGCTGTATTTATTTAAACACAATTGTACATGTACTGCAATATATTGAAAATAAATAAAATATACTACTGTATACTGTACTCAGCAGATGCTGACATCATGAGTGTGTGATGCAGGCAGGCAAAATGGTGATATAGGATGGCCTGCTTTTGTCCTGTACCATCTCCTGTAGCAGGTGTTACAGGTCACTCTCCTCTCCCTCCTTGAAGGAGGGATTGTACATACACTGTACACACACCCTCTACACACTAGCCTACAGTAGGCATACACTGTCCACTGCTAGGTACAGTGCTGTACAAATGGTACTTTTATACTTAATGAATGTACAGTACATGTAACTAATCACTTAATGTCTTAACACTGCTTTAACAGTAATCTTGGCTGACTATATGCGGGTACAGTTCTGCACAACACATCGTATGCAAATTCAGCAGTGAGCGAGCAAACAAGCTTGTACAATGGCAGTAAACGATGAAATAAATCCACGGCCACATGAACGCTTTTATGAGCAATTTCTGAACTAAATTTGTCATTTTAAATTTTAATACCAATATCAACAACTCATTACAGGTGACGAAGGTGCTGGGTCGCACAGGCTCCCAAGGTCAGTGTACCCAGGTTCGTGTTGAGTTCCTGGATGAATCTCACCGCTCCATCATCCGCAACGTGAAGGGTCCAGTGCGTGAAGGGGATATCCTTACACTGCTGGAATCTGAGCGTGAGGCCAGAAGATTGAGGTGATCATGTCCAAATTATCCTCTTCAACTATCAGGTGAGTTTTAAGTCATACTATACTATAGTACTTATCTTACTTTACTGTGCAGAATTAAGTTTCAAGTTTGACTGGGCATTTTTAATTTAAATTTTCCTCAATTTCCTTAGGCGATATACAGGTATACTGCCACAAAACTTGCTCAAGCTAGAAACAATAGCAGTCTCTAACCAGCTCTTCTATTGGTGTTTATAGTGATCATGGTGTTAATCCAAGAAGACTTGCTTTAATGATATGTTCATAATAAATAGTTATTAGTTTTGTTAATTTTCATACTACAGTACTGTATATGGACATTTTTCTTTTTTCAGGTGACCTGACACGATGTTTTTCCTAAAACGCAAAAAAATAAAGTGCTAAGGAAATAATTGTTTTTTTTTAACCACATTAAAAAGTAATGAGAACAGGCTTCATAATAACTGGCTTTGTTTTGATTGTGCAGAAACCTGCCAAATAAGCTTGGATATGGTTGAATTAACCAGAATTTCATTGTCCTTTAACACCTTCCACCATACTATTTAGATCTCTGTCTCTGGAGGGAATGTGCTTTCTGAAATATACACTACATTTAAAACTCCCAGTAAACATGTCAGGAGTAGCACAGTTGCCACTAAACATGAGCCTTGAAAGCAGGGATGTGGAGGTAGATTTGTTCTGGTACCATATCACTGTCGACACCAGATGTATAGATGGATCCAGAGATCCACCTGTTGCTGGTACACAGTATTGCCCCATCCCTGCTTGAAAGACCCCCTCTATCATTCACTCATTTGTGCTTTGATGGTATTGTGAGAAGGTTGTAAGTTATGGCATGAAGGAGCTGTAACCCCATAAAAACCACATTAAACTTTGTACTGGTATCCACCTATTTATGATGGGGTTACGTTCCCCAAAAAACAATCGTAGGTTGAAATATCGTCAATCAGAATCATTATAATATGGAGTTCAATGGGATATGTTCTCAGCCAGTCTTATACCCACATGTATCACCCCAAATGAAATTCCTACAATACTACTGTACCTACAACATAAATTAAACAACACTCACCACATCATTAAGAACAAGCCTGGTTGTAATTACATGTTCCCTTTGAAGTTCAGGGGACTATTTTAGGTGGAGTGTTCAGACTCCCACACAGCTTCACAATAACAGCCAACATTGGTCGCAACAATCCTGTACAGGCAAAGCAGTTCACAGTCACTAAAAACAGTAAAAATCAGAGAAAATAAAAGTAACATCGATATACTGAACAATAATCATCGAGCTTCACAACCACCACGGAACAAAGCTTGGGACTGTGGTGCACTGGGTGGGCATGCAGGTAGACCGCAGCTGACAAGTGCACTGAAAGATGTCTTCCATATTCCACATTACCGGACGATTATCATCATACGTGCAAAAAAAATTTTTATTGTAAATATGGAGTGGTCTTAATACATTACCATCATTCATCCAAAATATAGATAAGGAGACCATAAATTGGGAGATACCTGTACTCATGGGTGGTGAGTGTTAAGTGAAGAGTACCAGGTAACTGGCAACTGTTAAGCCCTGGTTGTGATGACGAACGATGTGGTTTTTGTGATGCAAGGTGGATGGTGAGCAGGCTGTGGCATCATAGGTGTGTGTGATAGCAAGTTGATTTGAGGCTCCACCAGCCTTGTGTCTTACTCAAGTGTACCAACCATCAACTTTTCATTTAGTATGACTTTTGGTGCACAGCTTTAAATTCATGACACCCAATGCAAATTGTCTTAAGATGACGGTAGTTTGATTTGGTAAATCGGCTGGACAATGATAGCAGTTAAAGCAATAAAGAAATTAAAATAATCTTTTCCTGAAAGTGAGATCAAGAGAATGGTACTACTGTTGATGAATGATTTGAGTTGCATGGTAGAGTACCAGGTCAGTCCCAGAGTACTGTGGGTCAGACTGAGTTGTATGAGACAATGGGTTATGATGTACTGTATGTGCATTAGGGAGTGAAAGTAAAAAAAAAATCGGGAGTCATTTCACTGAAAACTTTATTACAGGAAAGTTTGATGTAGACAGGTTTAAATATATGTGAATGGTTGAAATGTCAGGTACGAATGGAAATGTGGACTGGTCAAATTGGAGGCTGAGAGAGGCTTTCCAAAAGGGAATAATGTACAGTGTCTAGTTCAAAATTTAAGTACAATAGGAAGCATAACAATGGCGTAGATCACATTGTTAGACTTGATCACGGAGGGGACAGATTAAAATATGAGATGAGGTAAGTGAAAGGGGCAGCTCAGGAAGTATGTTATCAGTATTTGGTAGAAGCAAGAATAATAGTAAATGGAAAGTTGAGGAAAATAATAAAAATAAAGAAGCACGATAAATGGAAGCAGTATATACATTTAAGTGATCTGATGCCTCCTGTTACTATGGTTGAAGGTCTTACTCTGATCTGGCACCATTTTATGAAATGCTCTTTAATTGAACACATTTATTTATAGGAATATACAAAATAAAGCTATATTACACTGAAAAATGTGAAGAGGCCATTTCATCATACTGATCCATAGTGTACAGTTAATAGGCTTTAAAACTATCAATGGCCTCTTTACATTAACCAAACCAAACTATACCATACAGTACAATAAACCATTTCCAAATAAGCAGTAAAGACGTCAGAATAAGTTGCTCAGTATTTTGCTTTGAGACGAGAATTTTCTTGGCGTAGCCGTTCGTTCTCCACGAGCAAGTCCTCATTTAAAGAATACTGGCAGTGAAGTCGTTCCATCATCTCCTGTAACAGCAAGAAGTTTTGTGGATTAGTGACCAATTTACATGTATTGGTGTACTTTATTTAATTAATTATATATTTTTTTAATTCAAGTTGAATGTACAGTACAGTAAATATGTATTAGACCCAGTCCTCGCTTAACGTTGTTTCGTTACAACTTTGCTACTCTTTAGATACCCATGATTTAGACAACGTTGTTTTATGACCCGACCAATTCGTTATAATGTTGCCACCCAACACGGGCTACTTTGTATGGAGCGCCACTCTCTCTCATCTTGGCGCGCTATGCTCTCGCGGAGCATCCCTAAGCGTTTTTTCCCCAGTCACAGCGTAAGTGCGTGCTTAAGTGTTCTTGCTATAAATTCTGTACTGTAACCAATCAAAATGGCTCCCAGGTGCCCATCAAGTGTTGAGAAGAAGCAACGCAAGACGTGCTTTGGACATTGGTGTAATGTATTTTATGGGGCAAAGGGAGGCTGGGGAACGTAACTAGTGTATTTTTATCTAATTCTTATGGGGAAAATTTATTATGTTAATGTTGTGGTTTACAGGAGCGTAACCACGACGTTAAGCGAGGACTGGGTGCAAATGTGTAACACTTCCCCACCATAACGGAGAAGCATTACTTTGGATCTTGAAATTTCTGGATGTTGAAGGTAGATACCAGTGGCTGAGCTTTGTCTGGCTCATGTAGTTTAGAGTAATGCAAAGGAATTATTTTATGATAATGTTTGTGATTCGTTTTTTTGCAAAATCCAAATCTGGTGTATTTGAATGATGGAAAAATATTGAAGTTGGGTGTGACTTTGGCATTTACTTCTACAGTATGTCTTGTGTAAAGGTCATGTGTGAGGCTTAAGATTTTTAACTACTGTAGTGTTCTAAAATGTGGTATGCAGGTAAACTTCAGATATGTCTATCTGCAGTGAAGAATACTGTGGTAGATATAGACAATGATGCTGAGTTAATTAACCATTTTTTTTAAAGTTATGGTGCACTGTTGTGTTCATAATTTTGCTGAGGAACTTATGGTATGTCTATTGCTGCACTAAGGTAAAGCTGCATTATAAGAGAACTTGGGAGAGGTGTTGGTTGATCCTGGAATGTGCCCATAGTAGAGAAAGAGGTCAGTGTGGAGACTTATTTTAGGGATTTATGTGGTTTTAGGATGTGTAGAATGATAGTTTTCCTCCACTTTGCTGGCACAGTATTTGGTTATATCCTTTACTGATGTTAAACATTACCTGCTGCTCAAGAAACTTCTTGGTCATCACATACTGCAGGTGCATCAGACGACGATTCACATCATCCTGGAACTCTTCCATAACTTCTGCCATGCAACTGCGTATCAACTCTACTTGCAACTGAGGTACTCCACTGTCACATGGTTTTACTCTGTCTGAGGAAAAAATATTTGATTATAATAGTGCTACCATGTATTATATCTTCCCTACAATTTCTTGCAATGGGGTGGCCACATGAGAGGAGCCTTCAGGGTACCCTACACATCTCCTTTGTCTTCTCTTACTCTTATTCCATGTGAATTGTTCCATCTTTCCCACAATACATGCAGACTCCCACTAACACACACACATTACTCCTGTACACCCTTGTCTTCTCTGCCATTCCAAACATCACTTCCATCCTGGTAACCTGTCATAACCCCAGATGCAGTCTTCACCTATTTTGTACCTCAAGCTTGAATTTTAGAGCATTCTTATCCCTACAATTCCACTTTTCACAACTATAAATTAACCCCTTCACTACTGACACAGCATTTTTATTTTGGCTATTGACACTATTTTATTCAACACAGAGGGGATCCCAGACACAAGTGGTTAAAAAAAAAAAATTCTAGTGAACCTGAGAATGTCTTTTCAAGGATCGACCAGTATAATCCTGTGGTCTTTCTGCTTTGAATTAGTATCATCCTTATCACTTGGAGTTCCTTTAACTTACCTGATGGATCCAGGTAAATGTTGGGAAGGTAACTCTACAGCAGCTAAGATTACACTAACTATACAGTACAGTACATCTGCCTGATGTACATTTAAGCCATCTACAAGTTAGATAAAATGACCCTTTCAGTTGATAAATATAATGAATAACTCATAAGTTCTATTTAATTAAAAAAAATTTTTTTTTTTACTTGGCGTTTACCCACCGAGTCTCTCCTAATATTCCTCTACAGTGCAATTTGTAAGATGAGGTGGGTGGGTAGGTCAAGTGATGCATAGTACCATGGGTGTGACAGCTCATGCACTAACTGGTAAATAATAGGCTGAACACTGACATCATACACACATCCTTTGTTCCCCAATTACACAATCACTTAAGAACTTTTACTCCCTATATCCCAAATTAATAACATAAATTACTAGAGAAAACAGGGTGATGTCTCTTTTTTTTTTCTCAAGTTGATTGTTGTTCAACGGAAATGGTAGACCTATAACCTACTGTACAGTATATATTTTCAAGCTTACAAATTCCTAAAAAACAAAATTGCTTATGCATCATTAAGGTTTTATGAATAGTAGTTTTATATGTAGTTATTTAATAAGTGCAAATAAAATTCCACATTACTTTACCTGATAAGTTTGCTGCTGGTAATGAATGACAGCTTTCGTCAGTAGATTTCACTTCACCTACACCTTCTGGCACTAGATCACTAGCTTGTACGGACCTCAATAATTGTCTCTTTTTGGGCGGTGATGTTCTTGTATACGACACTTTGCTGGATGTAACAGTTAGTGGTGGAGTTCTTGGGGTACTCAAGTCACTTGTTAATGTTCCACTCACCCCAGGAAAACTTGTGGGGATTTTATCAGGACTTGCCATACATTTATTAGTGAGTTCATTATCTGTTTTTAAATTGTTAACTGAAGACTCACTCATTTTAAAGTCATCAAAATTATTTGTCTCTGGTTTAGACATAACTGGTGTTTTGTGTGCAGCCTTTCCAAGTTTTTTACAAGGTGTTTGACTCGTATATGAAGCAGCATTTACTTCAGAGTCAGTAACTTCATGCAATGGTGATGGAGCCTCATCTTTTTTGGATTTCACAACAGGAATCTGTTTATAATCTGGAATGCCCTCCTCCATCTCCACATCATCACTCTCCCCCAAGGCACCAGTGGGTTCCATATTCTCTTTATTTTGAGCAGTACAAGAGCCAGTTTCTTCAGAAATGTTTTTTATCTGAGGTATGTTGGACTTCTGATTCAATAAGCTGGGAGCACCATCTGTATAAGGTGACAACAAGTCATCTGGAAAGAAAAGTGTTTACAGTTGCATCTTGTGTCCAACTATGATTGAACATGCATGTGATGGCAGCCAACAAGAAAAATCAACATGGTCAATATAAACATTAAAGAGAGAGATTCAGTGACTTTTTCTCTCAATAAATTAAAGGATAATACTGTACAGTATTTATTCAAGTGTAAATCTAAGGAAAAAATTTACATTCAACAAAATATATGCCACAAAAGGAAATTGCTTCTGGCAACAGTGGAATTCCAGCTGCTTGTATCATTTGTGTGTGATGTCACAACTGTATCTTGTCAATTTAGAAACATCTGTCCAAACCATTACAGTATACAGTATCATATTGACTGATTTCCACCAGTGAAACATCAATTTGTGAACAGTGAAGTGAAGGACCATTTTGATGCAATACATAAACTCTATACAGCAGGTCTTAATTGTTGACTTACCTAAAGAGATTCTAGTTTATTATATAACTGTCACTCTACACGCACCTATATCAATGTTATGGGTCGGCAACTTGTGAGTCAACGGTGAGAAGCTTCTTTTCCCGTCAGTAGATCTTATTGGAGAGAACACATCGTGGATGCCTAATGACTCTGTTGAGCTACAGCCATAGACATTAAACTTTGGTAGATTCTTTAAAATCTCTTCCATGTTTACCTGTTAGAATAAGAGACACATACCATGATACTTTCTTCAAAAGCCATTGATTTTATTTATATTTGCTTTAACTATCTGCCAGGGTTGTAAATAAGAGCTGATTGATATGTTAAGTAAAATTTATATTGGATCATATGTTTCATTTCTAACCACGAAACTAAATTAAAATTCAAAGCATTAACTTCACACTGATCAAAGGAGCTGACTTCATTCTCAAAAATGTTAAATTCTAGGAGTTATTCAAAGACTTTGTTCCTTTGACAACTCTTATCAATACAGCTAGAGAAATGAAAGAATGAGGAGCCACTAAGATAAATGATGTATGTAGAGTGTAATGTTGGTTAGAAACATGTGACAGTATGGTTGATGGCTTGAGAGTAAGAAAACCAAGAAAGATTAACACATTAAATAGATGAATTAGCGAGGAAGAGTGGTACAGTAATATCTCCGTTGGCTGGAATCCCTCAAACCCGGAACTCCGATAGCTGGAATTGAAGTTTTCTCAGAAAATTGTTCCCAAACCCTGATTTCTCCCGATAGCCGTAAAATTCTGGGGATGGGGGAGTTTTTTCCGGGTTTGAGAGATGAAAGTCAGGCGTATTTTCTGGAAATTCTGGGGATGAGGGATATTTTTCCGGGTTCAAGAGATGATGTAATGGGCAATTTCTGGAACTCCCAAGAAAATTTTTCTGTTACAGTAGAACGTCGATTTAACGCGAATCGATTTAAGAATATTGAATTAAAGCGACACCCACAATTAAGGACAATGTTTCAATTTAAAGTGAATCTTTCCTATTTTGCGCGAGTTAATCTGGCGCAGCATATTTAAAATTTTGCGCCTAATGTTTTTCTGGGCATGCTATACTGTCCTAAGGGCAAAGGTGTACTGTACATGTACTCAACATAATGTACTAAATGATTACTAAATTTTTTGTCTAGTGGAAACTAAAGCATGTTTATATTCAAATTAATCACTATCTTATAAGAATTACAGCAATGTAAATTATATTCTCCCCGGTCACTTCTGTGACATTTTATAAGCAAAAAAACATAAACTCAAGCTAAAGGACATAAATAAACAAATAAATACTTCACTAGACCTTTGGCACCAACTGTCAAACATGTCACTGTCACTTCACCCCCCCCCCCCCATCTTCCCAGCCAGTAAATAGACCATTTTGCATCCCTTAATTTTAGCTGTGTTGATTTATGAGTGTTTGTTTTAACACAATACTACAAAAAACAATGTTTTGTTTATTCTAGGAGAAGGGCTGAGGTGCATCTGGGTAAACTCAAAGTCTTTTTAGTATTTTGTGTTTCTCTCAAGTACCAAACTAAGTTATTCCATTGAAACAACACTTCGATTTAGCGCAAATTCTGTTTAAAGCGTCCTTTCTTGGACCGTATCTCGTGTTAAATCGACGTTCTACTGTACCCGGAAAATTCTAGGGATGAGGTATTTTTTTCTGGCTTTGAGAGTCGCCGTCTCGTTACCCTGAAATCTCTCATTCCCAGAAGTGCTCTGTACCAATTGTTCTGGCTAACTGAGATATCACTGTATCTCATATGTATGCAAGTTGTGGATATGAGCAAGTATATTAGCATATTTCTAATTGTTATTCCTCTTTCCGGGCATTTTTTATTGTGGTCTGGCTCCACTCTCCCTATTGCTCCCCCTTCTTTGCTTTTACATACTCGTTGACCCAAACTGCAAATAAATGAAAGTGGGTTCAATAGGTGCTCTTTAGAGAAAGTGTAGATACAGCACACTGTATACTAGCCATTTGCTAAGTAGGAAAGCAATACGCCTGGTTTGGCACTTGAACACCTTCACTTTCCAACTTGCCAACTCTGTACCCACTTATCTGCAGCACCCCACAAAAAAATCAGGTGAGGACTAAAGATTATGGAAAGGCAGAATAAGAGACACTACTAAGGTGGGATATAAATTTACATTAATGGTTGCCCCTCATGTAATGAGGATGGCCGGTCCTAGTGCCACCTAGTTGTGAATTTGTTTAAGGTGTAGAAGCTGTCGCCAACACAACAACCACACCTTAAGTTAACGAGCTGCATGAACCCAGTGTCAAGGAAAAGTCCGAGAAGAGCGGACATCTCGCCAACTGCATTGGCTAACCATTACCCCGGAACACGATCCAAGTCCCAATTACATTATGATCCACAAGAAATGGGTTATCGGTAATTTCTGTGATGTTGCTGTTCCTATAATTATTAAAAGATGAGGTCAACACTACTGTAGTACTCAAGATTCCAACGGTTCATATCTTTATATACAGTGATGGATCTAGATCAGATCCTTCAAGATATGACTCCCTGGAATCCCTGTTATGAGGATAGTCCAAAAACATCAAAATTTCAAGAGCCAAGTCAGGCACATTACCAACTGTTCTTACCTTGATCTGCAGTGATAAATCTAAAGCATGATTTTGCAACTGTCCTTATAAATGAGAATATGTGTACAAAATATTCAGCAAACAATACATCAGTCAAATAGTTAACTACTGTACCTCTGCTGTGGGATCTGTGGACCTTATAGGTGAGAAAACATCTAGTAAATGTGAATTTTCTGTAGGAGGCGTATAATTCAATGGCTTTAGACTTGGGGGCCTTTCATCAGATGTACTTGAGCAGGACCTAGTGAGTGAGAGAAGGAACAATTACAAATTCAATGCTACAGTACTTAGATTTCTTGTAAGCTGATGTAAGATTTTATTCTGTGGAACTGGCTAACTTATCGGTACAGTTCTACAAACCACTTCTACACCAGATCCAGTGTACTTAATGTTCAGTACTTATGCACAATAACATCTCCAACACACACACACACATAGTTCTCCCAGCCCAAAAATACTCCTCTGCCAGCCTGTCTTTTCAACTTTTACCATACAAGAGTACATTTTGACCGAATTACAAACTCTGGTTTTAATGGTTCAGAGTGACAGGAGTTGAGAAGGATAGGATGGGAAAATCAGAAAGAAATTGAAGGAAAATGTGTTGTACGGTTTTGAGACTCCAACAACCTCTATGGAATGGAGACAATAGCTATGATGGAGCAATAGCAGCATAGACTAGTGCAGGGGTGTATAGTCACACACACATAAAGAAAGGATCAACTGATTATAAATTGACTGAGATATACCTATTAAGAGGTCTGGGCAGGTACCAGACTATGAATATCATAAAAGGTTAGATAACTTTGCCAGATGCAATTTGAGCACATAAAGCCCCAGAAAAGCCACCAAAAGCTCATATCTAATTCATCAGATTCTTTATCTTTCTTAAAGGGGCACAACCCAAGTCTCTTAAATGTGAGAATTATCAAAATTAAACCTGCCTGTGAGTGTAAGTGGGAACCATCCTACAGATTAAAAAGAATTGGCCAGCATTTAAAGCTAGACACAAAAACACTGCACACATGAACTTACCTGCTACTCATAGTACAGATTGCTACAGGGCAAAACATTGCTGGTATTAATGTATTTTGTTGATTATTAAGACAAAAGCTATGGGTAAATATATTCTGGGTACTGTCTAGCTACACTTCTACCAAACTACTGCAATATTTTTAGCACATTATTTTGCTAACAATTAAACTACATTGTCTGTTTCTTTGTTTTTCATTATGAACACATAATTTTGAAGATAAAGAGGCCTCAGTACCAGCCCTAACAATACCATCTGTCTCTAGCTATATATATCAGGCTGGTTGATGAAGAGGGGCCACACTAGACATATTATAGCACCAGCTCTGAGACTGATCTTATATCTAGATGTAAAGAAACAAGGTGTGCATGAGTCTCTGTGTACAGCTAACACATGGGAGGCTGACAGTGACACCTTACGGCAGTTATTAGTCTCATCCACCATGTCACGGCTTCCCAGGAAAGGTGAGCTTATCCAACCGGGTAATATTCTTTATTCATACTTTGATTTTTACTTACTTGGATGGTTGGGTCACTCCAAGGCTTACTTCAAGGCTCTGTTTCACATTCTTCATGTGACTGCCCGCACTGTTCTCAGACTGTAACATCAATAAATATCATTAAGGATTGGATAATACAAATAATAAATGGACATTTGATTCTTAATATTATTTTTTTCCCAATTTTCATCTTTATGTTTCCCCTAAAGTTGTGTAATTTGCCAGAATCACTTCTCTACAACCCTGTGCTTATTGGTTGTTGTGTTTTACAGCCATTTTTTACCTTAAATGTTAAACAACTTGTGGAATAAAATTACAGTCGAGCACACTGAACCTACGCTACTTTGATATTGTTGGAGCTCTGGGTTGATTTAACTAGCTTAACTAGCCTGAAGTATGGAATTATTGCAACACTGAAATTACCTCACAGTACCATCATCACACTGTTGTATATTTTGATAGGGTATTGGTGTGAGTGAGTTATATACAGTACTGTAGTGAACTATCATGGTGTGGAGTCAAGGAAGAATCTCACGGGTCAGTTACCTCAGCTCTTGGCCATCGTATGGGATTTTACTTTTCATTGTATTGATATTTCTTTCATATCTTAAGAAAAAATAAGATAGAACTCAACTTAAAGATAAAAAGTTACTCATAATGTGATGCTGATTACAGAATGTCTTACTATATGGTTACTTGTTGAAATAATCTAATGCTGTACTGATTTAAACAACTGACAGATGCATGTACAACTTCAAAAAGCATTAGTGATACAATATCTCTATTTAAGGGAGTATAAGGAGAGGAAAGTTCATACTATATATTGAGGGCCTGTTAGATGTGGAACTTCTATATAATGAACTAAATAGAGAAGAAAGTTTGTTATATTGAGGGTCTGTTATATGTAAAAGTCCATCGAATGGATTACCGTATATGGAGAAAAATCCATTATATGGAGGTTTCACTGTAATTCTTTTGCTTAAGTGTAGTCATGTTATATACATTATATACCAATATCCATATAAAATATATACCCATTATTTATATACATCAAAATGAGATTGTAAATAATTATGGAATTTAAAACGGTTAGTAAAGTACCTACAACATACCCTAGATCGAGAGGGAGGCTGAAGAAGCACATTTGTTACGGCTGTATTATATGCTGGAATCTCGGCCACTGGTGGGTGAAGCATACGAAGATCATGTATAAACACCTGCCCAGTCATAGTACCAAGAGCCACCTGCTGGCCGCCAGCTAAAAAGGTTGCACTGGTGAGGGGGGCTGAGCATCGGCGAGTTATTAATGGCCTGAAAATATTATATAGTCAAAACTTTATATAATGGAGTACAGTACAGTACTGTATATGTGAGAGGCTAGTCCGTTAGATCAAAGGTCCGTTAAATATGAAACTTCCTTCTAATGGACTACAGTAGTACAGTATATTATGAGAGACCTATACATGTAGCAGTTTAAATAGCTAATACTGTACAATAGTTTGTTTAAATTACTTCATGTTTTAAGTGCCACAGGAACTTAGTTATGAAAAAGACCTTTTTTGCTTGTTTCAGAGTACAGTATCTTCAACATGGACAAAAAAATCAAATATAGCAGATATATCAAACAAAGTTGATTTATATATAAAAATTCTGATAAAAAAAAAAAAGAAAAAAAAAAAGAATGCTTGAAGCAGAGTGTAAATATTACTCTACCTAAAATCAAAGAGGTTTTGCTGATGGTACTTGCAACAAAAAATCACCCCTTAGTATACTACTATACAGTGACAATGGTAAAATATGATGTTAGGCTGATAAAATATTTTCAAACATAAACAAATGAAATCAGTGAATATTATGCCACAATGGTACCTATGTAGAGTCACTTACTGTTTTGTTTGAATGTTATAACAAGCAAATTGTTTGTCATATCCGGCAGACACCATCAACAGCTCATTGACGGGGGAGAATAATATGGCAGAGACCGGAGAACTGTGAGCTGTGGGGAAGGAATGAACGATCTTGTTGACATGAGAATCAAACAAAGCGATGGATCCTCTGTCAGAACAACACCCTAACAAGGGCTTCTTCACACTGCTGTAAGTCAAATCAGTCACTACCTGTAAAGGATTATAATGACTGTAAATGACAGGATTCACAAGTTTTAGGATAGCTACTGTACATTTCTATCTATACAGTAAGTCTTCACATAACGTCGGCCCGTTTAACGTTGTTTCGGTACTACATCGCTAATCTTCAGATACCAAAAATTCATTTAACGTCCCAATGACTCGGTACAAAATCGATTTGCGTCGTCACACACTACTTTTTACTGCGCATCACCCTCTCTCGTCTGGCCGAGCTACGCTCTCTTGGCTCGGCAGTCTCAGTGACTCACCGCCCTCCTCCTCCCCTCCCGCCTCCTCTGCCTCACGACCCACCACACACTCGCTCTACCACCTCCGCCCATCGGTGAGTACCAATACAAACTTAGTAGTAGTATACTGTATGTATGCACTATTTTCTATAGAAATGGCAATGATTTTCTGTATATGTAATGTATTTCATGGGGCAAAGGGAGGCTCAGGAACATAACTCCTGTATCTGATCTACAAGTATTTCTTATGGGGAAAATTGATCCACTTAACGTTGTTTCGTATAACGTCGCATTTTTAGGAACGCAACCCTGATGTTAAGCGAAGACTTACTGTATCTATGTTCAGGCACAAATTGTATGATCAAACAAAACCTTTATGTTTCTTCAGTTCAAACAGATATACAGTATTATCTCCGTTAGCTGGAATCCCTCAAACCCAGAACTCTCCGATAGCTGGAATTGAAATTTTCTCGGAAAATTGTTCTCAAAGCCAGAATTTTCCGGCAAATTCCGGCTTTGGGAACGATTTTCAGAGGGGCACATTTTCCGGAAAAAACCGGGGATGGGGGAGTTTTTTCCGGGTTTGAGAGATGATGTAATGGGCAATTTCTGGAACTTCCGAGAACATTTTTCTATTACCGGAAAATTCCGGGATGTGGGATATTTTTCCGGGTTCGAGAGATGATATAATGGTCAATTTCTGGAACTTCTGAGAAAAATTTTCCATTACCCGGAAAATTCCGGGGATGAGGGACCCTTTTCTGGCTTTGAGAGAGTCGCCTCGTTACCCGGAATTCTCTCATTCCCGGAAGTGCTCTGCACAAATTGTTCCGGCTAACGGAGATATCACTGTACTGTACTGTAAAAATTATCTTTATCAATAGGTGTTAGGTGTGTAACAGAAGAATGGTGTTAAGTGTGTATAGAACAATTACTGTATACATACCTCATCATCAAATATCTTAAAAGGTCCGGCTATGGAGTTATTAACAACAGAAAGCAAATAGATTGATCCTTTCTCTGTAGCTGCCGTTATGTGAGAGTCATTGTGACTGAAGCTGATTCGTGCTATGGTGCCATCTGTAACCTGCAAATATGGACAAATATATATACAAGGAGTTAATGTGGTGTAAAACATAAAATCATGGTTCTTAGAAAAACATGAAAAACAATTAAAAAACTAAAAACAAAGTATGAAATCCCATTTTATGATTGACAAGAAGGGACAACCAAGGAGCAAGATATTACCACCAGAACATTCAATGGAAGAGTTTACCTTGGTGAAGGCAGTGTGGAGGCAGACACTCACCAACCAGTTTAGTACAATTACCAGTACCATACTTCATTAATGGCCACTATTTATCCAAACAAGTGTTATGAAACAACCCCACTCTCATGGTAAACTCAAAATTAAGTGAGTTAGAAAAATCCTCTGAATGGACTCTCGAGACGTTACAAGCTTCTATCCTTACATTTTTCTGCAAAAAAGAAAGTCCATCTTGGCAAGAATGAAGGATTCCAGGTCACCTCTCATCCTTTTATCCAATAAAGTGGAATGTCATGCTTAAATCCTTTGTTTTATCATCTATAGTCCATTTGACAAGTGACTGAAAATATTCCACAGAGTTTAGCAATAAGCAGGACAACTAAACAGTGAATACCAGCTCACCATACCTGTGTTTTCTCCATCCAGAATATGGGAGAAGGCATGTCTTAAAAGCAGGTGGTGACAGTACTAAAAATACACACAGTAAATTTAAAACCCACTAAATGATTTCCTTTGTATTTCAGACTTACTGAAAAGACTTTCTTCTGCATCTGTGACTTTACGTTCCAGATAGTGACAGCACCATTTCTGTTCCCAATGCCTAGGTAATGAGGGGAGCGGCTGGCAAATTTGACGCAACTTGGTGTTTTCTGGAAAGAGATACTTCACATGAATACAGAAGGAGCGAGAGATACATTGTTAACATTTCAACACCAAAGAATTTATTATAAAACTACTATACAGTATATAAGATTAAAAATGGGAAAAAATATATCCTTAACATAGACTAATATATTATGGTAATATTATTTCAGTAGTATTGTTACAATGGTATTATATAAAAAGAAAAAAAGAAAATGTACAACTCAATAAGGACTCTACATAGATTGTATCCAAAGCATGTTAAGTCCTTAAACACACACATGCACACACATACACTTACAATTCCATTCACAGCTCCTATATTTGCAGCTGATTTGGCATTAACAGCTGTCAGAGAAATCTTGTCTCCTGTTTTTCCTAAGCTTGCCAGGCACTGGCCATCCTGATTCCATGTCAGTCCCTGTATACGACCTGGAAAATCAGAGCAAAAATACTTTAACAATTTTAGTTTAGTATTATTAATCTTTTCATTATTATAATAAAATGCAACATTTTGAAACTTACTCCTTCCATGTTAACTTCAATAAGAGTTTGCCTCCAGGTGCAGTACAGTACAATACAGGCAGGTCCTGCTGAACGAGTAACTGATCAACAAGAATTCAGTTCAACGAGCGTAGTGTTTTAGGGAATAATATTTCAATGAATGAGTTTGTATTTATGGTAACTCGATATTAAAATTCCTAGTGAACTAACTTGCATTATAATTTGTGGAGTCAGTGGCCTGTCTGACCCTAAAGAAGACAGCAGCACCATGCTGCTGTATTACAGCATGGTATCTATGGAGCTCTTGGAGTTAATGTCATAAGTATGATTTCAGTGCCTCTAGTTGATGCTAAAACAATATTGAACCTAATTGGGTTAGGTTTTAAGGTTAAATTCTTTGGGTTGGAATGCATCTAAATTTATATCATGGTGGTCCGGGTAATTTTTTTTTGGGGGGGGGGGGGAGAACATCTCAGCTTTTAACATAGAGGGAAAATTCGCCCCACTGAACGAGAACTCACCACCCAATGAGCACTTATTCAGGAAGGCACATTGATTGTGAAGTGGGACCTTCCTGTATTGTAATAATGCTGTAAGAAATTTTCCCTTATATGAACTTACCATTTTCTGAAGGAATTTCTTGCTGGAGGGAGTAGTCTTGTAGGTCCCAGAGTTTAATTGAACTTCCAGCCGTAGCAAGTAATGTGCTGCCCATTTTATTTTCTGAAAATAATTAATATCAACACTGAAACTTTAATCATGTATGAATGAAATAAATGCTCTGCTATCTAAAGAATTCTTAAGGTTGAATAACATGTACGAGTGAGCACATGTTTACTCCAACGATCATGTCTGCACTGTGAGTCCCATAATAGACATAGCTGTTTACATGTAATTAACTAAATTCAATTAATGGAGAAAAGTCTAAAATCAATTTATCTGGATGAGGAACTACACTGAGAGAACTTCGGTCATGAGGTTATGCTGCCAGACACTGCCTGAGTATATGAGTGGGTAAAAGAACAAGTGTGATAGCCATACCTGAGGTCCACTTAAGGAGCCACTGTTCAGGTGATGAAGTGTTTCACCCAATCAGTGATCCAAAATAATGCAGCTTGATGGCAATTAAATAAAACCCTCACCAAGTAGGTATCTTAAACAAAACCCTCACTAAGTTGGTAAAAGCAGAATTTCATTAAGGTTGAGAGACAGAAATGTCGATGAATCAAATCATAATTCTGTACAGTTAACCCCTTCACTTGGGAGACACCACTTTTAAATATCTTAATTGACTAATGCCTGACAGATTTATTCAGCTCAGAGGGGAACACATAAACAAGGTATTGAACTAGACCCTGGCCACCCACCAAGGAAAAAAGCTGATTCTTCAACTCTGAGATCTTGTTGAATCACATAAGAAGTTTCATCAAAATGTTGTTAGTTTGAGTTGACAAGGTTGGAAGCACACCTGTAAAGGGGAAGAAAAAGAAACCATAACTACTAACACCCATGAGATAAAATGGTTATTACCCCAACATTACCCACACTATGTATACAAGGCAAACCACTAGGAGATATACAGAAATAATGTAATAATCTCCTATAGCCAATATATATTAGTATAAACTCAAACTAAGACATATTTATTACCATGTTAAGGAAAATATGAAGTTTTATTATAAGAAAGAGAAGGAGTCTTGGCTCGAGAACCTGTCAACCTGTGGAGTCTGGTTAATTAATACCTACCTGGGTGAGTATTTAACAAGGGGATAATTTGAGGATGATAATGAAGTGATGTGAAGGTGAGTGGTGAGTTTGGTTAGTGAGTTATCAATCTATTCATGACAAGATAGAGGATAGACTCACTTGGCGGGTTTGAACGGCGGCCAGCTGACGGGTAGAGGACTGACTAACTACTCTCTATTATATTATTATTTCTTATTACTCATATACATTTACTTAACTTACTATTTTATATAATATATTATTGTTGTGTGAATTAAATTAAATCATCTGTCTTTTATTAGATTTATTCATAAGTAAAGCTCGTCCTTCAGTAATTATAGAAAATTTTTATTTGTTTAAGATATATATTTTGAGTTATTTTATATATATTAGTAATGTAATTATATTTAGTAATTAATAAATAGAATAAGTTAGGATTGAGTTGGTTTATTGTTATGTTGTGTTAATGTGAACAGTTTGAAGGTAAACAAACACTAGCCAGACTCAGTAAGACCAGGGTTTAATTTATTAGTTTTATCCTCCTTTTGTCACCTTATTTTAATGTTATTTTACATTTTAGAAGTGAAAATAGATTGTGTAAGTTGTTGTGAGATATTAAATGTGTGTGTTAATAATTGCCATAGTGTTATCGTGTAGTAATGGGTAGGTGACGAAGTTGGTGGTTTAAATTATAAGAAGTAAACCACATAAATAATTATTGTTCATATGTCGTCTCCTAAGCCAGTTGATAGTGGTATTATAAATGACACAAAATTTAAAAAAACTAAGAACTTTAATGGTTCCCAAAATTTGGTAAGTAAAGAGTTGAAAGAAAGTCATCAGAGTTTGTTATGTTTTGTCAGAATTTTGGGTCAGTTTATAGTTTCAGCTAACCACAGCTCTCGAGTTGAGCAATGTGTTTTCCGATGGTTTAGACAAGTTTAAGACTTAAATATACCGGGGGATCTAGGGTCCTGTTAAGAGGTTATGGTAAGTAGTTTTGGGTCATTTGCGAGGGGACCGCCATAGAAGATAAGTGTCTTAAAATTGTATACACCATCAGAAAAATCACATTGCTCAACTTGAGAGCTGTGATTGGTCGAAACTACAAATTGACTAAATTTGGTAAAGGTTAGTTTATAATCATGGTATTAAGTATTTCCTTGGTAATTATTCAGCAGTACTGCCTGCTCAATTTTGACTAAAAAACATATTTTGGTGTGTTTTCTTAGATTATCGCCTTCATTTCCCTGGGAAACTTAAAAAAAAAAATTGAAATGAAGAAATGATAACTTTTCCAAAAAAATGAAAGTGAGAATCGAAGAAAACACCAATATACACCAGTTTTGGGGGAGGGAAAACACGTACCAACCTAACTTAACCTGCCGAACCTATATTAGACTTGGCACCAAGTTTCCGGACTCCTGTGAATGTATTTTATGACCTACCTTATGCAGGAGTGTTGGGGTGATGGTACACATTGAAGACGGGAAGTGATATGAACATTAGCTACTGGTCAGTTCCTACTTACTGTATGATGATTGGTCAACAGGCAGGGGAATTGGTATTTTTATATTTTTCATAAATTTATATTTTTGTCATTTACTCCAAAATAATGGCTTTCCATGAATGTTAAAGTTTAGTCTAAAGCATCACAGCTGAAAACAGCTGAAAAAATGCCTATTTCTATCTGAAACAAGTGTACAGTAATAATGAAGAATAACCAGGATCAGTCATTGGGAATTTAAATTTTTTTTTTATGAAAGTCCACTTTCTGTCCTCATGAAAAGCATTGTCACTAACACCATATTTCCTGTGTTTAAATCTGGGATGTTTTGTTTCATCCATATTAACAGTTCAGGGATGCTTCGTTGGTTTGTTTCTTAAACAGGATTTTATTTTGGGTTACATTTCTTATTTTTTTTTGGCGGTTTAGCCCACTGACCCACATTGGGGCCTGGGGGGCGAAAATGTAATAATAATAATAATTAATAATAATAATAATAATTCATATAAGTAAAATTAATACTAAAAAATACAAAAATATAAATAATATAATAACAATGATAACAATAATAATAATAATCATAACACAGCAATAATAATAATAATAATAATAATAATAATAATAATAATAATAAACCATAAAGAAATAAAAAAATAAAAAAGGATCAAGATTGAGAAACAATATACAGTATGTATGTTGTGTTGTCAATGGTAAGAGAAACATTTGAGACCCTGCAATTTTGTGTAAATGAGGCAGAAAGTCAGATAAGCAACCTGGGACTTAATCACAATTTTCATGATGCCATATGGCTGCAGGGTCTACCATTAGACAACACATTATGTTTCCAATATCTTCCCAGGCAGTAGTACCTCACTGTTTGGTAGCTGCCTACTACCTTCAAGGTTAGGTTAGGATGTTAATATTTTCTTGGTAATATTTTAGGACAGTTACTTGTTTTATACAGCCACTTTGGAAAAAAATAATATGCAGTATACAATACTTCATGCACTCTTTCTATTTGGGTTTTTGTCCATATTTTTTTGAAATAAATACTAAGCTGCTGGTGCTTGCTGCTTTCATCTTTGTTTACCTGAGCATCAGTATGTGCCATTGTTGTCATTCAAATTTTATAGAATTTTTCAGTAGACCATCATGATCAATTTATACTTTCTTATGTTAATAATAATAATAATACCCAAGCAGTGATGATAATTCTTATTATTGATGGCTATTACTGTATACTGTAGTAGGTAAAGAGGATTTATTCATGAAGTAGGACATCATTTGGCATACTGTACTACAGTGCAGTATACTGTACTTCATTGTATGTCAATAAAGTCAGAACCAACGATGAATACTTAGGCATTGGTTTCCTTTATTTCAGAATACTGTATATAAGAATGGATACACAAAGAGATGAACATGAGAAAACATTTGGATTGTCAGAGGGTAAAGCAACAGCCAATAAAGATGATACTCTGGCGAAAGAACGGGTACGGAAACCTAAGAAGCCAGAAATTCAGATATATCGACCTGGAGCCCTTCGACACAAGCGATCCAATCAGTCAAATAACCAGCCAGCTCAAGAAACTCGGGACCAAGTTATAACGAAGTCAGTTGACACCAAGGAGGATGTGCATAGGCCAGAGAGTGAGAAGAAAACACTTATTCAGCCTAAACAGGGATCATCACAAGAGAAGAAAATTGTTAAAGGATTGAGAGATGGAGAGAAAGTGTCATTACTGGAAAGGAAGTCCAGTATGGGAGATAAAGGTGAAGATAAGAAGACAAAGGAAACTGATAAACAATCTTCACGAGAGGGAAGAGAAGTGATCTCTGAAGACAATGTTGGCAAAAATAAGAAGAACATCATAGAAAAGGAGCATTTTCGGGAGGAGCCACAGGCAAGTGAATATCTTTCTAAAGAGAAGCAAAAATCTGGGTATAAAACTTGTGAGGAACGAGCTGTCACCACAGGCAAGAACACCAGCCCTACTGACCACCAGAAAGGAACAAGTAAAACTATTTCAACCTTGAAAAATGTGGGAAATAATAGTCGGAAAGATGTGAAAGGTGTGTACGATAAAACAGTCAAAAAACAAGAAGAAAGGTTACCTTCTCCAGAAAAAAGTATCTCTACCTTACCTGGCACTGAACATGTTGAGAAAGGAAACTCCACTGTTATTGACACCATTAATGCTGAGTATTGTGAAAGACATCCCTACTGGAAATGGTTGAAGGAACAAAATACCACATCTGCATCAGGCAGGAAGACCAACAAACATGCCTCCGAAAAAAGTCCCCTAAAAAAGTATGGAGAAGGGTTTTGGGATGTGCCGAGTGATGTGAAAAGTGGTGTGTCTGGCCACGAGGAGTCAGTGATAGGTAGAGTCCAGCCTGATGTGTCAAGTAGTCAGTTAAAAAAGAGAAGTGTCCCTCTCCACCATGAAAGGTTAAGGTCAGATAAAATTGGTAAGGATTATAATGACTGGAAAAGAGTGCACAATGACTCAAAGGGTGAAGATGGCATCCCTGTGAAGAGAAATGAAAAAAATGAAAAATACAATTATGACAAACCACTAAGCAGAAGAGGCAGCGGTATGACTGAACTTAATAAATCAACAGGAGTGATTGGTAATGTGGATGATAAAATATCTTTAAAATCAACTGGAGCTACTAAACAACATAAAAAAAGTAGAAGTTATGGGGGAACTGCTAAGAGTGACAGCAATTATAAAGGAAACTATGACCCACAGAGTCTGAGAAAAGAAATCCCCAAAGGCAAAAGAAACAGTTATTATAACAGTGAATTCTTCAGTTCCAAGTCTCCAGTAATGAAGTTGGACTCGGGGTCTGGTCAGCCTGGGGAATGTCACAACAATAAAGAGGAGAACCAGATAACTGTAAGTGAATTAGCTGCTAAAGTTGATGAATTAGCAGTTGGTAATTTATCCAGAAAAGCAGGAAATTTAAGAAGGAAAGGTAAAGGGTGGCATGATGGTTTAAGTGATGTGAAGGTAGAGCATAAGGGAGGCCTCAGTAAAGGCGAAGATCTTACAAAAGATGTTAATAAAGGTGTAAAGCTTAAAGAAAGTTTGAATAAAAGTAAAGATCTTAAAGGAGGTGTCAGTAAAGACCTTCATATTGAGGAGAGACATTCTGATGGTCATTTACAGCCCTCAGATAACACTAACCCAGTGGAGAGAATAGACTCCAAGTGCTGTGGACCTAACAGTGTCCCACCAGAGTACGGTGAGAAGTCCTCCAGGGCAAAGAGCTACACTAGTGTTAGAGAGAACAGAAGAAACAGGGCAGGAAATAAATCCCTCAGCCAGGGGGCCATTCCGTGCAACCAACGGGGAGACCTTAAGATAGAAGTTACGGTTGACAAAAATAGTCATGAAAGAACTGCACATCTACGACAGGTCAGTGGATCAGACGCCGAAGAATCAGAAAATCGATCACAAACAGGACAAGGGGTATTTAATAGAAGTAAAAGTGAAACATTCTCTCAATCAAGTCCAAAGATCAAGTCATTGAGGCGTGGGAAGGCTGACATTATTAATTTACAAGAAGATAGATACAGTTCAGGAGGGAATGAGAGTGAGCAGGAGGTAGTAGATCCTATGATATTTATTGATGTGCCAGAGGATGACTGGGTAGAGGAAGTTGACAGAGACACAACTTGGTGTAATCAGCATGAGGGAGAGGTTAAAGCACCCACATGGGAGGATGAGAAGCCATCTTGGAGGAACAAGAGAGAGAAACATCAATCTGAAAGTGAAGATCACCAGAAGAGGGTGGAGAGTCCTGGTCGTAGAGGGGGTCTCATTCAGCTGTCGGTGACGGGAACATCTAATACTGCCTCAGAAACTTCTGCTTCCCACCAGATCACTTCTACACCTCAGTTGCAGAAGCATTTGTACAACCCCAATAATCCCAGTAAACCCGTGGCCGTTGTTCCCAGTGCCCGAGATTTGCCGGCATCTCGGGAGTCTCACCGTGAGGGAAGCAGAGGCTTTGGTGATAACCCATCTGGGTCTCAACCCATGGACTGCAGCAATATTAGTGAGTATACCATAGAAGGTCGAAGTCCAAAGATTGATCCTAGCATCCTGTACAGTATACAGAAAGGTGAAATGGACATTAACTACTACGTAAGCAGCAACCAGCTTCCGGTGGAGTTCCGACGTATAATGGACATCCGCCGTCACCTGCAAGGATGCTACAAACAACTCCTCATATCTGATATTCGTATGTGTCAAGAAAAAAATATGGAAAACAGCTTGTGGAAAACACTGTATTACGTCATCATCGAGAAGCTGCGAGAATACATAAGCCGCGATCCATCGCTGAAAGACCGAAGTCTCTCTACGCTCTTAATGTTGGTGGATGAAGGGCAGCATTACCTGCAGGATCTACTGGATGCTCTTCAGTTAGAATATGGCTTTACTCTCGAGGACCACTTGGAGGATGAAGGCACACCACACCTGGAAATACGGGGCCGAGTGAGAATGGCTCTAATGTCAACCCAGAAATTACTCCTCTCACTTGGGGATCTTGCCCGATATAGGGAGCAGTACAGTCCTTCTCCTAACTTCAGCTTAGCTAAGAAGTAAGTCGTACAAGAAATTTAGTTCTCAATGCATCATGAATCAAAAGTCTTTTAAAGTCCAGGTAGTTAATGACTCACAAGTCCAGTTCATGGTGTAAATGGTTCTGTATGAAAGGATTTATCTCGGTGATATGATATGAGGTACTGTATGGTTGACTTTGAATGGTATCTGCTTTAAATTTTTCTTGTGATAAAGACACTGAGATTCTGTACTTAGGAATCAGTGATGGCTAAAATACTGAAATTTTATGAATGTTCAGTTGTGACATTTCTTCGTCATGTACTGTATGTCTTCTTTTATATACTGTACGGTGATATAAACCAGATAGACTCCTACCAAGCTACTCAGTGTACTGAATATAAGAGGTTGAATGTTCCTTGTCTCACCATGTTTGAAATATCATCTGAAGAAGAATTCAAAATAATCTTATCTGTATTCTTGGTAATGTTTATGTACAAAATTCATAGCATCATCACAGTCAATTTTTTTCGTAAGGTAAATAAATCTGCTTTATGAATATCATTTGTGACCGACAGCAAGATAATTTATTGACTAGCTCATGCGGACACTGTTTCTAACAAATTGTGGGTACAGTGTCTTTTGTTTTTCTCAGTGTAGATGTTTTGTTATTAAAGCTAATTTGTGGTAAATTTCACAGATGGTATCAGATGGCTCTTCAGGTACACCCAAGGAATGGGCGACCCTTTAACCAGTTGGCTATTATTGCTGTTAATCAGGTAAGGGTGCCTCAAGGTGTGTCATAGTTAATAGTGGGAACATCATTTCTAATATTGTCATGATAACCACATTTATCTTGGCATTAATAAGTATTGTCAGTATCTACCAGTTTTTTGTATTTTTCTTCTACAGCACAGTACAGTACATAGTTGTGTGTGTGTGTGTGGGTGCTTAAAATACTGTTGTGCATGTTCATTTTTTTTTTTTTTTGAGGAATAATTTTTCATTGGGGAGTATGGTTTACTGTACTTTGGAGGAATACAAAATAATATAATTTGTTTAACTTTTCAGTTGTCATCTTATTAAAATGTCAAAAGGCAGTTACAACTTTTGAAAACAGCATAAAGTTTGTGTTCATTTAAATATCATGTTAAAGGGATTTGATATACTGTACTGATATCACCTTTATTTTGTATTAAAAATTATTTTGAGCATCACAAACTGAGTTTACCAAAAAGATAGGTCTGATGTTTTAGATTTCCTGATTGTATAGTGTGAGTTAGCTGGCCTTTGTTGGTGGCCTTCTGGTACTGTAGCAGTCTGGTAGGGTCTGCCAGGTGACTAATGCCCAGAGTTTTAAACACCCTCTTCCGTTGAAGAGGGTCGTCGTGTTTCAACCCGAGTTTAAAAAAAATGAGTCTTTAAGGACACCTCACTACAGTGCTTGACAGGGAGGAGTGGCGGTAAAATTAACATTGTAATATAAATGAATTTTATTAGAATTAGTTAATTTTACCGCCACTCTTCCCAGTCAAGCACTGTAGTGAGGTGTCCTTAATGACTCATTTTTTTTAAACTCAGGTTGAAACACGACGACCCTCTTCAATGGAAGAGGGTGTTTAAAACTCTGGGCATTAGTCTTACAAGTCATTAATTTATGTCTTAAAAAAAGGCATTCATGCTTCAGTCCTTCACTTATTGTACAGTAATAGATTTTGTTTGGCCTATCAGTAGACTTGTAATTTATTTACCTTTTAAAGTTTTAATACTGTAAATAGCATATGAGGTGGTTGTGATAAGTGGTGAAGTGGCTCACCCTACCTGCAACATACCAAGGAAAACACTAATTTGTATATGGAATTGTTTTGTTTGTCATTTTGGTTTACTGTATGCTTTAATGAATTTAATATTCAACAGAAACGGCCGCTGGATGTTGTGTATTATTATGTGCGGTCACTGACTGCTTCCAACCCTTTCATGTCAGCCCGCGACTCTCTCGTCTCAATGTTTGACGACATTAGAAAAAAGGTAACTGTGACATTTACTTCATGATACAGTATATTAAGTTGGACTTGAAGCTTGGTTATCCCTAAACAACAATTGTGTGGTGATGAATAATTTTTCTTTGTTAAGGAAAGCTGGTACAGTATAGACTTTATGAGTGTTCACAAGTAACTCATGATAATTACTGTACAGCCCATTTAAGTCCTCAGAACAATGCTTCTCTGTAACACCCTGGAAACATAGCATGTATACCTGTACAGTAGTTGCTTGTCCAAACAACCACTTTTCAACCAAACCTGAATCTCTTAATTGGTTTGGGTTTTGTCATTTAAGATATTAAAGTCAGCCATCCTGTCTAAACTATACCTGCCCATTCTCTCCTTTTATCCACCATCATAGAAAATGTGGTATTTGACAATGTTTGATCAGTTGGTGTACCTCTTCCACAATAATCAGGAATACAGGTATTGTATACTGTACCAACTAAGCTCCGTGGGCTTCAGTTTATCTCCATTTAGTGTTTGAGACATAAGGGTGATCTTTTGTAACAGATTCCTCGGCAAATGGTTCTGTTATATTTTTTAGTCCCATGAGTAGGTCTTGACATGTCTTAATGAGGCCAGTGACACACCCTAATAGTAACTTATGCTGGTACTTTTGAAGAAAGCACAAATTATCATTAAAGACTGTGATGTTTATACCCCTCAGCCCACACCTTTGCTCTACTTGGTCAGAAAATAAGATGTCTGGCCTTTCATATTTCATGAGTTTATGATTTGTGTTATTCCCTTCAAAACTATTTCTACAAGTTTTAGTTGTTAATAATGTCATTTACTTTTCATAATTCTCTCCACAGTACATAGCAGCACAGCATAATGAACCTCATCCTGAGGGTACAAGGGCAAACGTGGGTCGCTCCTTGAGTGGTGAAGGGTTGAGACAAGAAATTTGGATCCGTCCAGACAGTGGAGCAACATATCGTCGTACACTCTCCCAGTCCACAGCTGATGAGGGTAAAGATGAAGATGATGAATTGAAGAAGATGCCACTTGAGCAGGTGTGTACATTTTACACAGCCTTTCACAAGTGTTTTAACAAGGGAAGTTAGACCAGGTGTTATGGTAGACTCGGTATTCTCCCACACACATTATACCTCTATGCACTCTTTTTTCTTATTTTATATCTTAATATTATTCGACGGTATACAGTACTGTACTGTATTTTCTTTATTCATAAGGCACACTCGCACTCTGCCGTGTGTGAGGTGACTTACCTGTTTTGGAGTGGTAGAGATTTAATACTTGTAGGGCATTTATTATTTACTGTGGTTATTTTAAATTATATTATGTGCTTTTAACACTATTTATGCATCATATTCGGGTACACACAGACTTAATATACAGTAAAATAGTGGATGATGCAAATGACGTAGATGTGAAACAATTTAAGTACAATGAAAATTTCTTCCTATATTTGTGTGAACGATATGTGTGTGAAATGACATACCAGTACAATGTATAGTGAGGACACTCCTGTATATAAAGTACAGCATATTGTATGTGTGTACTATATATACAGTTTAAGATTTCCAAATAACATCTCTCATTGGTAAATGGTCTGGTAATGGTTCATTTTGTATCTAGTGGAATCCAGTTGAGAATCTCCTTGGTCAGTGCTTGGCATCTTGTTCTTTGCATTATGGCTGCCAGTAAGAGTTGGGATGAAGAAGTATGATGACATTACTCTCTTGATCCTATGACACTCATGCTCATATTTTTATTTGATTTTTTTTTAAATTTTCTTTACAGCTTATGAAGAGATTCCTCACAAGTTACCTCCACTGCCACGGCATGCTGTTCTCACGTGTTGGCTTGGATGGGTTCCGCACGTGCTGTTTGACGATGTTGCGGGAGTTCTCAGTGCTGCTCCGCTCATCCCCGCCACGACTCTCAACTAACCACTTACTGCAGATAATGGCCATTAATATGTATGCAGTGGGCAATACCGAGCTGAAGGGTGAGTGTTGTAATTAATTCTTTCTTGTTTTAGTTCTATGTACTGTATTTATTCAATGAACACTACAGGTATACTGTGTTGTACTTAGGGAAGTTTATAGGACTACGTATAAAACTGTTCCTCTGAACAACACCTTGCCAGACAGTGTGTGCTGGATTCATCTGTATTTTGAGGCAGGGAAGCTCTCCATAAAGATCAATGTAAAGGCTGTAATTTGCTAATTGTCCAGTGAAGGAAACAGACAGAACACTGGCTCCTGGCCTTTCTCAATACAATACAATACTGTACTGTATTGTGCTCCTTTTGAAGAAACAGTGCAGATTACCTCTTATAGGCATTCAAGTAAATTTTACATAAGAATGGTTGCTGTCAAATGCCATTGTGTATTTACCTAAAGATTAGCATTTAAAACAAATAAAACACGTGACTCTTAATTTGCTAATACTGTACAGTACCTGTACAGGCAGTCCCTGATTTACGAAACTTCAATTTAAAAAAATTTGAAATTACAGTGGGGTATGCTATAACGAACGGATCCTACTACGAATATTCCTATAACGAACGGTTTTACCTATAAAATTGAGAATGCTATAACGAACGCAACTCCTACAACGAACGCGGATGAATACGGGACTATTTCGCCTGGCGCATGAATATTGTTGTGCCGCGACCCACAACAAGAGCGTCAGGCTCCATCTTTGTCTCATTGTGTAGCCAGTGCACCACTGTTATTGTTGAAATTTCGTCTTTTGATGTGGAAATTCGCGTTATTTGTATAACTATTTTGTTATACAAGTATACAATTGTAACAATGAGTCGTCCAAAGCGAGTGAGAAAGCTAATAACCCTTGAAACTAAGAAAGAAATTGTAAAGAAACGTGAGAATGGAAGAAGCATTGCGAAACTTAGTGATGAATATGGGATGGCTAAATCGACTATATGTACGATTTTGAAGAATAAAGAGGAATTAAAAACTGTGCAAGTGGCTAAGGGAATCTTTAGACTTAGCAAAGCAAAGTGTAATGTGATTGAAGAGATGGAAAATTTACTCTTAGTGTGGATAAAGGAGAAAGAAATGGCAGGTGGTAACATAAGTGAAGCTATAATTTGTGAGAAGGCTAAACAATTGTTTGAGGACCTTAAAGCCAAGACTCCCAGTGGAAGTGATAGTGATGTGCCAGTGTTTAGGGGTACCTGCATGCTGAATAACACTAAGGTAAGATAAAGTACTGTATTTTTTACATTTTCCACAGAATTTTTTCAGTGTTAAGTGGTTGTATTTGGTGGCCTGGAACGGATTAATCCTATAACGAACGAATGCTATAACGAACGAGGTTCTGGAACCAATTACGTTCGTTATAGCATACCCCACTGTACGAGTATTTTTTGTTCTATGCTGTCGTTTACAAATGAAAATCCAAACGTACAATATTTTTTATTCACTTTTCTCATAATTTTTCTTAAGTCATACGTAAAGAAAATATGACGGGTGTGGTTCAGAACAGGTGTGGTTTAGGACAGGTATAGAGGTGACAGGTGTGGTTCAGGACAGGTATGGTTTAGGACAGGTATAGAGGTGACAGGTGTGGTTCAGGACAGGTATGGAGCATAGATGAATATAAAGGAGAACAGGTGTAGAAGACAGGTGTGTAGGGAGAAGATATGGAGGACACATGTGCAGTGGAGGAGACACATGTGTAGAGGACAAGCAGGTCAGGACCACACGTCTGAGTGATCTCCAGTGGCATTTCCCTGTCCTCCTCTCCCTCCCATGTCTCCTCCCCTTCTCTCTCTCCCTCCAGTGTCTCCTCCCCTTCTATCTCTCCCTCCAGTGTCTCCTCCCCTTCTGTATCTCCCTCCAATGTCTCCTCCCCTTCTGTATCTCCCCTCCCTTCAGTATTTACTCTGGTACTCCTCCACCCACCAACACCAGCCAGTGAACGTCCTTGCCAACAACCTTCACCCCCCCCCCCCCTCCAGCTCACAACTACCCACCGTTGACCTCACTGCTGTGTTATATTTCCCGGTTATTCCCCGGTTTGGGTTCATTACCGGACAATAAAATGACGACCAGACACAAAGGGTATCAGAAAAAAGAAGAAGGTTTGTTTACCCAGATGAGACGGTCATTGCTGTGTGATATGTGACATCATCGGGGTATTTAGTGGAATATATTATCTTCCGTCCGTGAGATTATGTTCATAAGCCTTATTTAGTATTGGTTAGTGTACTGTATTTTGTGTATATTTCTTGTATGTGGATAAGGAGAAGGAGGAGGTTATAGTGTTGGTGGTCGTTTTGTGGTGGAGAAGAGGGGGAGGTGGTGGAGAAGGTCATAGTGTTGGGTGTTTTGCTCCCATCAGAGGAATGATTTATGATGGCTTTTACTGTTCAACACTTTTATGGTCGTCCAGGAAGTGTAAAATGGTGGAATTTTTTGTGTGAATATATATTTTTTTTCCCACGGTGATATGATATGGTGAGTATGCGTGTGTTGGGTACAGAACATAATAATGGTGGTTGTGGTATGTGTGGGGGTGATGACAATGGTAGTATTAACGGTGTGACGGGAGAAAGAAGGGGGGGTTGGTAGGGCGGGGGGTTAGGAGGTGAGGGTGGTGGGGTAGAGTACTTACGGTAATAATAGGGGTAGTGGTTGGTGGTAACGGAGCCAGGGTAGTGGTGGTGGTAATGGTGGTAAACAGCGGGGTAGTGGTGGTGGTGGTAGTAGTTAGGGGGGAGGGGTAGCGGTGGTGGTAAGGAGGGGTACTAGTGGCGGTAGAGGGGGAGGGGTACTAGTGGTGATGAGGTGAACTTGAACGGCCTTGTGAAGGTCGGACTAACTCACCTCTCCCCCCTCCTCCCCCCTCTCCCCCCCCGTACCATCCTCAACATTCTTCTCTCCCCCATCTCTCCCCCCCCCCCTCCACCATGATCTTGTCTGGCGTGGTGTAAACTTCCTGTCATTTGCAACAAACTGAAGATTACCTCAACACACCTGTCTGCCAGCCACACCTGTCTCACCACACTTGTCTTTCACCACACCTGTCTTTCACTACACCTGTCTTTCACCATACCTGTCTGTCACCACACCTGTCTCTCACCACACCTGTCTTTCACCACACCTGTCTCTCACCACACCTGTCTCTCACCACACCTGTCTTTCACTACACCTGTTTCACCACACCTGTCTCTCACCACACCTGTCTCTCACCACACCTGTCTCTCACCACACCTGTCTTTCACTACACCTGTTTCACCACACCTGTCTCTCACCACACCTGTCTTTCACCATACCTGTCTGTCACCACACCTGTCTCTCACCACACCTGTCTTTCACCACACCTGTCTCTCACCACACCTGTTTCACCACACCTGTCTGTCACCACACCTGTTTCACCACACCTGTTTCACCACACCTGTCTCTCACCACACCTGTTTCACCACACCTGTCTCTCACCACACCTGTCTGTCACCACACCTGTTTCACCACACCTGTCTCTCACTACACCTGTTTCACCACACCTGTCTTTCACCACACCTGTCTTTCACCACACCTGTCTTTCACCACACCTGTCTTTCACCACACCTGTCTTTCACCACACCTGTCTTTCACCACACCTGTCTTTCACCACACCTGTCTTTCACCACACCTGTCTCTCACCACACCTGTCTTTCACCACACCTGTCTTTCACCACACCTGTCTCTCACCACACCTGTCTTTCACCACACCTGTCTTTCACCACACCTGTCTCTCACCACACCTGTCTTTCACCACACCTGTTTCACCACACCTGTCTCTCACTACACCTGTTTCACCACACCTGTCTTTCACCACACCTGTCTTTCACCACACCTGTCTTTCACCACACCTGTCTTTCACCACACCTGTCTTTCACCACACCTGTCTTTCACCACACCTGTCTTTCACCACACCTGTCTTTCACCACACCTGTCTCTCACCACACCTGTCTTTCACCACACCTGTCTTTCACCACACCTGTCTCTCACCACACCTGTCTTTCACCACACCTGTCTTTCACCACACCTGTCTCTCACCACACCTGTCTTTCACCACACCTGTTTCACCACACCTGTCTCTCACTACACCTGTTTCACCACACCTGTCTTTCACCACACCTGTCTTTCACCACACCTGTCTCTCACCACACCTGTCTTTCACCACACCTGTCTTTCACCACACCTGTCTTTCACCACACCTGTCTCTCACCACACCTGTTTCACCACACCTGTCTCTCACCACACCTGTCATTAGTTTTCCTTATATATTTGTTTATATTATTTCGCTTCATAATAAATCACAATGGCATAGTTAGGTTAGGTTAGGTTAGGTTAGGTTAGGTTAGGTTAGGTTAGGTTAGGTTAGGTTAGGTTAGGTTAGGTTAGGTCAGGTTAGGTTAGGTTAGGTTAGGTTAGGTTAGGTTAGGTTAGGTTAGGTTAGGTTAGGTTAGGTTAGGTTAGGTTAGGTTAGGTTAGGTTAGGTTAGGTTAGGTTAGGTTAGGTTAGGTTAGGTTAGGTTAGGTTAGGTTAGGTTAGGTTAGGTTAGGTTAAGTTAGGTTAGGTTAGGTTAGGTTAGGTTAGGTTAGGTTAGGTTAGGTTAAGTCAGGTTAGGTTAGGTTAGGTTAGGTTAAGTTAGGTCAGGTTAGGTTAGGTTAGGTTAGGTTAGGTTAGGTCAGGTTAGGTTAGGTTAGGTTAGGTTAGGTTAGGTTAAGTCAGGTTAGGTTAGGTTAGGTTAAGTTAAGTTAGGTCAGGTTAGGTTAGGTTAGGTTAGGTCAGGTTAGGTTAGGTTAAGTCAGGTTAGGTTAGGTTAGGTTAAGTCAGGTTAGGTTAGGTTAGGTTAAGTCAGGTTAGGTTAGGTTAGGTTAGGTTAGGTTAGGTTAGGTTAGGTTAGGTTAAGTTAGGTTAGGTTAAGTCAGGTTAGGTTAGGTTAGGTTAAGTCAGGTTAGGTTAGGTTAGGTTAGGTTAGGTTAGGTTAGGTTAAGTCAGGTTAGGTTAGGTTAGGTTAAGTTAAGTTAGGTCAGGTTAGGTTAGGTTAGGTTAGGTTAGGTTAGGTTAGGTTAGGTTAAGTCAGGTTAGGTTAGGTTAGGTTAGGTTAGGTTAGGTTAGGTTAGGTTAGGTTAGGTTAGGTCAGGTTAGGTTAGGTTAGGTTAGGTTAAGTTAGGTTAGGTTAGGTTAGGTTAGGTCAGGTTAGGTTAGGTTAGGTCAGGTTAG
Organism: Homarus gammarus; assembly: GCA_958450375.1. Classification (NCBI taxonomy): domain Eukaryota; kingdom Metazoa; phylum Arthropoda; class Malacostraca; order Decapoda; family Nephropidae; genus Homarus; species Homarus gammarus. The sequence goes on along the minus strand of CAUDMG010002954.1, from coordinate 823,949 downwards.
GTTAGGTTAGGTTAGGTCAGGTCAGGTTAGGTCAGGTTAGGTTAGGTTAGGTCAGGTTAGGTTAGGTTAGGTTAAGTCAGGTTAGGTTAGGTTAGGTTAAGTCAGGTTAGGTTAGGTTAGGTTAGGTTAGGTTAGGTTAGGTTAGGTTAGGTTAGGTTAGGTTAGGTTAGGTTAGGTTAGGTTAGGTTAGGTTAGGTTAGGTTAGGTTAGGTTAGGTTAGGTTAGGTTAGGTTAGGTTAGGTTAGGTTAGGTTAAGTCAGGTTAGGTTAGGTTAGGTTAGGTTAGTTAGGTCAGGTTAGGTTAGGTTAGGTTAGGTTAGGTTAGGTTAGGTTAGGTTAGGTTAGGTTAGGTTAGGTTAGGTTAGGTTAGGTTAGGTTAGGTTAGGTTAGGTTAGGTTAGGTTAAGTCAGGTTAGGTTAGGTTAGGTTAGGTTAGGTTAGGTTAGGTTAGGTTAGGTTAGGTTAGGTTAGGTTAGGTTAGGTCAGGTCAGGTTAGGTTAGGTTAGGTTAGGTTAGGTTAGGTTAGGTTAGGTTAGGTCAGGTCAGGTTAGGTTAGGTTAGGTTAGGTTAGGTTAGGTTAGGTTAGGTTAGGTCAGGTTAGGTTAGGTTAGGTTAGGTTAGGTTAGGTTAGGTTAGGTTAGGTTAGGTTAGGTTAGGTTAGGTTAGGTTAGGTTAGGTTAGGTTAGGTTAGGTTAGGTTAGGTTAGGTTAGGTTAGGTTAGTCAGGTTAGGTTAGGTTAGGTTAGGTTAGGTTAGGTTAGGTTAGGTTAGGTTAAGTCAGGTTAGGTTAGGTTAGGTTAGGTCAGGTTAGGTTAGGTTAGGTTAGGTTAGGTTAGGTTAAGTTAGGTTAGGTTAGGTTAGGTTAGGTTAGGTTAGGTCAGGTTAGGTTAGGTTAGGTCAGGTTAGGTTAGGTTAGGTTAGGTTAGGTTAGGTTAGGTTAGGTTAGGTTAGGTTAGGTTAGGTTAGGTCAGGTAGGTTAGGTTAGGTTAGGTTAAGTTAGGTTAGGTTAGGTTAGGTTAGGTTAGGTTAGGTTAGGTCAGGTCAGGTTAGGTTAGGTTAGGTTAGGTTAGTTCAGGTTAGGTTAGGTTATGTTAGGTTAGGTTAGGTAGTCAGGTTAGGTTAGGTTAGGTTAGGTTAGGTTAGGTTAGGTTAGGTTAGGTTAGGTTAGGTTAGGTTAGGTTAGGTTAGGTTAGGTTAGGTAGTAGGTTAGGTTAGGTTAGGTTAGGTTAGGTTAGGATTAGGTTAGGTTAGGTTAGGTTAGGTTAGGTTAGGTTAGGCATAGTCAGGTTAGGTTAGGTTAGGTTAGGTTAGGTTAGGTATAGGTTAGGTTAGGTTAGGTTAGGTTAGGTTAGGTTAGGTTAGGTCAGGTTAGGTTAGGTTAGGTTAGGTAGTAGGTTAGGTTAGGTTAGGTTAGGTTAGGTTAGGTTAGGTTAGGTAAGGTTAGGTTAGGTTAGGTTAGGTTAGGTTAGGTTAGGTTAGGTTAGGTTAGGTTAGGTAGTAGGTTAGGTTAGGTTAGGTTAGGTTAGGTTAGGTTAGGTTAGTAGGTTAGGTTAGGTTAGGTTAGGTTAGGTTAGGTTAGGTTAGGTCAGGTTAGGTTAGGTTAGGTTAGGTTAGGTTAGGTTAGGTTAGGTTAGGTTAGGTTAGGTTAGGTTAGGTTAGGTAGGTTAGGTTAGGTTAGGTTAGGTTAGGTTAGGTTAGGCATAGTCAGGTTAGGTTAGGTTAGGTTAGGTTAGGTTAGGTTAGGCATAGTCAGGTTAGGTTAGGTTAGGTTAGGTTAGGTTAGGTTAGGTTAGGTTAGGTTAGGTTAGGTTAGGTTAGGTTAGGTTAGGTTAGGTTAGGTTAGGTTAGGTTAGTAGTTAGGTTAGGTTAGGTTAGGTTAGGTTAGGTTAGGTTAGGTTAGGTTAGGTTAGGTTAGGTTAGGTTAGGTTAGGTTAGGTTAGGTTAGGTTAGGTTAGGTTAGGTTAGGTTAGGTTAGGTTAGGTTAGGTTAGGTTAGGTTAGGTTAGGTTAGGTTAGGTTAGGTTAGGTTAGGTTAGGTTAGGTTAGGCATAGTCAGGTTAGGTTAGGTTAGGTTAGGTTAGGTTAGGTTAGGTTAGGTAGGTTAGGTTAGGTTAGGTTAGGTTAGGTTAGGTTAGGTTAGGTTAGGTTAGGTTAGGTTAGGTTAGGTTAGGATAGTAGGTTAGGTTAGGTTAGGTTAGGTTAGGTTAGGATAGTCAGGTTAGGTTAGGTTAGGTTAGGTTAGGTTAGGTTAGGTTAGGCATAGTCAGGTTAGGTTAGGTTAGGTTAGGTTAGGTTAGGCATAGTCAGGTTAGGTTAGGTTAGGTTAGGTTAGGTTAGGTTAGGCATAGTCAGGTTAGGTTAGGTTAGGTTAGGTTAGGTTAGGCATAGTCAGGTTAGGTTAGGTTAGGTTAGGTTAGGTTAGGTTAGGTTAGGCATAGTCAGGTTAGGTTAGGTTAGGTTAGGTTAGGTTAGGTTAGGTAGGTTAGGTTAGGTTAGGTTAGGTTAGGTTAGGTTAGGTTAGGTCAGGTTAGGTTAGGTTAGGTTAGGTTAGGTTAGGTTAGGTTAGGTCAGGTTAGGTTAGGTTAGGTTAGGTTAGGTTAGGTTAGGTTAGGTTAGGTTAGGTTAGGCATAGTCAGGTTAGGTTAGGTTAGGTTAGGTTAGGTTAGGTTAGGTTAGGTTAGGTTAGGTTAGGCATAGTCAGGTTAGGTTAGGTTAGGTCAGGTTAGGTTAAGTCAGGTTAGGTTAGGTTAGGTTAGGTTAGGTTAGGTTAGGTTAGGTTAGGTTAAGTCAGGTTAGGTTAGGTTAGGTTAGGTTAGGTTAAGTCAGGTTAGGTTAGGTTAAGTCAGGTTAGGTTAGGTTAGGTTAGGTTAGGTTAGGCATAGTCAGGTTAGGTTAGGTTAAGTCAGGTTAGGTTAGGTTAGGTTAGGTTAGGTTAGGTTAGGTTAGGTTAGGTTAAGTCAGGTTAGGTTAGGTTAGGTTAGGTTAGGTTAAGTCAGGTTAGGTTAGGTTAGGTTAAGTCAGGTTAGGTTAGGTTAGGTCAGGTTAGGTTAGGTTAAGTCAGGTTAGGTTAGGTTAGGTTAGGTTAGGTTAAGTCAGGTTAGGTTAGGTTAGGTCAGGTTAGGTTAGGTTAAGTCAGGTTAGGTTAGGTTAGGTTAAGTCAGGTTAGGTTAGGTTAGGTTAAGTCAGGTTAGGTTAGGTTAAGTCAGGTTAGGTTAGGTTAGGTTAGGTTAAGTCAGGTTAGGTTAGGTTAGGTTAGGTTAGGTTAAGTCAGGTTAGGTTAGGTTAGGTTAAGTCAGGTTAGGTTAGGTTAGGTTAGGTTAGGTTAGGTTAGGTTAAGTCAGGTTAGGTTAGGTTAGGTTAGGTTAAGTCAGGTTAGGTTAGGTTAGGTTAAGTCAGGTTAGGTTAGGTTAAGTTAAGTTAAGTTAGGTTAGGTTAGGTTAGGTTAGGTTAGGTTAGGTTAAGTCAGGTTAGGTTAGGTTAGGTTAGGTTAGGTTAGGTTAAGTCAGGTTAGGTTAGGTTAGGTTAAGTCAGGTTAGGTTAGGTTAGGTTAGGTTAAGTCAGGTTAGGTTAGGTTAGGTTAGGTTAAGTCAGGTTAGGTTAGGTTAGGTTAGGTTAGGTTAAGTCAGGTTAGGTTAGGTTAGGTTAGGTTAAGTCAGGTTAGGTTAGGTTAGGTTAGGTTAGGTTAGGTTAGGTTAAGTCAGGTTAGGTTAGGTTAGGTTCCTGTACCATACTGTAAATATTTCCTCACCTGGTACTCAGCCGCCGGACTCAGGTGTGGTACAATATAGTATCTGCGACCAATCCACCCACCAAGCTTTAAGTCCTTGAGTACGATGACTTAACTACATGAGTACAAGGACTTATTCCTCAAGTATTGAAGGGGTTAAGTCATTGTACTGAAGGGGTTAAGCCATTGTACTGAAGGGGTTAAGTCATTGTACTGAAGGGGTTAAGCCATTGTACTGAAGGGGTTAAGTCATTGTACTGAAGGGGTTAAGCCATTGTACTGAAGGGGTTAAGTCATTGTACTGAAGGGGTTAAGCCATTGTACTGAAGGGGTTAAGTCATTGTACTGAAGGGGTTAAGCCATTGTACTGAAGGGGTTAAGTCATTGTACTGAAGGGGTTAAGCCATTGTACTGAAGGGGTTAAGTCATTGTAATTATGTCATCGTGATGGCCCAGGTGTCCGCCACACCTCCGTTACACCATCCACCAGGTATTTCCCACCCTCTTTGACATTTCATCTTCTGCCTCATCCTCTACCCCTCTCCCTTCTTCCCCTCTTTCCCCCCCTCTCCTCCCCTCATTTCTCCCTCTCCTCCCCTCTTCCCCACCTTAACTATCCCCAGTGGTGAATAATCTCTCCCCTGTACTTACCCCCCCCCCTCCCTCCCTCCTCGTAAGTAATCCTGGCTGAGGGTGTGAGAAACTCTAGTCCCTCTCCTTTGCCCCCCTTCTCTCCCCCTTCCCCCCCCCCCCATTCTCTCTCTCTCTCTACCCCCACCCTCATTGGCTCTCGGGACCGTACAGGACAATAACCTCCAAGATTCGGCCTTTCTCTGTTTGTATTTAGCTTTGTGTTGGCCGCCAGAGGAACCTTTGTTTACTTTTGAGGCCACTCGTCAGCTGATTGAGGCCTCTGTCAGCTGATTGAGGCCTCTGTCAGCTGATCGACATGTTTACTCACCATCTAGTCATTTAAACCACTATTTTTTTTATATAGAATCACAGTTTTTTTTTAGGGGGTCTCATTAAAATTATGTAAGATTCAGACGTTCTTTTGTTTCTTCATGTTGCAGATATCTAAAGATTGATGGGTTTATATTTTTTTTTCCGCAACTAGGAATGACTATTTTTCTTACGGGGAATATCCAGAGATCTAAACGTTATTTATTCTGATGACAAGACTTTCAAAGGTGATTTATCTGAAAAACAAGTAAAAATTAATTCTGGGTCAGAGTCTCCAAGATCCATAAGGGGAACACAAGGTATCTATCGGCCCTTGACTGTGAGTGAGTGGCCATACTGACGACACAAACAAAATGGTGCAGTCAGGTGTATGGAGGTGGATGAGTCAGGTGTATGGGGTGGATGAGTCAGGTGTATGGGGGTGGATGAGTCAGGTGTATGGGGTGGATGAGTCAGGTGTATGGAGGTGGATGAGTCAGGTGTATGGGGGTGGATGAGTCAGGTGTATGGGGTGGATGAGTCAGGTGTATGGGGGTGGATGAGTCAGGTGTATGGAGGTGGATGAGTCAGGTGTATGGGGTGGATGAGTCAGGTGTATGGAGGTGGATGAGTCAGGTGTATGGGGTGGATGAGTCAGGTGTATGGGGGTGGATGAGTCAGGTGTATGGAGGTGGATGAGTCAGGTGTATGGGGTGGTTGAGTCAGGTGTATGGGGTGTATGTACGCGCCTACACACACACACAAGTGGTTGGTGGTGGTAGTGTATTAGGCAAGGTCACTGTCACGCTTCAGGGCCGTCTGCCTCCTGTATTAGTGGTGCAGGTTGCTCGCCTCCAACACCTGCTCTTGCTGTTGTATTGGCTCTCTATCGTGTTGTATTTGCTGTTCCTCTAGTTGGCTGTTAATGATTCCTTATATACTACTACTACAGTTCATCGCTGCTGCTGTAGTCGTTACCATCTGCTACCATACTCTTCCTTAATTAACTGTCTGGTTTACCTGGTCGCCTCCTACAACATAGCACACCTGTATTTATTAATCTCAAGCTCGTCTGTTCTGTCGTTTATAGTTTCATTCTTTCCTTTGGACTAATTGTTTGTGTTTTGTGATTCCTTAGTGGTCTCTCCACCATTATCACCCTCTCTCCAACCCTCTCTCCACCATTATCTCCTCTCTCCACCATTATCATCTCTCTCCACCATTATCTCCTCTCTCCACCATTATCTCCTCTCTCCACCATTATCACCCTCTCTCCACCATTATCTCCTCTCTCCACCATTATCACCCTCTCTCCACCATTATCTCCCTCTCTCCACCATTATCTCCTCTCTCCACCATTATCTCCTCTCTCCACCATTATCTCCTCTCTCCACCACTATCTCCTCTCTCCACCACTATCTCCTCTCCACCACTATCTCCTCTCTCCACCATTATCTCCTCTCTCCACCATTATCTCCTCTCTCCACCATTATCTCCTCTCTCCACCATTATCTCCTCTCCACCATTATCGCCTCTCTCCACCATTATCACCCTCTCTCCACCATTATCATCCTCTCTCCACCATTATCTCCTCTCTCCACCATTATCTCCTCTCTCCACCACTATCTCCTCTCTCCACCATTATCTCCTCTCTCCACCATTATCTCCTCTCTCCACCATTATCACCGTCTCTCCACCATTATTTCCTCTCTCCACCATTATCTCCTCTCTCCACCATTATCACCCTCTCTCCACCATTATCATCCTCTCTCCACCATTATCTCCTCTCTCCACCATTATCACCCTCTCTCCACCATTATTTCCTCTCTCCACCATTATCTCCTCTCTCCACCATTATCACCCTCTCTCCACCATTATTTCCTCTCTCCACCATTATCTCCTCTCTCCACCATTATCACCCTCTCTCCACCATTATCACCCTCTCTCCACCATTATCATCCTCTCTCCACCATTATCTCCTCTCTCCACCATTATCTCCTCTCTCCACCATTATCTCCTCTCTCCACCACTATCTCCTCTCTCCACCATTATCTCCTCTCTCCACCATTATCTCCTCTCTCCACCATTATCACCCTCTCTCCACCATTATTTCCTCTCCACCATTATCTCCTCTCTCCACCATTATCACCCTCTCTCCACCATTATCATCCTCTCTCCACCATTATCTCCTCTCTCCACCATTATCTCCTCTCTCCACCATTATCACCCTCTCTCCACCATTATTTCCTCTCTCCACCATTATCTCCTCTCTCCACCATTATCTCCTCTCTCCACCATTATGACCCTCTCTCCACCATTATCTCTTCTCTCCACCACTATCTCTTTACCTGTGGGTCACCTGAGTCATTGTACAGGTGTCACAAGAGTACGACTCCCTGGGGTTTGATCCTCTTACTGGGCGAGTCTCTTGCTTACCCCTTGAGTACAATGTCTTAATCTTTAGAGTACGATGTCTTAAACCCTTGAGTACGGTGACTTTTACCCCTTGAGTACGGTGACTTTAACCCCTTGAGTACAATATCTTGACCCTTAGAGTACAAAATCCTCTTATTTTGGGAAGTATGTCTCGGGGATGTCCCAAAGTGTAGTGTTGTCCTTAGAATATCCAGTGCAGTGCTGAGGGGAGGGGAATGTCCGGTAAGGGGGTGGTGGGGGGAGGGGAATGTCGGGGAGGGGTAAGGGGTGAAGGGAGGGAGGGGGAAAGGGTGTTGTGAGTATACATTAGACGGAAGGTCCTGTAAGTGACCCCTCTGTGTTACCTGTCATAATGATAGTTCTGGTGAGTGTTTTTCTGGCCTCCACCACCACCACACCTCCTCTAGTGGTGGTAGTTGTGTGGGGGCTATGGTGTGGTGGTGGTGGTGTGGTAGTAGTGTGGTGGTTGTGGTGTAGTAGTACTGTGGTAGTGGTGTGGGGGGTTGTGGTAGTGTGGTGGTTGTGGTAATGTGGTGGTGATGTTCTTATGAGTAACTAAGTACAGTATACCGTCAAAGCTCATGTACTTTACCAACTCATGATGAGAAAAATACGTTTTCTTTGATTAAGTGGAGAATGTACAGTATAATTGTAGAAGCGCAATACTACTACTACTACTTTTTTTCACAAATGGCCTCCATCCTTCCCCTATAGCCACACCTTCGCCACCATTTTACTACCTTAAAATTAAATATCCTAATACATAAGTAGCTATCCTAGCTGTGTTGAGTTAGTTGAGCCGCAGATCTATGCGGCATTCAGTGACTGTAGCCTCATAGTCAATATCTGCAACTATTGTTGGCTTTGGAGCCGATGCTCTTGTTCCCCAAAGGCAGAGCAAAGCAGACCTAAGGAGAGAGGACAGTCGACATCTCATCCAGGCTGTAACATAACTTCTGTGCTGCTGCTTCTGTTCGGAGATCACCTCTGCGAGTCTGGCGTAGAAGCATCTTGCACTTGGTCCCATCCCACCAGAGGTTGTGAACAACAGAGGAGTGAAGCTGCCTTGATCAACGTTCTGAATTCTCTCCCCGTATTCCCTTATCTTGTCGTTCTCGTTCCTCCTGTGTGCAGCATCGAGAGCTAAGTTATGGTGACATGCGGCCATTGGATAAAAAATCCTGATGTCGAAGAAGGCTCGATGTCCCCACGTCCAGAATCCTCGAGCACTGACGTCAACACGGGTTTCGTTGGATGTGTTTGAAGTCCTATGTTGGAAGATCTCACCGTCCAATGGAAGAAGGGTCGGTTCTACCATGACATCACGGCAGATTTCCTTCAACATATTTGCTGTGAGATCCCATACCTCGTCATGCCTCATGCATATGAAGCCCCCTTTCTTGCACACCATGGCGTAATCGACGTCATAGGTAGAGCCACACACGCATTGGGAGGGCAACCCTTCTACTGGCCGACCGTACCTTAGAGTAATGGCATCTGTAAATTCTTGTTTATTGAGACTGAAACCATTTGCCCTTATCGGTAACGTAGTTAACCAGTTCGAGGCGCCCACCTCCTGCGCTATAGCTACTTTTTTTCTTCAAATTCTCTGGTACCTGCAGCAACAGTTGCTGCAACTTATCACTTTGGCTGTGCTGTCGTTCTGTCGTAATGGACCTACGAATCTTGTTTACTTCACTGGTATCCACCTCCCCTGTTGCGTTCTGAGCTATTATGTGTACTACTACTACTACTAGATGATGATGATGATAATAACTTTATTAAAGAAAAGAGTTTGGTCTATCTGTCTATCTCCTCTTCTCCACACACTCCTGCTCTCTTCCCCAGCCAACCTTTCTCTATCTTCCTCTCCCCCCCCCCCCACCTCCTCATCCTCCCTCCACGCCCTCGAGGTACGTTGCCCGCGCCCTTGAGTTGCCTTGAACCTGGCCTCCCCTCCCTCCACGCCTCCCCTGTCCTCCCTTCACGTCTTGACCCTCTCTCCTTCTCTCCCTCAACGCCCTCCTCTTTCCCTCCTTCCCTCCACGCCCCCTCCCTCCCTCCACGCCTCCCCTGTCCTCCCTTCACGTCTTGACCCTCCCTCCTTCTCTCCCTCCCTCAACGCCCTCCTCTCTCCCTCTTTCCCTCAACGCCCCCCACCCCTCCCTCCACGCCCCCTCCCTCCTTGTCTCCTTCCTTCCACGCCTTCACCCCTCCGCGCCTTCCCCTCCCTCCTTCTCTTCCTCCCTCAACGCCCTCCTCCCCTCCCCCAATGCCTTCCCCCTCCCTCCCCACCATGATTATTGGAACTGGGGAGCACAGTATCATTGGTGGAATATTATGCACCATTTACAACGGTAAACACAAGTAAACTATATCATGTGGATTCACTTGAAGATTATCCACCTTACCTAATCTAACCTAACCTAACTTAATCTAATCTAACCTAACCTAGCCTAACCTAACCTTGCATGTATTTTTCTTGTGTTTTCCCTCGCGATATTTAACCTTTCTTTGTTTCAACTCTTAAAACTTAAGGCTGAGGTTTTCTCAGCTTTATTTGTTTGTTGTTTTTGGATCTTGTTAAATTCTCACCAGTCATTAATGGTCCTGTTAAAATCCCACTAGAGTTTAACCTGAAGATAAATCCCTTTAGACGTTTTGTTAAGTTAAAATCCCACTAGACATTGTCCAATTAAAAATAATAATCACTGTTAGGGCATTCTCACCCAAATGTAGGTAGACCATAAGTATCCTTACCCTCGTTTAGATAAGGCTCCTAAATATACTTAATCTAATCTTCATAAATCTCAGTTTAGTAAAAAATAAAGTAATAAAGGGAATAAATCGTGAGGTCGGCACATGGAGTCAGGACTGGAGACAACAGGACCCAGCCATCGGTCTCGCTACTCCACAAAGAATAGTACAGTATTTTAATGGCGTTGAAATTTCCTCTTGAGAATTGGGCGTATAGGATGGCTCTCTGTTATCACAAGACTGAGGAAAAAGGTGACGTGTGAATATTTGAAACTCCGTACCCTGAGATGGGGAGGTTGACGCATGCGCAGTGTAGTGTTACAAATATGGCGGGAAGCTGCCAGGCTGAGGCTCTTGAGAAGGTCAAGAGGGCCGAGCTGCAGGCGGGAAAGTCCGTCCGCTAAATTTAAACCATCCGCTCATCCTCTCTCTCTCTCTCTCTCTCTCTCTCTCTCTCTCTCTCTCTCTCTCTCTCTCTCTCATCCTTCTCCTCTCACTAACTTCCCTCATCTTGTGTAATTTAATTTTACTCCGGGGTATAATTTGTTGAGATGCACACATGTAAGATTGAGAAAATGTTGCGTGCAGGTGTGTGTGTGGAGAGAGAGAGGGAGGGAGGGCGGCTGTGGCTGACGGTCACCTCTAGGGGTAAATGTCCTCCTCGGTGCATCTGCGTCCCAGTCCACTTCCGTCTCGAGCAATCTGTTACTGTATCACCACATGTCAGCTGGCCAGACACATACACAGACATCTTACTTGTTATTTAAGCGTCTTTATGTAATAGTAAGAGTACAACTGGATTTAATAATGTTTTCTGAATGCTTTATCTTAGTGTGGTTTAGTAAGTTTGTTAATTAACCTCAGCAATGTGAACTAATACTACGATTTAATACTGTCTAAGTTACCCCTACGTTATATAATTTTTTGTGTACCTGTAATATGTGTATGTAGTGTGAACCGCCGTGAAGTTTTATAACTATCTTACATAATATATATAACTAACTATATATTTATCTGTATATCTATCTATATCAGCCAATTGTTACTTGGGCGAAAGTATTTTTACTTATAGCGTTAAGGCGCAAGAAAACCTGAGAGGCCTTTAGAGAAAACGGGTTAATCCCCCCCCCCCCCCCCCACCGCTGTCTTGAGCACTAACTACAGTAAATTTGAACTTTAATTATTTTCAACGTTTTTAGAGTTTGATTTGAACTTTAGGCTTATATTATCTTTATTTATTTTTTGAAAGTATAGATGATATAAATACAATAAATTTACATCGAGTATAGTGTACAAGGTGAAGATTTCAATTCGTCGAGAATATTCGTGCCCACAGTATTTATAAGGTTCCCCAAAATGGTGTTCCCAAGCTTAAAGTACTGTACTCCTGGTGTTACATCTGTACTATATACTTGATATTACTTTCATGTTACTTTAATATCATGTGTCTCATATATCTTTTAATCTACATCTTGTGGAACCAAACTCCAGCAGTGTTAAGTTTTGTTACACTTTAATGAAATATTTCAAGATGTTGTTAATTTGACTAGAGTACATTGTTATCTTGGGGGAATTTCTCACACTCAGCGTAAACAACATTACTTAGATTTAGAGAGATAAGTCGACAATTTCCGAGGAACGGGTTTGGCATACATCAGCAGCAGCGACGGCGATTTCCGGAGGTCGCTGACATAGGTTAAGCTGACCTCGTCTCAAGGACTTGTTGACCTCCTAGACCTAGATCCAAGTGATGCTGTGTAGGATGATGACGTCGCATGGGGATGATGACGTTATAGGATAGGTTGACGTCAGATAGGTAGACAGGAAGCAAACAACACATAGATAGACCAGACACGGACATCATTGGAGCAAGTCAGTTAGGTTAGACACAGGAATGTTAGATTAGATTACAGTTCGGAAGGTTAAGTTAGGACGGGACTGACAACAACTAAATACGAATCGTGTACAAGTGTGCCTCATGAAAAGTGTTCTCCCATAAGTCTCTCATGAGCGAGTCGAGTCGTGAAGGCAGCCAGTTATTGACATAGTTGCCAGTCGCTGAGTTACGTCGGAATGTATGCATGTCTTTGTTGTGTCGCCAATTTGAGTTTCACGATGATTTTTCCCGCTATTTTCGTCACCCGCTTTTCAATCCTAATGAAACGTGACAAAAAAAAGAAAACGAAAAGAGAAACGAAAGAAAATAATAACGTCACGTTTTTTTTTTTAGTAATATTTGTAATTTATTTTAGTGATTTATTCTTCCATCTCTCAGTGTAGTTTGTGATATTGTTGTGTTTGTGGTGTGAACAGAGAGCAAGAGAGTAGCCTAGGTTGTTTACTGGGGTTAGGTTAGGTTAGGTTCGGTTCCTTTCGGGGTTTTCTTCAGAAATTAAAGGATACATAAGTTACACACACACACACACACACACACACACACACACACACACACACACACACACACTTTCCCTCGCCTATATGTTGAGGGACACGCACACTGGTATTAGACCATGCCGAAATAACACGTCCTGAGAAAGTAATAATAGAAAGTGTTCCTTGTCTGTGGGTTTTACCTGTCCTAAAGAAATCACCAGTGTCGGATTTTTTCGTTTTGTCGTGATTATTGGGAAATTGTGTAATGTTGTGGTGGGTAGGTACTGATCATGGTGTGTGCTCGTGGTTATCTTGGGGTCGTGTCTCACATTATTATAGTGCCTTAAAACACTTAGTCTGGAGCTCTGGTACTGTAAAACACTTAGTCTGGAGCCCTGGTACTGTAAAACACTTAGTCTGGAGCCCTGGTACTGTAAAACACTTAGTCTGGAGCCCTGGTACTGTAAAACACTTAAGTCTGGAGCCCTGGTACTGTAAAACACTTAGTCTGGAGCTCTGGTACTGTAAAACACTTAGTCTGGAGCCTTGGTACTGTAAAACACTTAGTCTGGAGCCTTGGTACTGTAAAACACTTAATCTGGAGCCCTGGTACTGTAAAACACTTAGTCTGGAGCCTTGGTACTGTAAAACACTTAATCTGGAGCCCATGTCAGTTGTTGTCAGTACTGTAACACATTCTAGACTTTAAACTGAATACTTGACTACGGAAAGTTTTCTTACACGGGAACTTCACGGGGACTTCACGGGAACTTTCATCTTAAAACCAAGAATTAGAGAAAGAGCCGAAAATCCTACCACTCAAGGTTTAGGCGTCAGGTAAAAGCCGACATTTCCATCTATATCTTTAAAACTGTACAGACTCTGGATTATCTAAAAGGATCGTTAATTAAGACTTCCTGGTAATTAAAGGTGTGTTTGGAACCCGTTTAACTCGTTCTCAAAAATCGGAAAATGGCGTCGAAATTACTCCAGAGACTCGACCGACACTGGATGCATTCTCGTGGTCCTAATCGGGGACAAGAAATGATGGTATCAGTTCCTTGGTTTTGTTTTTGTTTTCATACTCTGAGCCAGGTAAGGTAAGTAATTAAATCTGTGACACCAGCACGCGCCAGTTGGACTACATACCTACCTGTTGGAGGCTGTCGGTGGATGTTGGAAGCTGTCGGTGGCTTTTGGAGACTATTGGTGGCTGTTGGAGGCTGTCGGTGGATGTTGGAAGCTGTCGGTGGCTTTTGGAAGCTGTCGGTGGCTTTTGGAAGCTGTCGGTGGCTTTTGGAGACTATTGATGGCTGTTGGAGGCTGTCGGTGGTGGCAGTTGAAGATTTTCGGTGGTCTGTTGGAAGCTATCGGTGGCTGTCGGAGCCTGTCGGTGGTTGTTGGAAGCTGTCGGAGGCTGTCGGTGGGTGGGGAGGCATTGGGTTGAGTGTACCGCTCTTTGACGCCACCGCCCTCAGCATCCAGTGTTGTTGATGTGGACAGATAACTACAGTGACCAGCTACACAATGCAACCAAACCTAACCAAACTATCCTAACCTATCTTAACCTAACCTAACCTGTCGTAATATGGGGCAGTAGTAGTAGTAACAATAGAAGTAGCAGCAGTAGTAGTATCAATAAAAGTAGCAGCATTAGTAGTAACAATAAAAGTAGCAGCAGTATTAGTGACAATAGTAGTAGCAGTACTAGTAGGGCGTGCCACTGGGTATACGCCTAAAGCAACAGACTCTGAGGCGCCCAAGAATAACGGCTCGGTCGGCTCATCCTCCTCTTGTGGGTCCACGCCGCCATCACCACGCCCCTACACTCACCACCATCACCACGCCCCAACACTCACCACCACCACCACGCCCCTACACTCACCACCACCACCACGCCCCAACACTCACCACCACCACCACGCCCCAACACTCACCACCACCACCACGCCCCTACACTCACCACCACCACCACGCCCCAACACTCACCACCACCACCACCACGCCCCAACACTCACCACCACCACCTCGCCCCTACACTCACCACCACGCCCCAACACTCACCACCACCACCACGCCCCTACACTCACCACCACCACCACGCTCCAACACTCACCACCACCACCACCACCACGCCCCTACACTCACCACCACCACCACCACGCCCCAACACCCTCTATCTCTTTCTTATTCATATACCTCCTAGGCACCCTCCTCCCGTCCCTGACCTCCTCCTCCTCCTCACTTAGGTCTTCAGGAAGCTCGGTGACTGATGTATCATTTTGTGTCCAGAGATTTACGTAATGTCCGTTGTTATTTAGGGAATATATTTAAAAGCTATTCATATGTTTATGTTGTCTTGCTAAAAATATTCGATTACTTTGGGGGACTGGTATATTTTTTTTACTCATTAAAGTCTATTGTTTTTTGTTTTTTTGTGTGCCATTGTTTGTGTGTCATTGTTTGTGTGTCATTGTTTGTGTGTCATTGTTTGTGTGTCATTGTTTTGGGAGGCCGTCACTTGTGTCTTCTCCTGCCACTAAAGTAAAGTCTCTCTTTGTCATCTGTATGTAAGAACTGAACAGGGGCGTGTGATTGGCAGACTCCGTATCCAATCACTGGACACGAATACCCTGCAAGCGTGTCTATATTGCAAAGTATTCCATCAACATGAAGTGTTATTATTATTATTATTAGCTCATAAAAATGTTCACTTACGCCGGAGGATGATAGAATATTCTGTATATTAATCCGCGTACGATTATAATGTACTTCAACTGTTCCTACTTCTATAACTCTTTACTATATTGTATTTATTCTTGGAGACTATTTTTCACGTTGTGTTTTTTTTCTTCTTTTTTAGCACAGTGTATTATTTTAGCTAGATAATTAAAGTCATCGTCCGCCATTGTGTTGTGTGCCTATGACCGGAGGAACTGGCTCATCTCCCTGCCATCTCCTACCCTCCTTCCCTGGGCCGCGCACCCGATGACCTCAACTCTAGTGCAAAATACCAGAGAGAGAGAGGGAGAGAGAGAGATTACCTTAGTGTAATTCTGTATAAATCCGCCATCTACATAAATAATAAACGTAACGTCCTTCTTGTAGTAGCGAGAGGAGGGGGGGGGGGGGGCAGCTGTGTTGTGTCACGTGAGTCTATGCTTTAGTGAGTGTCTTGGCTGAACCGTTTGTGGTCCTTCTGTCCTTCACCTCAGATCTGCCCGTGTGTGTGTGTGTGTGTGTGTACCACGGCCTCCTGAAGTAGCTGACGAAGGAGTTTCTGAGGTAATTAATAACTAGATTTTATGGGTTTCTATTTTTTCTTGACATGGTGGTGTTGACGACTTGTTACTCCAGTACCTCAGTAACATAAGGGAGTTACTGAGTTACTTAAAGAAGGTCTCCCTCCATTCCCTCCCCTACCCTCCATTCCTCTCCCCTCCCCTCCTTCCCTCTCCCCCCTACCCTCCATCCCCCCTCCCCTCCATCCCACTCCCCTCCCCTTACCCTCCATCCCCCTCCCCTCCCTCCCCTTACCCTCCATCCCTCCTCCAGTGTGTATAATGTTGTGGTTGGCACAGGGCGTCTGGTGTGGGGAAATCACGTATTGCAGACACAGTACAGACGGAGAGAGAGAGAGAGAGAGAGAGAGAGAGAGAGAGAGAGAGAGAGAGAGAGAGAGAGAGAGAATAGTAGTAGTGAACTCTGACAGAAACAATATGCAGGTTTTCCCCCGTAACTGGTAATTAATGCTGATAATTCGTGTTGTTGTTGTCTGTTGTTGCCTGTTGTTGTTATTGTCTGTTGTTTTTGTTGTTCTACGTCTGCTGTTGCCTGAGAGAGATATGCAAATAACTAAGGAAGATGATGGTATATTTTTTTGTCTTCTCTCTCCTGGGTCTGGCAGCTCCCGGCGGCCATCTTGTGTAGTGGTCGGTTGAATTACAAAGTTTCAGGTCTGGTTTTTTTGGGGGGGGGCGGTCGATTATGTTCGTCAGTGTGGATGTTAGGGTTAGGTTAGGTTAGATTAGATGGGGGGTTTGGTTAAGTTAGGTTAGGTTAGATTAGATGGGGGGTTTGGTTAAGTTAGGTTAGGTTAGGTTAGATGGGGGGTTTGGTTAAGTTAGGTTAGGTTAGATGGGGGGTTTGGTTAAGTTAGGTTAGGTTAGGTTAGATGGGGGGTTTGGTTAAGTTAGGTTAGGTTAGGTTAGATTAGATGGGGGGTTTGGTTAAGTTAGGTTAGGTTAGGTTAGATTAGATGGGGGGTTTGATTACTGTAGGTAAGTTCAAGTTAGATTAGCATTGGGGTGGTTAATCTTCAGGTAATCTCATTAACCTGTATTTCATAATTAACATTTCATGAAGAATTAAGCTTAAGTGAACTACAATAAATAACCTGAATTATTGTCCTTATTTAGTATGGCCAGGTGAGGTGAATTAGGATGTCAGGTGTGAGGGGTGACAGGTGAACAGTGGCCTTAATTAGCCTAATCATCCAGGTATTTGTGGGTCTTTGGGTTAGTGCGCTCCGTCATGATAAAATCTGAGAGGGTAGGAGGTAATCTATCTTGTGTAGTGAGGTACGCGACTCCTGGAGGCAGGTGAGGGGAGGTGAGGGGTGAGGAGAGGGGAGGTGAGGGGTGAGGAGAGGGCACCTTTCCTTGACCTTATTATCACCTTCGTCTCGCTACCTTTACTTTCACCATTTACCCCCCCCCCCCCACCCTGGTCATTCTCCACCCACCTCCTTAACTTACACCTTCACCCTCATCTTCCACTTCCACCGTTAACCTTTACCCTCACCCTTCACCCTCACCCTCCACCCTTAACCTACACCCTCACCCTCCACCCTCAACCCTCACCCTCCACCCTTAACCTACACCCTCACCCTCCACCCTCACCCTCACCCTCCACCCTTAACCTTCACCCACACCCTCCACCCTCAACCCTCACCCTCCACCCTTAACCTACACCCTCACCCTCCATCCTTAACCTTCACCCTCACCCTCCACCCTTAACCTTCACCCTCACCCTCCACCCTTAACCTTCACCCTCACCCTCCACCCTTAACCTACACCCTCACCCTCCACCCTTAACCTTCACCCTCACCCTCCACCCTTAACCTTCACCCTCACCCTCCACCCTTAACCTACACCCTCACCCTCCACCCTTAACCTTCACCCTCACCCTCCACCCTTAACCTTCACCCTCACCCTCCACCCTTAACCTACACCCTCACCCTCCACCCTCACCCTCCACCCTTAACCTTCACCCTCACCCTCCACCCTTAACCTTCACCCTCACCCTCCACCCTTAACCTTCACCCTCACCCTCCACCCTTAACCTACACCCTCACCCTCCACCCTTAACCTTCACCCTCACCCTCCACCCTTAACCTACCCTCACCCTCCACCCTTAACCTTCACCCTCACCCTCCACCCTTAACCTACACCCTCACCCTCCACCCTTAACCTACACCCTCACCCTCCACCCTTAACCTACACCCTCACCCTCCACCCTTAACCTACACCCTCACCCTCCACCCTTAACCTACACCCTCACCCTCCACCCTTAACCTACACCCTCACCCTCCACCCTTAACCTACACCCTCACCCTCCACCCTTAACCTACACCCTCACCCTCCACCTTAACCTACACCCTCACCCTCCACCCTTAACCTACACCCTCACCCTCCACCCTTAACCTACACCCTCACCCTCCACCCTTAACCTACACCCTCACCCTCCACCCTTAACCTACACCCTCACCCTCCACCCTTAACCTCACCCTCACCCTCCACCCTTAACCTACACCCTCACCCTCCACCCTTAACCTACACCCTCACCCTCCACCCTTAACCTACACCCTCACCCTCCACCCTTAACCTACACCCTCACCCTCCACCCTTAACCTACACCCTCACCCTCCACCCTTAACCTACACCCTCACCCTCCACCCTTAACCTTCACCCTCACCCTCCACCCTTAACCTACACCCTCACCCTCCACCCTTAACCTCACCCTCACCCTCCACACCTTAACCTACACCCTCACCCTCCACCCTTAACCTACACCCTCACCCTCCACCCTTAACCTACACCCTCACCCTCCACCCTTAACCTTCACCCTCACCCTCCACCCTTAACCTACACCCTCACCCTCACCCTCCACCCTTAACCTACACCCTCACCCTCCACCCTTAACCTACACCCTCACCCTCCACCCTCACCCTCCACCCTTAACCTACACCCTCACCCTCCACCCTTAACCTTCACCCTCACCCTCCACCCTTAACCTACACCCTCACCCTCCACCCTCACCCTCCACCCTTAACCTTCACCCTCACCCTCCACCCTTAACCTACACCCTCACCCTCCACCCTTAACCTACACCCTCACCCTCCACCCTTAACCTTCACCCTCACCCTCCACCCTTAACCTTCACCCTCACCCTCCACCCTTAACCTACACCCTCACCCTCCACCCTTAACCTACACCCTCACCCTCCACCCTTAACCTTCACCCTCACCCTCCACCCTTAACCTACACCCTCACCCTCCACCCTCACCCTCCACCCTTAACCTACACCCTCACCCTCCACCCTCACCCTCCACCCTTAACCTACACCCTCACCCTTAACCTACACCCTCACCCTCCACCCTTAACCTTCACCTCACCCTCCACCCTTAACCTACACCCTCACCCTCCACCCTTAACCTACACCCTCACCCTCCACCCTTAACCTACACCCTCACCCTCCACCCTTAACCTACACCCTCACCCTCCACCCTTAACCTACACCCTCACCCTTAACCTACACCCTCACCCTCCACCCTTAACCTACACCCTCACCCTCCACCCTCACCCTCCACTCCACCCTCACCCTCCACCCTTAACCTACACCCTCACCCTCCACCCTCACCCTCCACCCTTAACCTTCACCCTCACCCTCCACCCTCACCCTCCACCCTTAACCTACACCCTCACTCTCCACCCTTAACGTTCACCCTCACCCTCCACCCTTAACCTACACCCTCACCCTCCACCCTTAACCTACACCCTCACTCTCCACCCTTAACCTCACCCTCACCCTCCACCCTTACACCCTCACCCTCCACCCTTAACCTACACCCTCACCCTCACCCTTAACCTACACCCTCACTCTCCACCCTTAACCTTCACCCTCACCCTCCACCCTTAACCTTCACCCTCACCCTCCACCCTTAACCTACACCCTCACCCTCCACCCTTAACCTACACCCTCACCCTCCACCCTTAACCTCACCCTCACCCTCCACCCTTAACCTACACCCTCACCCTCCACCCTTAACCTACACCCTCACCCTTAACCTACACCCTCACCCTCCACCCTTAACCTACACCCTCACCCTCCACCCTTAACCTACACCCTCACCCTCCACCCTTAACCTACACCCTCACCCTCCACCCTTAACCTTCACCCTCACCCTCCACCCTTAACCTACACCCTCACCCTCCACCCTTAACCTACACCCTCACCCTCCACCCTTAACCTCACCCTCACCCTCACCTCACCCTCCACCCTTAACCTCACCCTCACCCTCCACCCTTAACCTACACCTCACCCTCCACCCTTACCTCACCCTCACCCTCCACCCTTAACCTACACCCTCACCCTCCACCCTTAACCTACACCCTCACCCTCCACCCTACCTACACCTCACCTCACCCTTAACCTTAACCTCCACCCTTAACCTTCACCCTCACCCTCCACCCTCCACCCTCACCCTCCACCCTTAACCTACACCTCACCCTCCACCCTTAACCTACACCCTCACCCTCCACCCTTAACCTACACCCTCACCCTCCACCCTTAACCTACACCCTCACCCTCCACCCTTAACCTACACCCTCACCCTCCACCCTCCACCCTTAACCTACACCCTCACCCTCCACCCTTAACCTTCACCCTCACCCTCCACCCTTAACCTACACCCTCACCCTTAACCTACACCCTCACTCTCCACCCTTAACCTTCACCCTCACCCTCCACCCTTAACCTACACCCTCACCCTCACCCTTAACCTACACCCTCACTCTCCACCCTTAACCTTCACCCTCACCCTCCACCCTCAACCTACACCCTCACCCTCACCCTTAACCTACACCCTCACTCTCCACCCTTAACCTTCACCCTCACCCTCCACCCTTAACCTACACCCTCACCCTCACCCTTAACCTACACCCTCACCCTCCACCCTCACCTCCACCCTTAACCTTCACCCTCACCCTCCACCCTTAACCTTCACCCTCACCCTCCACCCTTAACCTACACCCTCACCCTCCACCCTTAACCTACACCCTCACCCTCCACCCTTAACCTACACCCTCACCCTCCACCCTCACCCTCCACCCTTAACCTTCACCCTCACCCTCCACCCTTAACCTTCACCCTCACCCTCCACCCTTAACCTTCACCCTCACCCTCCACCCTTAACCTTCACCCTCACCCTCCACCCTTAACCTTCACCCTCACCCTCCACCCTTAACCTTCACCCTCACCCTCCACCCTTAACCTCACCCTCACCCTACACCCTTAACCTCACCACCCTCACCCTCCACCCTTAACCTCACCCTCACCCTCCACCCTTAACCTACACCCTCACCCTCCACCCTTAACCTTCACCCTCACCCTCCACCCTTAACCTTCACCCTCACCCTCCACCCTTAACCTTCACCCTCACCCTCCACCCTCACCCTCCACCCTTAACCTTCACCCTCACCCTCCACCCTTAACCTCACCCTCCACCCTTAACCTACACCCTCACCCTCCACCCTTAACCTACACCCTCACCCTCCACCCTTAACCTACACCCTCACCCTCCACCCTTAACCTCACCCTCACCCTCCACCCTTAACCTACACCCTCACCCTCCACCCTTAACCTACACCCTCACCCTCCACCCTTAACCTACACCCTCACCCTCCACCCTTAACCTACACCCTCACCCTTAACCTACACCCTCACCCTCCACCCTTAACCTACACCCTCACCCTCCACCCTTAACCTACACCCTCACCCTTAACCTACACCCTCACCCTCCACCCTTAACCTACACCCTCACCCTCCACCCTTAACCTTCACCCTCACCCTCCACCCTTAACCTACACCCTCACCCTCCACCCTTAACCTACACCCTCACCCTCCACCCTTAACCTACACCTCACCTCCACCTTACCTACACCTCACCCTCCACCCTTAACCTACACCCTCACCCTAACCTACACCCTCACCCTCCACACCTTAACCTTCACCCTCACCCTCCACCCTTAACCTTCACCCTCACCCTCCACCCTCACCCTCCCCAACCTACACCCTCACCCTCCACCCTTAACCTACACCCTCACCCTCCACCCTTAACCTACACCCTCACCCTCCACCCTTAACCTACACCCTCACCCTCCACCCTTAACCTTCACCCTCACCCTCCACCCTTAACCTACACCCTCACCCTCCACCCTTAACCTACACCCTCACCCTTACCTACACCCTCACCCTCCACCCTTAACCTACACCTCACCCTCCACCATTAACCTCACCCTCACCCTCCACCTCACCTCCACCCTACCACCCTCACCTACACCCTCACCTCCACCCTTAACCTACACCCTCACCCTACCACCCTCACCCTCCACCTCACCTCCACCCTTAACCTCACCCTCACCCTCCACCCTTAACCTACACCCTCACCCTCCACCCTTAACCTACACCCTCACCCTCCACCCTTAACCTACACCCTCACCCTCCACCCTTAACCTACACCCTCACCACCACCCTTAACCTCACCCTCACCCTCCACCCTAACCTACACCCTCACCCTCCACCCTTAACCTTCACCCTCACCCTCCACCTACACCCTCCACCCTTAACCTACACCCTCACCCTCCACCCTTAACCTTCACCCTCACCCTCCACCCTAACCTACACCCTCACCCTTAACCTACACCCTCACCCTTAACCTACACCCTCACCCTCCACCCTTAACCTACACCCTCCACCCTTAACCTACACCCTCACCCTCCACCCTTAACCTTCACCCTCACCCTCCACCCTTAACCTACACCCTCACCCTCCACCCTTAGCCTACACCCTCACCCTCCACCCTTAACCTACACCCTCACCCTCCACCCTTAACCTTCACCCTCACCCTCCACCTACACCCTCCACCCTTAACCTACACCCTCACCCTTAACCTACACCCTCACCCTCCACCCTTAACCTACACCCTCCACCCTTAACCTACACCCTCACCCTCCACCCTTAACCTTCACCCTCACCCTCCACCCTTAACCTACACCCTCACCCTCCACCCTTAACCTACACCTCACCCTCCACCCTTAACCTTCACCCTCACCCTCCACCTACACCCTCCACCCTTAACCTACACCCTCACCCTTAACCTACACCCTCACCCTCCACCTACACCCTCCACCCTTAACCTACACCCTCACCCTCCACCCTTAACCTTCACCCTCACCCTCCACCTACACCCTCCACCCTTAACCTACACCCTCACCCTTAACCTACACCCTCACCCTCCACCCTTAACCTACACCCTCCACCCTTAACCTACACCCTCACCCTCCACCCTTAACCTTCACCCTCACCCTCCACCTACACCCTTCACCCTTAACCTACACCCTCACCTTCCACCCTTGACCTTCACCCTCACCCTCCACCCTTAACCTACACCCTCACCCTCCACCCTTAACCTACACCCTCACCTTCCACCCTCACCCTTAACCCTCACCCTCCACCCTTAACCTACACCCTCACCCTCCACCCTCACCCTCTACCCTTAACCTTCACCCTCCACCCTCACCCTTCACCCTTAACCTAAACCCTCACCCTCCACCCTTAACCTACACCCTCCACCCTTAACCTAAACCCTCACCCTTCACTCTCACCCTCCACCCTACACCCTCACCCTCCACCCTACACCCTCACCCTCCACCCTTAACATAAACCCTCACCCTCCACCCTTAACCTACACCCTCACCCTCCACCCTTAACCTACACCCTCCACCCTTAACCTAAACCCTCACCCTTCACTCTCACCCTCCACCCTCACCTCCAACATCTACCCTCACTCTCCACTCTCATCATCCACCTCCAGCCTCCTCTGGCCTCAGGGTAGGTGACGGTGGTGTGGGAGGGCGTTACCTTCACCTTATTAAGCTATGTCACCTGTGTTGCTGCAGGTGACCACACAGCCAAGGTGACACTCCTGCCGGCGAGGCTGCTGCTGCCTGTGGAATGTCCCTGACCTTCCCTGTCCCCCCCCTCTGTCATCTGTCCCCCCTGTCATCTGTCTCCCCCTGTCACCTGTCCTTCATCTTCTTCCTCTCATCTGTCTCTTTTCCCCCAGCTTCCTCACTGACCTCACTCAGTTGTGTTCTGACCTCACTCAGTTGTGTTCTGACCTCACTAGGGGAAAGGTCACGGCAGGGTTAGCTCCGGAGGGATAATTATCAGATATGGCCAGAGCAAGGTGCGGTCTTGGGTATGAGAGTTTGGTGACCAAACTGGAGTGGTCCACTGAAGAATTGGCGAAGGTCAAGTTGGAGAACTTGAAATTAAGGGAAGAGCTGGCGATGTTAAAAGGAGAGGCTGGACGAGTAAAGCCAGTGGCTGACGAAAAATCAAGCGAGTGGAAAATTGTGAGTAATGGGAAGACAAAGCTTTTGGTGAAGAAGCACACCAAGGATACGACAACAACGACAACAACAGCTAAGTGTACCAACCCGTTCAGTCCCTTGATAGACGAATTGGACGTTAGTACAGTCAGGGACAGGGATGACAAGGAAGGTATAAAAACTTTAATTGTTGGTGACTCACAGGTAAGGTACATGGACAGGGCCTTTTGTGGTAAAAACAAAAATAGGATGAGGGTGTGTTTGCCAGGAGCTGGGGTGGGGGATATAATTGACAGGATGGACAATATCTTGTCTGGTAATGGGAACAAACCCATTATCTGCCTCAGTGCAGGAGGCAATGATATTGGCCGGTGTAGGAGCGAGGAACTTCTTGATAAGTTCAAGGCAGCCATAGATCGTATTAGGACTAAGGGAGGGATCCCTATCATATGCGGTGTCCTGCCTAGAAGGAGAGTTGGCAGTGAATGGTTGTCAAGGGCAGTTGGTGTTAACGACCGTCTTGACAGATATTGCAAGTCAATATCAGTCCCATTCATTGACAACTGGGACAACTTCTATGGCAGAAGGGACCTTTATGCTAGGGATGGGGTGCACCTGTCTAGGGATGGAGTAGCAACCCTGGCTGGGGCTCTAGAGGGGGCAGTTCAAAAGATATCGAAGTCTTTAAACTGCTAAGAGAACATAGGGGCACGGGGGTGGAGGAGACTGCAGTGGGAGCGGGTAAACAAGGCGAAAGATTACAGGGAAATAGTGTTAGGAATGATGACATAACTAAATTAGACAGGGAGTTTAAAACTAAACGCGGTAAGGGAAGGACTCAGAACACGACTAACTTAAATGTATATTACGCGAACAGTAGAAGTATGAGAAACAAAATGGATGATATTAGGGCCTTGGTATGTACCGAAGAAATCGATATAATTGCATTCACTGAAACATGGATCAACCTAGACACACGTGAATTACCAGTCGAATACCAAATTGCGGGTTACAAACTGTTCCATACCGATAGGCAGACCAGGAAAGGAGGCGGAGTAGCAATCTATGTTAGGGATAATCTGAAGTGTGAAATAAATAAGGAAATAAAAACTGAGAGGAATACAGAAACAATTTGGATAGAATTAAGCGACGGTCGGGAAAAATTAATCACAGGAGTAATATATAGACCCCCCAATCTTGACAGAGTCAATGAGCGACTTATCTGGGATGAAATGCGCAGGGCTTCCATACACAACAAAGTCTGTATAGTAGGCGACTTTAACCTTGGCCAAATAGATTGGACCGACCTTACGGGAAACTCAGAATCAGAGGATTTTCTCGAGACGATCCAGGACTGTTTCCTAAGTCAACATATAACCGAACCCACACGGGGTAATAATATATTGGATTTAGTTTTGTCAAACAGAGAAAACCTCATTAGCAATGTCGAGGTAGGGAACGAACTTGCAAACAGCGATCACAAAGAAATTCGATTCCAGTTAGATTTTCAGGGCAGACGTAAGGAAAATTCCACTAAAGTACCAGATTTCAGAAGGGCAAACTTTGACAGTTTAAAGAGGCAGCTAAGAGAGGGGGTGTCGCGCTTGGCCGTGAACCTGACAGATGACACCGACCTGATAACGAGATCTGAGATTGCCGAGTTCCACGACAATTTAAATAGTGAGTTACTTAATGCACAAAGGCAGAACATACCATACAAAAAACTCAGATCAAACAACAATGACCCTAAATGGATAAATAATTATTTAAAGAACATCATTGGCCAAAGGAAGGCTATAGGTAGAAGGATAAATCGTGGCGAAATTCACCTCCGGGACTATTATAGGGTATTGGCGAGTAGGGTTAAAACCGAGATAAGGAAAGCAAAGAGGAATAATGAGGTAAGGATAGCAAGGGAGGCAAAGACAAACCCCAAAGGATTCTACCAAATGTACCAAACTAAAACACGAGAAAAGATTGGACCAATACGGTCAGACTCCGGCGAGCTCACTGATAACGACGGAGAAATGAGCAATAATTTAAATAAATATTTTTCAACAGTTTTCACCAGCGAAAATTTAAACATGATACCCGAGGCACCGACTCTATTCAGAGATAGTGAAGAAAACAAATTAAGTGAGATAGTAGTGACTAGTAACGATGTTAGTAAGCAAATAGACAAACTAAAGCCTAATAAGTCACCTGGTCCCGATGAGATATTTGCCAGAGTATTAAAGGAATGTAAGGAAGAGCTTAGTATGCCCTTAGCAAAGTTGTTTAACATGTCCTTAAAAACAGGTGTAGTACCAGAATCCTGGAGGATAGCGAATGTAATACCGATCTTCAAGAAGGGGGATAGATCACTATCCTCTAACTACCGCCCAATCAGTCTAACATCAATAGTAGGCAAATTACTGGAAGCAATCATTTCAAACTCTATTCGAAATCACCTGGAGAAGCACAGATTGATCAATGATTCCCAGCATGGCTTCACAAGCGGACGTTCTTGCCTAACTAATCTATTAACATTCTTTTCATCAGTTTTCGAATCAGTGGACGAGGGGCACAATTATGATGTGGTATATCTCGACTTTAGCAAAGCCTTCGACAGAGTACCCCACGAAAGACTAATTAGAAAGGTAGAAGCTCATGGCATCAAAGGTGACATCCTTAAATGGATTAGGGCGTGGTTACAGGACAGGAAACAGCGAGTGAGCATTAACGGCACTAAGTCCCATTGGAGCAACGTCACAAGTGGAGTTCCCCAAGGCTCAGTACTTGGACCATTATTGTTTATTATATACATAAACGACATAGATATCGGCATAGACAGCAACATAAGTAAATTTGCTGATGATACTAAAATAGGACGTGTTATCAAATCTGACGAGGACTCGGCAAAACTACAGGAGGATCTAAACAAATTTTTCGAATGGTCTGAAAAATGGCAGATGAAATTCAACATTGACAAATGTAAAGTACTCAGTATAGGGAATGTAAACAGGGAAACCAGATACCAGATGAACAACGATGCCATAGAGAAATCCGACTGCGAGAGAGATTTAGGAGTAATGATAAGTAGGAACCTTAAGCCAAGTAAACAATGTGTTTTTGCTCGTAACAAGGCTAATAAAGTACTTGGGTTCATACAAAGGAGTGTTAGTTACAAGACTAGCGAGGTCATCCTAAAACTGTATCTTGCTCTTGTGAGACCACACCTGGATTACGCAGTCCAGTTCTGGTCACCGTATTACAGAATGGATATAGAATCCTTGGAAAGAATCCAGAGGAGAATGACAAGACTAATCCCGGGTATCAGGAACCTTGAGTATAGAGACAGGTTAAAGCATCTTAATTTGCACTCCCTTGAGAGACGTAGAGCGAGGGGCGACCTGATAGAGGTGTATAAATGGAAGGCAGGGCTAAACAAAGGGGACATTACAAAGGTACTCAAATTATCCAACCAGGAGCGAACTCGTAACAATGGTTTTAAATTGGACAAATTTAGATTTAGGCGTGAAATAGGTAAACACTGGTTTGGAAACAGAGTAGTGGATGAATGGAACAAGTTACCAAATATCATCATTAACTCGAATACGCTGAATTGCTTCAAACATAGGTTGGATGCTCATATGAGCAATAGGGGTTGGGTGTAAACGGGACTGCCCAGTATGGGCCAATAGGCCCGCTGCAGTTTCCTCCATTCTTATGTTCTTATGTTCTTATGTATACCGTCTCTCACCTATAAGTCATCGTACTCGTGGGGTTAAGTCATCGTACTCGTGGGGTTAAGTCATCGTCCTCATGGGGTAAAGCCACCGTACTCAAGAAGACGTTATCGTACTCAAGGTTCTAGAGTACCTTCCCACTGCGACAATTCCCGCCACAAGTTACAGAATTCTGCTCCAGTTACGTCATCTTGGGTAATGGTCCGCCTCAGTGATCCCATTACCTGCCTGAAGAAGTAATCACAGTTAAGACGGACGAGCAATTCACCTAGAAAGGAATTGAAAGTTGAAGGATATAATTTGAGTTCCCCCCCCCCCCCCCCCGTCAATAGTTACAGAATTCCGTCCCAGTTAGAAAGTAATGACGGTAATCTTACGGATGTGACAGATTTTATCACAGAGGAAGGCCGTACCATGTGGAGAAGTGGTGGGCTGGTGGTGGTCCCTGTAGCATCCTATAAACACTTACACAGTTCCATCCCATTTAGAAAGTGATGTCAGTAATTAGGTGTATCTCACAATGTTAGGTGTTTTGGGGGGGGGGGGGTGGTGAAGGTATGGCTGTGGGTAAGAGCCGGTACTAAGGGAATAATGGTGGAGGTGGTGGTGGTGGTGCTGGGGAAGGGATGATGGTGGTGATGGTGCTGGGGAAGGATTGATGGTGGTGGTTGGTGGTGATGGTGCTGGGAAGGAATGGTGGTGGTGGTGGTGCAGGGAAGGAATTATCGTGGTGCCGGTTGTGGTGATGGTGCTGGGGGAAGGAGTGATGGTGGTGATGGTGCTGGGGAGGGAATGGTGGTGGTGATGGTGGGGAAGGACTGAAGGTGGTTATGATGGTGGTGGGGAAGGAATGATGATGGTGGTGATGGTGCTGGGGAAGGATTGATGGTGGTGGTGGTGGAGGTGATGGTGCTGGGGAAGGAATAATGGTGGTGGTGCTGGGGAAGGAATGGTGGTGGTGATGGTGATGGCGGAGGCTGCTGGAAGTTCCCCCTGACCTTCTCTACTCTTGCTGCCAGGCTCCGGGTCTGGGGTCAAGATGGTACACTCCGCCCTGGTATAATGTGGCCGTCATGGTGTACTGTGCTGCTGCCTCGGGTGGTGGTAGTGGTAGTATGATGGTGGTAGTGTTAGTGGTGTTGTGTTGGTGATACTGGTGGTAGTGGTAGTGTTGTGGTTGTATCATGGTTCTCACTCACTATCACGTTACTACATCATGTCTATACAGTACAGGAGGCATCAATAGCTACTGTGTGTTACTCTGGCATACAAAAAAGGTAACTTATCTTCACTTAGATTTTTATTAAAGCAGCTTTTCACCTCAAGCTTAAACACAGACTCTCTCTCTCTCTCTCTCTCTCTCTCTCTCTCTCTCTCTCTCTCTCTCTCTCTCTCTCTCTCTCTCTCTCTCTCTCTCTCTCTCTCTCTCTCTCTCTCTCTCTCTCTGTGTGTGTGTGTGAAGGTCGTAATACACTCTTGGGTCACATCTAGTAAGGGAAGGGGTTATATCTAAGCCTTGTGTGGTTAGGTTAGGTTAGGATAGGTTAGGTCACTGCCCCGATGGATAATAAAGCCAAACTGATATTTTTTATAGTATTGCATTACCTGTGAGTTACCTGTGTTATGAGTTACCTGTGAGTTACCTGTGTTATGAGTTACCTGTGTTATGAGTTACCTGTGAGTGTTATGAGTTACCTGTGTTATGAGTTACCTGTGTTATGAGTTACCTGTGTTATGAGTTACCTGTGAGTTACCTGTGTTATGAGTTACCTGTGTTATGAGTTACCTGTGTTATGAGTTACCTGTGTTATGAGTTACCTGTGTTATGAGTTACCTGTGAGTTACCTGTGTTATGAGTTACCTGTGAGTTACCTGTGTTATGAGTTACCTGTGAGTTACCTGTGTTATGAGTTACCTGTGTTATGAGTTACCTGTGTTATGAGTTACCTGTGTTATGAGTTACCTGTGTTATGAGTTACCTGTGAGTTACCTGTGTTATGAGTTACCTGTGAGTTACCTGTGTTATGAGTTACCTGTGAGTTACCTGTGTTATGAGTTACCTGTGTTATGAGTTACCTGTGTTATGAGTTACCTGTGAGTTACCTGTGTTATGAGTTACCTGTGAGTTACCTGTGTTATGAGTTACCTGTGTTATGAGTTACCTGTGTTATGACTTACCTGTGTTATGAGTTACCTGTGTTATGAGTTACCTGTGTTATGACTTACCTGTGTTATGACTTACCTGTGTTATGAGTTACCTGTGTTATGACTTACCTGTGTTATGAGTTACCTGTGTTATGAGTTACCTGTGTTATGAGTTACCTGTGTTATGACTTACCTGTGTTATGAGTTACCTGTGTTATGAGTTACCTGTGAGTTACCTGTGTTATGACTTACCTGTGTTATGACTTACCTGTGTTATGACTTACCTGTGTTATGAGTTACCTGTGAGTTACCTGTGTTATGACTTACCTGTGTTATGACTTACCTGTGTTATGAGTTACCTGTGTTATGACTTACCTGTGTTATGAGTTACCTGTGTTATGACTTACCTGTGTTATGAGTTACCTGTGTTATGAGTTACCTGTGTTATGAGTTACCTGT
This sequence comes from Homarus gammarus, assembly GCA_958450375.1. NCBI lineage: Eukaryota > Metazoa > Arthropoda > Malacostraca > Decapoda > Nephropidae > Homarus > Homarus gammarus. The sequence continues at coordinate 793,711 of CAUDMG010002954.1, read as the reverse complement.
GTTATGACTTACCTGTGTTATGACTTACCTGTGTTATGAGTTACCTGTGTTATGAGTTACCTGTGTTATGAGTTACCTGTGTTATGACTTACCTGTGTTATGACTTACCTGTGTTATGACTTACCTGTGTTATGAGTTACCTGTGTTATGAGTTACCTGTGTTATGACTTACCTGTGTTATGACTTACCTGTGTTATGACTTACCTGTGTTATGAGTTACCTGTGTTATGAGTTACCTGTGTTATGAGTTACCTGTGTTATGAGTTACCTGTGTTATGAGTTACCTGTGTTATGAGTTACCTGTGTTATGAGTTACCTGTGAGTTACCTGTGATATGAGTTACCTGTGTTATGAGTTACCTGTGTTATGAGTTACCTGTGTTATGAGTTACCTGTGAGTTACCTGTGTTATGAGTTACCTGTGAGTTACCTGTGTTATGAGTTACCTGTGTGATAGATCTTCAGCTTTATTTCCTCTCCTCTCCCTTCCTCACCCTCTCCACCCCTCTCACCCCCCTCCTCACCCCCCCCCCCCCCACACTACTCAGCAACAAAGACTGTGGTAGTGTGGAGGGGCTGAGAGACTCCCTCCCCCTGGCTGATGATCCTCACCTCTACCTCGGCAACCTTTATTTCTCTCCCTCCCCCCCCCCTCCACCCTCCTTCCACCCTCCTTCCACCCTCTCTTTCCTCCCTACTTTCTCTCCCTCCTTCAACCTCCCTACCCCCCCCCCTTTCCTCCACCCTCCCTCCATCACTCTCTTCCTCCTTTACTTTCCTTCCTCCACTCTCTTCCATCCACCATCTCCTCCACCTGTCACTCCGTCGTGCAACCCAGGCCACCAGTGACCCTACCACTGTGTGTGTGTGTGTGGCTGGGGCTCTAGAGGGGGCAGTTCAAAAGATATCGAAGTCTTTAAACTGCTAAGAGAACATAGGGGCACGGGGGTGGAGGAGACTGCAGTGGGAGCGGGTAAACAAGGCGAAAGATTACAGGGAAATAGTGTTAGGAATGATGACATAACTAAATTAGACAGGGAGTCTAAAACTAAACGCGGTAAGGGAAGGACTCAGAACACGACTAACTTAAATGTATATTACGCGAACAGTAGAAGTATGAGAAACAAAATGGATGATATTAGGGCCTTGGTATGTACCGAAGAAATCGATATAATTGCATTCACTGAAACATGGATCAACCTAGACACACGTGAATTACCAGTCGAATACCAAATTGCGGGTTACAAACTGTTCCATACCGATAGGCAGACCAGGAAAGGAGGCGGAGTAGCAATCTATGTTAGGGATAACCTGAAGTGTGAAATAAATAAGGAAATAAAAACTGAGAGGAATACAGAAACAATTTGGATAGAATTAAGCGACGGTCGGGAAAATTAATCACAGGAGTAATATATAGACCCCCCAATCTTGACAGAGTCAATGAGCGACTTATCTGGGATGAAATGCGCAGGGCTTCCATACACAACAAAGTCTGTATAGTAGGCGACTTTAACCTTGGCCAAATAGATTGGACCGACCTTACGGGAAACTCAGAATCAGAGGATTTTCTCGAGACGATCCAGGACTGTTTCCTAAGTCAACATATAACCGAACCCACACGGGGTAATAATATATTGGATTTAGTTTTGTCAAACAGAGAAAACCTCATTAGCAATGTCGAGGTAGGGAACGAACTTGCAAACAGCGATCACAAAGAAATTCGATTCCAGTTAGATTTTCAGGGCAGACGTAAGGAAAATTCCACTAAAGTACCAGATTTCAGAAGGGCAAACTTTGACAGTTTAAAGAGGCAGCTGAGAGAGGGGGTGTCGCGCTTGGCCGTGAACCTGACAGATGACACCGACCTGATAACGAGATCTGAGATTGCCGAGTTCCACGACAATTTAAATAGTGAGTTACTTAATGCACAAAGGCAGAACATACCATACAAAAAACTCAGATCAAACAACAATGACCCTAAATGGATAAATAATTATTTAAAGAACATCATTGGCCAAAGGAAGGCTATAGGTAGAAGGATAAATCGTGGCGAAATTCACCTCCGGGACTATTATAGGGTATTGGCGAGTAGGGTTAAAACCGAGATAAGGAAAGCAAAGAGGAATAATGAGGTAAGGATAGCAAGGGAGGCAAAGACAAACCCCAAAGGATTCTACCAAATGTACCAAACTAAAACACGAGAAAAGATTGGACCAATACGGTCAGACTCCGGCGAGCTCACTGATAACGACGGAGAAATGAGCAATAATTTGAATAAATATTTTTCAACAGTTTTCACCAGCGAAAATTTAAACATGATACCCGAGGCACCGACTCTATTCAGAGATAGTGAAGAAAACAAATTAAGTGAGATAGTAGTGACTAGTAACGATGTTAGTAAGCAAATAGACAAACTAAAGCCTAATAAGTCACCTGGTCCCGATGAGATATTTGCCAGAGTATTAAAGGAATGTAAGGAAGAGCTTAGTATGCCCTTAGCAAAGTTGTTTAACATGTCCTTAAAAACAGGTGTAGTACCAGAATCCTGGAGGATAGCGAATGTAATACCGATCTTCAAGAAGGGGGATAGATCACTATCCTCTAACTACCGCCCAATCAGTCTAACATCAATAGTAGGCAAATTACTGGAAGCAATCATTTCAAACTCTATTCGAAATCACCTGGAGAAGCACAGATTGATCAATGATTCCCAGCATGGCTTCACAAGCGGACGTTCTTGCCTAACTAATCTATTAACATTCTTTTCATCAGTTTTCGAATCAGTGGACGAGGGGCACAATTATGATGTGGTATATCTCGACTTTAGCAAAGCCTTCGACAGAGTACCCCACGAAAGACTAATTAGAAAGGTAGAAGCTCATGGCATCAAAGGTGACATCCTTAAATGGATTAGGGCGTGGTTACAGGACAGGAAACAGCGAGTGAGCATTAACGGCACTAAGTCCCATTGGAGCAACGTCACAAGTGGAGTTCCCCAAGGCTCAGTACTTGGACCATTATTGTTTATTATATACATAAACGACATAGATATCGGCATAGACAGCAACATAAGTAAATTTGCTGATGATACTAAAATAGGACGTGTTATCAAATCTGACGAGGACTCGGCAAAACTACAGGAGGATCTAAACAAATTTTTCGAATGGTCTGAAAAATGGCAGATGAAATTCAACATTGACAAATGTAAAGTACTCAGTATAGGAATGTAAACAGGGAAACCAGATACCAGATGAACAACGATGCCATAGAGAAATCCGACTGCGAGAGAGATTTAGGAGTAATGATAAGTAGGAACCTTAAGCCAAGTAAACAATGTGTTTTTGCTCGTAACAAGGCTAATAAAGTACTTGGGTTCATACAAAGGAGTGTTAGTTACAAGACTAGCGAGGTCATCCTAAAACTGTATCTTGCTCTTGTGAGACCACACCTGGATTACGCAGTCCAGTTCTGGTCACCGTATTACAGAATGGATATAGAATCCTTGGAAAGAATTCAGAGGAGAATGACAAGACTAATCCCGGGTATCAGGAACCTTGAGTATAGAGACAGGTTAAAGCATCTTAATTTGCACTCCCTTGAGAGACGTAGAGCGAGGGGCGACCTGATAGAGGTGTATAAATGGAAGGCAGGGCTAAACAAAGGGGACATTACAAAGGTACTCAAATTATCCAACCAGGAGCGAACTCGTAACAATGGTTTTAAATTGGACAAATTTAGATTTAGGCGTGAAATAGGTAAACACTGGTTTGGAAACAGAGTAGTGGATGAATGGAACAAGTTACCAAATATCATCATTAACTCGAATACGCTGAATTGCTTCAAACATAGGTTGGATGCTCATATGAGCAATAGGGGTTGGGTGTAAACGGGACTGCCCAGTATGGGCCAATAGGCCCGCTGCAGTTTCCTCCATTCTTATGTTCTTATGTTCTTATGTGTGTGTGTGTGTGTGTGCTCTCCCTTACTTGTGTGTATTTGTAGATTGTTACCCCCCCCCCCCCTCTCTCTCTCTCTCTCTCTCTCTCTCTCTCTCTCTCTCTCTCTCTCTCTCTCTCTCTGTTATCAGGTGTAGTAGGTTGGATGGACACCTGTTGGAGTACAGGTGTGTGTATGAGGGGGGGGGGGGGGGGACAGGTGTGGTTTAGGCACGAGGACCTACCTTGGGAAATGCCTCAGCCACACCCTTGTTCAGCTGAGGTAACTTTTCGAGTAATAGGGAGTGTCGTGGGGGAGGGGGGTGAAGGTGGGGGTAGGGGGGTGAAGGTGGGGGTAGGGGGGTTCTGTGGGGTGAGGGTAGGGGGTGATGAGGGGTGGGGTTACCTGGAAGCTGGTGGTGGTGAGCGTGGGGTGAGTCATGACCGCCGCAGCCACGATCGCGTATTTCCCGCACATCCCGGCACCTACCCAAGGGTGTGTGTGTGTGTGTGTGTTTTTGTGTGTGTGTGTGTGTGTGTGTGTGTCTCGCCAGCATCATCAGGTGACCTTTACTGCCACACAACACCACATCACAAGAAATCCCTCCTCCTCACCCCTGTGGTAGGAGAGAGAGAGAGAGAGAGTCAAGGTCGCGGGGCCAGTTCACCTGTGTTGGTGAGATGCACCTTGTGACCAGGTAGAGAGGTCACCTGGTATTTGAATCCCTTACCTCCGCTCCCTCACCCCCATCCCCCTTCCATCACCCCCTCTCCCCCTTCCATCACCCCCTCTCCCCCTTCCATCACCCCCTCTCCCCCTTCCATCACCCCTCTCCCCCTTCCATCACCCCCTCTCCCCCTTCCATCACCCCCTCTCCCCCTTCCATCACCCCCTCTCCCCCTTCCATCACCCCCTCTCCCCCTTCCATCACCCCCTTTCCCCTTCCATCACCCCTCTCCTCCTTCCATCACCCCCTCTCCCCCTTCCACCACCCCTCTCCCCCTTCCATCACCCCTCTCCCCCTTCCATCACCCCCTCTCCCCCTTCCATCACCCCCTCTCCTCTTCCATCACCCCCTCTCCTCTTCCATCACCCCCTCTCCCCCTTCCATCACCCCCTCTCCCCCTTCCATCACCCCCTCTCCCCCTTCCATCACCCCTCTCCCCTTCCATCACCCCCTCTCCCCCTTCCATCACCCCCTCTCCCCCTTCCATCACCCCCTCTCCCCCTTCCATCACCCCCTCTCCCCCTTCCATCACCCCCTCTCCCCCTTCCATCACCCCTCTCCTCCTTCCATCACCCCTCTCCTCCTTCCATCACCCCCTCTCCCCCTTCCTTCACCCCCTCTCCCCCTTCCCTCACCCCCTTCCCCCTTCCATCACCCCCTCTCCCCCTTCCATCACCCCCTCTCCCCCTTCCATCACCCCCTCTCCCCCTTCCATCACCCCCTCTCCCCCTTCCATCACCCCTCTCCCCCTTCCATCACCCCCTCTCCCCCTTCCATCACCCCTCTCTCCCTTCCATCACCCCTCTCCCCCTTCCATCACCCCCTTCCATCTCCCCCTTCCCTCTTTCTCAACCCTGTGCTAAACCCAACCTGCCCCACTGATGATTGTGGTGCTGTGTTATGTTGCTGTTGTCGGTGCTGTGTTATGTTGTCGGTGCTGTGTTATGTTGCTGTTGTCGGTGCTGTGTTATGTTGCTGTTGTCGTTGCTGTGTTATGTTGCTGTTGTCGGTGCTGTGTTATACTGCTGTTGTCGGTGCTGTGTTATGTTGTCGGTGCTGTGTTATGTTGCTGTTGTCGGTGCTGTGTTATGTTGCTGTTGTCGTTGCTGTGTTATGTTGCTGTTGTCGGTGCTGTGTTATACTGCTGTTGTCGGTGCTGTGTTATGTTGTTGTTGTCCGTGCTGTGTTATGTTGTTGTCGGTGCTGTGTTATGCTGTTGTCGGTGCTGTGTTATGTTGTCGGTGCTGTGTTATGTTGCTGTTGTCGGTGCTGTGTTATGTTGTTGTTGTCGTTGCTGTGTTATGTTGCTGTTGTCGGTGCTGTGTTATGTTGTTGTCGGTGCTGTGTTATGTTGTCGGTGCTGTGTTATGTTGTTGTCGGTGCTGTGTTATGCTGTTGTCGGTGCTGTGTTATACTGCTGTTGTCGGTGCTGTGTTATGTTGTTGTTGTCGGTGCTGTGTTATGTTGTCGGTGCTGTGTTATGTTGTCGGTGCTGTGTTATGTTGTTGTCGGTGCTGTGTTATGCTGTTGTCGGTGCTGTGTTATGTTG